>CM062818.1:1559211771-1559811771 GCA_031772625.1 Pinus tabuliformis | reverse complement strand
TCTTCTTATTTATGGCAACTGATATTTTTCTTGGATCCCTCTCATCGAGAGGTGTAGGATTGATTTAAAGATCATTCGATTCCGATAAGTATTCATGGAGTTATAAATCTATTTGTGTTATAAGACAATTCATCAAGGTCGACCAACAACCAAATAAACCTCACATGTGCTCAACGTTTTAGTATAAATAGAGGTGGCCTTCAAGTCATTTCAACACACTTGGGATCTCTTCCTCTCTCTACTTGTCTTTGGGTTTTAGTAGGAGGAGAGATCCTAAGGAATAACGTTGCCTTGATCCAGAGGGTAGAAAGCTGGAACTGTCGAAAAAGCACGGAACTGCTGGAAAAGCCGGAAAAGCCTAAAAAGCCAGAAAAGCCGGAAAAGCCTGAAAAGCCAGAAAAGCCGGAACTGCCGTAAAAGCCAGAATTGCCGAAAATGCCGGAAAAGCCGGAACTGCCGGAAAAGCCAGAATTGCCGAAAATGTCGGAAAAGTCGGAAAAGCTGGAACTGTCGGGAAAGCCGGAATTGCCGGAAAAGCCGAAATGCCGGAAAAGCCAGAAAAGCCGAAAAAGCTAGTGTTGTCGCGCAGATTGACACGACAACGCTCAGACCGGGGGCTGTCACTCTGATCCCCGATCCCTCTGTTTAAGCCTGTCTCCCACGGCTAAGGGGGGTAGACCTTGTGAGATAATGAAGACCAACTGCCAAACAGTTGGTTGGGAGACACGATATGATAAGCACTAGATGGATTTGATTAATTTAGCAGACCAGTGCCTTAAGAGATTGTTTGTCAAAATGATTACTTGTTAGATGATATAGAAACATAAACCGTGAACAGCAATCATTTGTCATCAGCTAAATCACAATGCTCTTAAAATGACCAAAATGATATCCAGCAACTGGGAAAAAAAGATAAATGCTTTAAACCAAAACTGAAAACCCTAAAACAACTGATTAATGTACAGGTTTTTGGCCCCTTAACAACCAGATTCAGCAATGAGCACAGGAATATTTTAAAGAAATAAAGATTTCAGATTTTCACTGTGAAGGACTTTAGAAAATCTCTCACGCAAATTAAAAATAAACTGAATGATAGACCCAGGATCAAATCCAACTGGGCTCAGCAAAAAATGCTTGCGGGAGTTGGCTGGTTCAGCCGAGAACTTCCCCAAACGCCCACAAATTTCCTTCAGAAAGGGTTTTCTGCACACCTCAGAACAACCATCAGTAAAGAGGGCAAAAATGCTGCTAGATCTCAAAAAGTAATGGAGATACCTGCCATTACTTCAGAAACCCTAACAACACTCAAACCCTAGCAAGTGAACAAGATACCTGTGCTCACAATACTCTACAAAAAGCTATTATTAATGGCTGAAAATAAAATATGCAGAAAATTAAACAATCTCACAGCATTTCAAGAGAGTAACACCAGCAAGATATGGACCCCAAAGTCTTCTTTTATTAACCAGAAACAGATTTACAAGAGAGCTTCCTCAGTACCAGACTCACAGATCTTCTTCCAATTGATCTGAAAATGGTCCCTAGCACCCTACTTAAAGGAAATGATCCCAACGGCTAGTTCGAGTGATCCATGTCGAAATGATCTCGACCGTCGATGGAGATCAAGACATCTCTTAATCTCATCCGTCGAATTATTAAAAAATAATATTTTGCATGCATTCACTTAAAATATTATTACTTTATTATTTTAGGGTTTTTGCTCTATTTTATGATTTTTTATTATTTTATTATTTTTTTTTTAATTTTTTAATTTAATTTTTTTTTTTTATTATTATTTTATTAAATGGATCATCGAACTAAGCCTTCGGAAACATCACCTAGGACCTAGGACTTAGGACTCATGAGGGGATTTAAAACATTTTTCAACCCTCAAGACACATTAGATCATGACTTTTTACAATTTACATCTTAAGGGGACAAACCCACTTAATACAGACCCTCACAAATCACCCAGTTTCTGTGACACACTTATAATCTAGCAGATCAACACACTAGGATTCTCCTAAAATTCTAATGACAAAATCCATCCCGGCTTTGGGGTCAGGTTTGAAGGAAAACTCTGCCGATCATGGATCGGTGAGACGAAAAACCTTCCGGGACGTAGATTACCATCAGAAAGTTAGGTCCACCTAGGCAATTTACATACATGACTCATGTCTGCTAAGATTATTTACAATTCATATATGCAGACTGGGTTTACAATCAAAATGATTAAGCTGCTGATGACTGCAGGATGGCACGACACGCTGATCAGGTGCTGCCCCTTTTTTCTTTGCAAAAAGGGGGGGGGGGTACTGCATGGGTAGTTGACCGGTACTGGTCAACATCTGACTCTACTTGGGGACACGTTGCTGCTCTGTAGGAATGTGAGAATCCAGAATCTGCATCCATGCAACACACAACAAAATATAAGTAGCGTCCGTCCAAAAAATCATCATATAACATTAAGCACAGGAAAGATATAATCTCTTCATTTATTAACTAGTCTAGAAAAGCAAATCTAATCCTAAAACCGAAATGAAAATGCTGAAATGACAAGTAGGGTTAGAAATACAATACAAAGGATGCCCCATGGCATCAGATGTGTTCAATATAGTGTATACTGAGCATTTGCCTGCTTTCAGGCAAATCTGTCGGCTGCTTGTCGGATGTGCCATGTCCAATTTTGCATATGGTAGGACTTTTTCCTATCCGAAAATCAAGCTGCTCACGGCCGTCTGATGCATCAAATCTTCGTCTCATTTTCTTTCTTTTGCGCTTCTTCCTTCTGGCAGGTTGACTTACTGATGACCTGGAACTTTCTGTTTCAAAACTATCAGATGAAGTATACGTGATATGTCTTTCTTTATCCTGCATCTGATCTTTATCATTCTTAAGTCTATCTGGATCACCTTCAATTAACCATCTTTCAATCGAATCAATAACCTCCTCATAATAAGATGGAGCTTTTTGTAGCAAATGAGAAGGCTCCTGATCATCTGACCATTGTTGAAACTTTTGAACTTGTATTTTAATGGCATCCATCTGACTAGAGTGTTCATCCTTTATAGCACTGATTTGCCTAGCATGGTGTTCTTCCATATCTTTTATTGCTTTATCATTCTTTTCCTTTATGTCCATCAAGCAATGCTGCATGGAGTTTATTTCTTCTCTATGATTTGCTTGCATGGTGGTCAACTGATTATTATGATCGAATGTCATGATAGTCATTTCTTCGTCCATAGTTAACAACTTGTTTTGCATAGAATCGATTTCCCTATCATGATCAGCTTTCATGGTCATCATATTTTCTTCTAAGCCTGACATCTTGCTTTGCATGCTTCTAATTTCTGTTTCATAATTAGTTTTCATGGCCTCAATTTCTTTAGTATGCTGATTTTGCGTGACCTCCATCTCCCTATTACGTTTCTCCAGATGGGTGCATAAAGTTCTTACATCATTGATATAACTAGTTTGATTGCTTTCCATATTTTTCACTAGCATCATTAGATCTCGTATAATTCGCTTTTGTTCTTCCTTTTCATTGTCATTTATCCCTGATTTTTCACTATCATGAACTTGATCTACAATATTTCCGGTGGATGACACATTCTGACATGAAAAATCGTCTTGGGATCTTTCAGCTGGACCTCTTATCAAATTCTGTTGCACAATTTTAGAGGCAGAAGGCAAGCTGTCCGGATAGCCATATCTATCTTCAAAAGCATTGATAATGTCTTTCAAAGAAGTGAAAGAATCCTTAGGAAAATTGTTAAACCAATTCAAAGCATTATCTTCTAAAGAAAGGATAAATAGACACATTTTGATATCTTCATGATTAAACTGAGGGGGTCTGCAATATATGATCATGATGCGAATAAACAAGTCTAGATGCCTTTTAACAGCGATTGGATCACCACCTGAAAAAACAGGTAATTCAGGAATGGCCTCCTCCGGAAAATCATGGAGACGGTGAGTAAAACGACATGGTTTAAATGAATAATCCATGATGAACAATAAGGGATCAGATGGATGATAGAACTAGATCTCTGCTCAAGAAAATCAAAAGATGAAAGAAGTGGAGTCGCCACTTGAACAATGGATCTGATTCTAAGATCCAAAAAGGTACCAGCAAGCAGATATGAGGAAGGCTTCTTGTCTGGGAAAAATGAGAAAATGGAGTCGCCACCCAAACAAGAAACACACCGAAGAGATGCTGTTGATATGACGAAAGGCAATAAAAGATCCAAATGATAATTCCAAAGGTTGAATCTGCCAGCTCAAATGAGAGATGAGAAAGATGAGAAGATGAATGTCGATGAAACTCCAGGAACAGAAAAACTCTGTCCCCGGCAACGGCGCCAAAAAATGTTGTCGCGCAGATTGACACGACAACGCTCAGACCGGGGGCTGTCACTCTGATCCCCGATCCCTCCGTTTAAGCCTGTCTCCCGCGGCTAAGGGGGGTAGACCCTGTGAGATAATGAAGACCAACTGCCAAACAGTTGGTTGGGAGACACGAGACACGATATGATAAGCACTAGATGGATTTGATTAATTTAGCAGACCAGTGCCTTAAGAGATTGTTTGTCAAAACGATTACTTGTTAGATGATATAGAAACATAAACCGTGAACAGCAATCATTTGTCATAAGCTAAATCACAATGCTCTTAAAATGACCAAAATGATATCCAGCAACTGGGAAAAAAAGATAAATGCTTTAAACCAAAACTGAAAACCCTAAAACAACTGATTAATGTACAGGTTTTTGGCCCCTTAATAGCCAGATTCAGCAATGAGCACAAGAATATTTTAAAGAAATAAAGATTTCAGATTTTCACTGTGAAGGACTTCAGAAAATCTCTCATGCAAATTAAAAATAAACTGAATGATAGACCCAGGATCAAATCCAACTAGGCTCAGCAAAAAATGCTTGCGGGAGTTGGCTGGTTCAGCCGAGAACTTCCCCAAACGCCCACAAATTTCCTTCAGAAAGGGTTTTCTGCACACCTCAGAACAACCATCAGTAAAGAGGGCAAAAATGCTGCTAGATCTCAAAAAGTAATGGAGATACCTGCCATTACTTCAGAAACCCTAACAACACTCAAACCCTAGCAAGTGAACAAGATACCTGTGCTCACAATACTCTACAAAAAGCTATTATTAATGGCTGAAAATAAAATATGCAGAAAATTAAACAATCTCACAGCATTTCAAGAGAGTAACACCAGCAAGATATGGACCCCAAAGTCTTCTTTTATTAACCAGAAACAGATTTACAAGAGAGCTTCTTCAGTACCAGACTCACAGATCTTCTTCCAATTGATCTGAAAATGGCCCCTAGCACCCTACTTAAAGGAAATGATCCCAACGGCTAGTTCGAGTGATCCATGTCGAAATGATCTCGACCGTCGATGGAGATCAAGACATCTCTTAATCTCATCCGTCGAATTATTAAAAAATAATATTTTGCATGCATTCACTTAAAATATTATTATTTTATTATTTTAGGGTTTTTGCTCTATTTTATGATTTTTTATTATTTTATTATTTTTTTAATTTTAATTTTTTTTTTTAATTTTATTATTTTATTAAATGGATCATCGAACTAAGCCTTCGGAAACATCACCTAGGACCTAGGACTTAGGACTCATGAGGGGATTTAAAACATTTTTCAACCCTAAAGACACATTAGATCATGACTTTTTACAATTTACATCTTAAGAGGACAAACCCACTTAATACAGACCCTCACAAATCACCCAGTTTCTGTGACACACTTATAATCTAGCAGATCAACACACTAGGATTCTCCTAAAATTCTAATGACAAAATCCATCTCGGCTTTGGGGTCAGGTTTGAAGGAAAACTCTGCCGATCATGGATCGGTGAGATGAAAAACCTTCCGGGACGTAGATTACCATCAGAAAGTTAGGTCCACCTAGGCAATTTACATACATGACTCATGTCTGCTAAGGTTATTTACAATTCATATATGCAGACTGGGTTTACAATCAAAATGATTAAGCTGCTGATGACTGCAGGATGGCACGACACGCTGATCAGGTGCTGCCCCTTTTTTCTTTGCAAAAAGGGGAGGGGGTACTGCATGGGTAGTTGACCGGTACTGGTCAACAGCCAGAAAAGCAGGAAGTGTAGTAAAAGCCAGAAAAGCCAGAAAAGCCGGAACTGCTGGAACTGTCGAAAAAGTTCGAACTGCCGGAAAAGCCGAAACTGTCGGAACTGCCGAGAACTACCGGGAAGTGCCAGAACTACAGGGAACTGTCGAAACGGTCGAAGCATCTATCTCCGAAAGAGAACAATATGCAAGGGACAACTAACTAACATTGGGACAATTGTATGGTACTTAGCAGCAAATACACTAAGCATGCAATGTTACAACTAGCAAATCAAGGGGCAACTAGCATGCAACAACAAGCATGCTAAGGACAATAAGCATGCAACAACAAGCATGCTAAGGACAACAAGCATGCTAGGGACAACAAGCAAGCAGGGTGTAGCCAACACATAGGTCAGGATGGCAACATGGTGCAACAATGGCACATAATGCAGTACAGTGATGTGTACAGTGATGATTAATGAAGCGTGATGAGATGCAGTATAGTGATGATGGTGCAGTGCGGTGAGGTGCAACATGATGACGAAATGCAGCACAACGATAGGTGAAGGAGTCACCCTAGAGAATTATTTGAAGCAGCATGTCTTCAACTGATCTCATGTATCATCTTCTTAGAGATGATCTATGCTCTTATCTAGATAGTCAAAGTGTTGACTTCTGTTGTAAACGTACTATCTCTCTCTCTCTCTCTCTGTTGAACTATTGAAGAACATATAAGAAGAATTGATCAAGGGTTTCCCCACATTGGGGTTTGTCCCTGGTTAGCGCCACATCTTGTGTTCTCTTGTCTTGGCTTGTCTTCTGCGATTTATGTTTATGTTCTATTTGCAGTTTACTTTAATGCTGATGTGATTGCTAATCTGGAAAAGATATGGAGCTAACTGTGAAAATTGAAATAAATTGCTCTAAGCATAGAACATACCTAAAATTAACAGCATTGAAGCAAAGATTGAAGAGTAATGAAGTTGGAAAAATGTGTGATTGTTGGACTCCACAACTATTTGCTTCGGGTGCATCTCCTCATGAGACTAAGAACAAAAGCATGGTTATATATGAGCTTGGGGATGCTCCTAGCCTGATCAATCACCTCTTTGATGAAGTAAATTTTCCCTATATCTTCGAGCATTATATCAATACAATGTGCAATGCATGGAGTCCAGAACAATGAGTGGTGCCTCTCCATAAGCATCCTACTAACAGCCAAATAATTAGTTGCATTTTCTGTTATGATTTGCACCACATTATGCAAACCGATCTCCTAGAGGAACCCATCTATCAACTTACATATGAATGTTGCATGTTTTACATGTGCTAATGGATCCACTAATTTGATAAACATGGTACGTCTAGGACATTGTAACAAGATATTGAAGTGTCCCGCCCTTCCTATCTGTCCAACAATCAAACATCACTTCTCAACTTCTCATAGGTAGTGCTTTTATACCCTGGGCCAACTACAATAATGGAATCACACATCGACTATCAAAATGGATTGTTTTTGGTGATTCTGAGAAGTAAGTCACCCCAGAAAATACATTTCCCATAACCCTGTCTAGTTCTGCCTTCTCATTTTTTTTAACACTGACATGATGGAAGGTTGTGCTCCAACTCTAATTTGTGGAACAATAAAAGATAGGACCTCCTGATAGGCGAATTTGTGGAGTCCCTCCCACTAACATTAGTGGGAGATAGCCTTGAACTTCTAACTGCATGTTCGACCTTGTTTGTGGCTACATAGCTATGAGTATGATCTCGTGTGAAGCTGCATGGTTGCAGAAGCTCTTATGTGCGTTGTTTTTACACATTATGAATACAACTGTGATTCTCTATGACAACCAGACCGGGGATTTGATTATTGAGGAATCTCGTATTCGATGATTGCTCCAGCAGATAGACATCAGATACTGCCTTATCTGCGATATGGTAAGTCGATGAGCAAGGAGGCTCCATCACATTGAGACTGAAGTACAGGTCGTAGACATTTTGTCAAAGCCCTGGGGAAAGGTCAAATCTGTGAATTTCCCGAACGACTTGGAGTCGTTGAGAGACCTTCTTATAAGGGTCTTGCATGTTGCATGCATTAAGCTCTGGGAGCTCTGACGGGCTTGGGGTACTTACTAGAGCAACATACGACCACAGGGCGACTCACCCTCCCCTGGTGGTGCGCTATGAACATGATGATTAGTTCTCCTGTGGCAACTGTGGAACAGGTTGATTAGTTCTCCTGTGGGCCAAGATGATTTGTTATCTGTGGCGACTATGGAACAGGATGATTAGTTATCTTGTGGGCCAGGATGATTTGTTCTCCGTGGCGACTGTGGAATAGGATGATTAGTTCTCCTGTGGGCCAAGATGATTAGTTCTCCGTGGCATCCACTGACAGGATGATTCGTTCTCCTGTGGACAGGATGATTAGTATTCCTGTCGAGGCATCCTACCCATGCAGTCTGGGACTCATGGGAAGTACCTCTCATTTGATCAATGAGCAAGGAAATGAGGATAGGGACCATAGTAGTAATATCGATGGACGCATCGCTGTATCTACCATACTCCTATGCTAGGATGACCTCCATAGATCTGGGATCAATGAAACTGATTTGGGATCAGTATGAGTGGTTTGAGACACTCTCTTGTGACATTGATCTGGGATCAATGAAACTGATTTGGGATCAGTATGAGTGGTTTGAGACACTCTCTTGTGACATTGATCTGGGATCAATGAAACTGATTTGGGATCAGTATGAGTGGTTTGAGACTCTCTTGTGATATTGATCTGGGATCAATAAAACTGACTTCGGGTCAGTAAGAGTGATGTGACACACTCTCTTCAGATGAAATTGACTTCGGGTTAGTAGAGAATGGTATGAGACATTCTCGATCAATTCTTCTTCTTCATGGTTCAGCAGAGCAGAGCAACGCAGAGCAGAGCAGAGCTCAGCAGATCAGAGTAGAGCAGAGCAGTGCAGGGCACTGATGGCAGAGATAGTACAGTTGGACATATGGATCAACAGATGGAGTTCTCCCTAGTTGAGAGGGAGTGTTAAAATTGACAACTAGGGCCAAACTCCATGTGGGTCATCTTATTTATGGCAACTGATATTTTTCTAGGATCCCTCTCATCGAGAGGTGTAGGATTGATCTAAAGATCATTCGATTCCGATAAGATTCATGGAGTTATAAATTTATTTGTGTTATAAGACAATTCGTCAAGGTCAGCGAACAACCAAATAAACCCCACATGTGCTCAATGTTTTAGTATAAATAGAGGCGGCCTTCAGGTCATTTCAACACACTTGGGATCTCTACTTGTCTTTGGGTTTTAGTAGGAGGAGAGATCCTAAGGAATAATGTGGCCTTGATCCAGAGGCTAGAAAGCTGGAACTGTCGGAAAAGCTAGAAAAGCCGGAAACGCCGGAAAAGCCAGAAAAGCCAGAAAAGCTGGAAAAACCGAAACTGTCAGAAAAGCCGGAACTACCAGAATTGCCGGAAATGCCATAAAAGTTGGAAAAACCGGAACTGCTTGAAAAACCGGAACTGCCGGAAAAGTCGGAAATGTCGGAAAAGCCCGAAAAGCCGAAAAGCCGGAAGTGCCAGAAAAGCCCGAAAAGCCGGAATTGCCGGAAAAGTCGGAACTGTGGGAAAAGCCGAAACTGTCGGGACTGCCAGAACTGCTGGGAACAACCGGAATTGTCGGAATTGCCGGGAACAACCGGAACTGCCAGAACTGCTGAAACGGTTGAAGCATCTGTCTTCGAAGGAGAGCAGCATGCAAGGGACAACTAACTAACATTGGGACAGTTGTATGGTACTTAGCAGCAAATACACTAAGCATGCAATGTTACAGCTAGTATGCAAGGGACAACTAGCATGCAACAACAAGCATGCTAAGGACAACAAGCATGCTAGGGACAACAAGTAAGCAAGGGACAACAAGCAAGCAAGGTGCAGCCAACACATAGGTCAGGATGGCAACATGGTGCAGCAATGGCACATAATGCAGTACAGTGATGGGTACAGTCATGATTAATGAAGCGTGATGAGATGCAACATAGTGATGATGGGTGCAGCATGGTGCAGCGCAGTGAGGTGCAGCATGATGACGAAATGCATCACAACGATAGGTTAAGGAGTCACCTTGGAGAATTCTTTGAAGCAGCATGTCTTCAACTGATCTCATGTATCATCTTCTTAGAGATGATCTATGCTCTTATCTAGATAAGTCAAAGTGTTGACTTCTGTTGTAAACGTACTATCTCTCTCTCTCTCTCTCTGCTGAACTATTGAAGAACATATAAGAAGAATTGATCAAGGGTTTCCCCACATTGGGGTTTGTCCCTGGCTAGTGCCACATCTTGTGTCCTCTTGTCTTGGCTTGTCTTCTGCGATTTATGTTTATGTTCTATTTGTAGTTTACTTTAATGCTGATGTGATTGCTAATCTGGAAAAGATATGGAGCTAAATGTGAAAATTGAAATAAATTGCTCTAAGCATAGAAAATACCTAAAATTAACAGCATTGAAGCAAAGATTGAAGAGTAATGAAGTTGGAAAAATGTGTGATTGTTGGACTCCACAACTATTTGCTTCTGGTACATCTCCTCATGAGACTAAGAACAAAAGTATGGTTACATATGAACTTGGGGATGCTCCTAGCCTAATCAATCACCTCTTTGATGAAGGAAATTTTCCCTATATCTTCGAGCATTAAATCAATACAATGTGCAATGCATGGAGTCCAAAACAATGAGTGGTGCCTCTCCATAAGCATCCTACTAACAGCCAAATAATTAGTTGCATTTTCTGTTATGATTTGCACCACATTATGCAAACCAATCTCCTAGAGGAACCCATCTATCAACTTACATATGAATGTTGCATCTTTTACATGTGCTAATGGATCCACTAATTTGATAAACATGGTACATCTAGGACATTGTAACAAGATATTGAAGGGTCCCGCCCTTCCTATCTGTCCAACAATCAAACATCACTTCTCAACTTCTCATATGTAGTGCTTTTATCCCCTGGGCCAACAACAACAATGGAATCACACATCGACTACCAAAATGGATTGTTTTTGGTGATTCTGAGAAGTAAGTCACCCCAGAGAATACATTTCCCATAACCCTGTCTAGTTCTGCCTTCTCACTTTTTTTAACACTGACATGGTGGAAGGTTGTACTCCAACTCTAATTTGTGGAACAATAAAAGATAGGACTTCCCGATAGGTGATTTTGTGGAGTCCCTCCCACTAACATTAGTGGGAGGTAGCCTTGAACTTCTAACTGCATGTTCGACCTTGTTTGTGGCTGCCTCTTCTTTCTTTCATTCCTTTGCATGAATCAAATCATGCACAACTCTCATAACCTCCATGCTAGCGGCAAGACAAATGCAAACATCATGTCGGGGATTTTTGACAAATGGTATTTTGATCTGCTAATCCCTTCTGTCATATGCTGCTCACTCAATTTGCTATTAAATCATTGTTGGTTTGTCCCATCTTTAGGATCCCTATACTTGCCAAAATGGGTTCAAACCATTTGGCATATTTGCTATATAAATGGACAACTTCAAACGTCAAACCTTAGGCACAAAGAACACAAAAAATGGCATTAAAACCCCACTAGAAAAATAATAACAGCCTATTGGTTTTAAAAATCAGATTCTCTAGATTAGATTATTAGCAATGAAAAATGACAATGAGAGGGTGACTAAGAAGTTAAAATCAAACTTACATATCAATGTTGCATCTTTTACATGTGCTAATGGATCCACTAATTTGATAAACATGGTACCTCTAGGACATTGTACCAAGAAATTAAATAGTCCCGCCCTTCCTATCTGTCCAACCATCGAATATCACTGTGTATCCAGAGACCTCCCAGGATTGCTTCAACTCCCCCAATCTAGAATAGATGTTATTTTCTGGTTCATGAATTGACATCCACAACTTGTCATAGGTAGTGCTTTTATACCCTGGGCCAACAACAACAATGGAATCACACATTGACTCCCAAAATGGATTGTTTTTGGTGATTCTGAGAGGTAAGTCACCCCAGGAAAGATATTTCCCCATAACCCTGTCTAGTTATGCCTTCTCATTTTTTTAACACTGACATGATGGAAGGTTGTGTTCCAACTCCAGTTTGTGGAAAAATAAAAGATAAGACCTCCTCATAGGTGAATTTGTGGAGCCCCTCCCACTAACATTAGTGGGAGATAGCCTTGAACTTCTAACTGCAGGTTCGGCCTTGTTTGTGGCTGCCTCTTCTTTCTTTCTATCCTTTGCATGAATTAAAGCATGCACAACTCTCATAACCCCCATGCTAACTGCAAGACAAATGCCAACATCATGTCGGGGATTTTTGACAAATGATGTTTTGATCTGCTAATCCCTTCTGTCATATGCTGCTCATACAATTTGCAATTCAATCATCGCTGGTTTGTCCCATCTTTAGGATCCCTATACTTGCCAAAATGGGTTCAAACCGTTTGGCATATTTGCTATATAAATGGACAACTTCAAACTTCCAACCTTAGGCACAAAAAACACAAAAAATGGCATTAAAACCCCACAAGAAAAATAATAAGAGTCTATTGGTTTAAAAAATCAGATTCTCTAGATTAGATTATTAGTAATGAAAAATGACAGTGGGATGTTGGCTAAGAAGTTAAAATCAAGCTTGTTGCCCAGTTAAAAGAAAAAAACCTTACATTGTTTTATGGGTGTGAAAATCATGGCAAAATGACAAAGAAAAAAAATGTAGGCAAACAATGAGGCAAACAAAGAGACAAGCAAACGTGCATAAATCTATGAAAAAATAGCATTAACATGGTGGGATTTAAATACATTTCTGTGAGTGGAAGATTCAACAGCAGTTGGCAAATGAAATGGAACCCTTGCTCTGCTAAAAATTCCTTGATGGTGATGATGATGGCTATTTAACTATCTCCACAATGAGTGATGATGGCCGCATGCCCTCCTCCTTCCTTCTCCAATCCCCTAGAAACACAAATGAAGAAAATAAAATCCCAAAATTGCTTTAAGTCTCACGGGTTATATTGGCAGCCGATTTTTGGTTCATGGTGAAATTTTGTCCCAAAAATTCACAATGTTGAGTTTGAGGAAAAAATCATGACTTTTTTGGGCCAAAAACTCAGCTGGCTGAAAAAATTGCGATTTTGGATATGTTATCAACACTGATCTCAACCACACACCAGACTAGGAGCTAACTAGTTGGAGACAATCTCTCATGTCCAACTAAATCTAACAAACTCCTAAATTATATAAGCAAACCATCCACATAAAAACAAACTCTACCTTACAATAACCTATACATTTAACAATCATGACCTTATTGTATGATGAAGAATCAAGCATTAATTTAATAAGACAAGTGAGAGTTGATAATTCCAACAGGATATAAACAATATTTGCTGACATAACTTTTGATAGTCATTTGTTTTGCCAGGTCACTTCACACAATGGCCAAACAGAGGATGCTGATGGAAATAATTTGTCGAGAACAAGTAGCATGGATTGTAGCTTTGAGATGGAGGACAATGAACATCTGATACTGATTTTTGATGCATTAACTGCTTTGGTAATTGATAATAGTGGTAATCATCTGGAATTGGTGTCAAAGGATCTAGCTTTTGCAACATTGTCTTGTATGAAAGTGTTACGGGCCAGATTCCATGACCAAGATCAGAAACAACTACTGAATTCAGATTGTAATTATAAAGATAAAATGCAAAATATCCTTAATGGAAAAAGATGCTTCGTGGAAAGGATGATTTTTAGGTTAGCTGTAGAGCAAGGTGTTTCTGATTGCTCAACTTACTCTGTTGATACAGTGAAGAAAAGTATATTTGGAGGTGCAGATTCTTGCTTCGAACATTTTTTGCAGCATCACTGGGAATGCTGTCCGATGATAATAAGAAAGGCAGCCAAGATGGAGAGTGATAATGATATTATTGCTTCATTGATTGAAGAAACACATAATCAAAACATTGATTATATACTAAACCAGTTATTGACAGGAATGGTCTCCTGTCCACCTGTTACAGCTGATAACTTAGATGCCCTAGATTTCCTGGCAGAGGTGGAGGATGGTCTGGGTCACTCAATGATTTATGGACAGGATATTCGTATTATTAAATCAAATATGGAAGAGGTAAATGCCAGCTTTTCAAAGGCTATACCTGGGATAAAAGAGCAGCACTTTTTTAGAGATCTTAATAATGCAGTTAAAGGGGAAATACCAAAAATTGTCTCTTTGCAGGATTGTAAGCAAGCCTATAAAATGGGTTACACAATTGCTATAAGAGGCATGGAGTTCCGTTCCTGTAAAGTTGCTGCAATAGCAGATGCTTTGGCCATGATTTTTGGACAAGCATCTGTGGGTGCAAACCTCTACTTAACTCCCCCCAACTCTCAAGGGTTAGCTGCTCATTATGATGATCATTGTGTTTTAGTTTGCCAGCTTGCAGGAAACAAGAAATGGATTATCATTCCTCCAGAAAATGTGCTTCCTCGTTTATATGAACCTTTAAATGCAGTGCATATTGCACCAGACGATGTGAACAACCTTGAAGAAATTCTGCTGACAGAGGGTGATATTTTATATATTCCTAGAGGATTCCCACATGCAGCACACACTATATTCAGTGATACTTGCCATTATTCCAATCAAAAGAGAGATCAAAGAAAGAATTTTGATATATATTCCAATCAAAAGAGAGATCAAAGAAAAAAAATTGATATATGTTCTTGCAGCAGTGGGACCAAACCAAATAATACAGTTAGAAACACAAACATGGGTGAGAAAAGATATGGCTTTGATAATTTCTGTTCATCAGAAGCAGATTGCATCAATGAAAGTAGTTATCGCACATTTCCTCAGTCCACTGAAAATGGACCTTTGCCAGGCTGTGTGGATCAATCTACTAATGATGGTTTCTCCTTACATCTTACATTTGGAATAGAGGTGGAGCTTCCATTTGAGTAAGTAACATACATTAAAACTTCAGATTTTCTGCTTTCAATTGTTATTGTGTTGTTTTACTGATTTTTTTTGGATATTATGTTCTATACGCCCGAGCAAAGAATCTACTAACATATGAATGAGACGTTAAGAATTTCCTAAGCTTTTTGTTGGACAACTTCTAGAGTATCTTTGGATGCTGCACTTTAAACGTTTTTCCATTAAAAATCATCTTATATAAGATGAAATAAGTCTATAGGGTCATACATTCTGTTCTCAACATTCGTTATTACAGGGAAGAAAATTGTTTTGAACAAGAGTTTCATCGTCTTGATAGGCATTTACCTTCATCTCAGCATGTTGCCTCATAGCAATGATTAGGTTTCCTTGTATTTTCTCTTCCTTCATCGTGAATGTTGCTGCTTGTTTATTTTGTTTTTCCTTCCAAAATATATACAAATACATAATATCAGAAGATCAACAGCTATTTTAGGAAGGATATGTAGAAACTAATTTGGGTTTGAATCGCTCTAGTCTTCTACGATTTGGCATAGTGTGCCCTTAAGCTAGATGATGGGGAACAGTGTGCCTTTAGTGAGCTGAACACTGTGTCGTGTGGAGATGATAGTTAGTAGTCTGCCTCCATGAACATGCTAATATAGCGTCCATAGAAAAAATGGTATGGGGAAGTGTGTCCCAAGTAGGACGATGGAAAATATTATTGCACTGAGTAGGAAACATCAGAATTCCACGAAAAATTGGGGCATTGTTGTTACCGAAATGGCAGGTGGTTGTGTACTCCCATGATATTGTTACCAACAATGTGTCCTTAATAAGAGGAGGATGAGAGCAGAGTTCCTTGAAGTGGCTTGAGACATAGTGTACTTGATGTAGGAGGCAGTGTAGCCCCTCAGCTTTGATCGGGGCCTAAAATAATAGGCAGCCATCTGTTTGGACTAATGATGTTGGTTTCAACATGATTTGATTAGAATAGAAGATATAAGGTTGTGGAATGATGTGGGATGATAGTCTAGTTTGCTGCCAAGAGGGCTGATAAGAACCTTATTAGTGTGTATTTTACAATTTTAATTACAGTTAGTGATTGAGGTGGGCTTCAAAGTTTATAATATGCTATAGATGGCTAGAAATTGCATGTTTTTGGAGGCGGCTTGTTTTGAATATAAAAAAGGCCCCTTTTCGTTTGTCTAATGTTCTTGTATTGAGGAGTATGTGTGTTGGGCGCAGCCCAACTTGGTCCAGTTTTGGTCAAAGACTCCGCATTTTGAGGAGCGAAGTGCGTGGAGTCCGCGAAGTTGTATTTACTGCGCAATGTCTAGGGGCTTCGGGGTGGGTCGAAGCCCCTCATTTTGTAACGGGTATTGGGGTTTTAGTTCATTGTTTTGTTGAGTCCATGGTATGTGGACCATGGTTTTTGTAGCAATGTAATGTATTTAAGGACATGTAATGCTTTGTCGAAGATCATCATTAGATCACAACATAGAGAGAGCACAAGTGATTGAGTCTTTTGTTCTGTGTTTTGGGTCTTAAGGAAAGGCTCCGCAACTGAGTGTGCGGAGGCCTTGGAAGAGTCTGCAGCTGAGTGCATAGACCACCTGTAGCTGGGTGCACAGGTTGAGAAGTTGTATGTACTAAAAGATCTATCTTAATAAAGAAGAAGAAGTTTTGGCGAAGTCTTTTGTATCTATATCTATTATTTGTGTTCTATCTGTTTATGCGAAGTAATTGCAAGTAATTGGTATGTTAGCGCAACTGTTATTGTTCTATAATGTGTTTATATTAAAATGAATGTGACAAAGTTTGTAGTTAGAATACACTGCGCAGTAATGTTATGAATGTTAGAAGGAAGATTAAAGTACAAAAAAGCGAAGTTAAGAGCCACTTTGCGCAGTCCCTCAAGGTTGCAGAAACCTGGTTCTGCAATCACCCATATCCACCTCGGGTGAGACTTCAACCTGCTTGCGGCTTGTTGCCAAAAGGGCCGGTGTTTGAGGGTTTTGTTGGTGCGAAGTACAAGCCGAACCTGGGTCAAGCCCAATCAAGCCAACAAATGGTTTCGTTGCCGGGACCAAGATTTGTTTGAGGGATGTGGATGTGGCATCCATCAAAGAAGGAAATTTCAAGATTGGGTAGATTAGAAAGAATGAGAATTCGTAGTTCAGGAAACAAAAATCCACGATTGTCGACTGAAGCCTGGTTGCAAAAGTATCTCTTTACAGAACAACACGAGATCTTCTTCACGACGTTTGCTAATGAACTATATGAATGGGTATCAAAGTTGACCGAGCATAAGACTTGTTTCAAAAACGACGAGCCTACCACGTGGAGCCTTGAATTGATACAACGACTCAAGAATACTAACAACAATATCTCAAGAGCGGTTGATTTTTGGATTGACAGTATCCTAGGAGGATTTATTACTGAGTTCACAATAGACACAACATATCTTACAACGAAGCTGAGCGAAGATTTTTCAAGGGTCTGTTGATTTTTAATGTACCTTGGACAAGTGGTTTCCCATGGGTTAGTCTCTACCTAGGGAAAAGTGTCCAAAATAATTCTTTTCCTAAGTGAAAGTGACTTTATAAGTGGTAAAGTCAATGTTACTTTATAAAGTGAAAAGTGACTTTAGACATACAGTACAACGTGGGTACTTTATTTAATGGGTGAGTTAAAATATAGAAAGTGAGAATTAAATGCACATTTATTTTCATCCCTTGATCTAAATGAATCTGAGCCATTAGATCTTAGGGTTGCCCAAAAGTCATTTAGGGAAACAAAAGGGGGAAAAGAAAAGAGAGTTTGAATTCATTCTTCATGAGCAAATTGGAGAAAGGAGTTTGAGAGTTGGAGAAAAGTTTTGAAGGAGAAATTTGTTGTAGCAAGCTGAAGGAGTGATTTCTGGGCAAAGTTGGGCATGGAAATGAAGGTTTAGAAGACATCAGAAGGTACAGTACGAACAACATTGAATGCTGTGAGTTGCACGCCGTTCGATAGAAGTTTTTGATTTTTTTTGAAAAAAAGTCGTACAGTGGCACGGAAATCCGTACAGTACATACGGGATAGTTCGTACAATAGTATCCATACAATATATATTTTTAGCTTCAAGTTGGCATGAAAATTGAGGCAAAGTGGGCATGGTTTTCAAGGAGTTTTGGGCTGAAGAGATAAGTTGTATTTTGCTGTTTTGTTTTGTCTACAAATGTATTTTTCCTGAACTTGAAAGATAAATAAATTTGAAGAGCTCTCTAACAGGGTTTACCTTGAGAAGATTGAAGGGGTTTTGCCTGGGTCTAAGTTGACCAAAAATCTGTGTGTATTTTTATGTGTGTTGCTGGTCTGGTTATGTCCATATTTATTTTTAACATGTGTTGACAGTCCCATGTGTTTTAATCTGAAAATTTCATTTCCAGAATTCTATATGTGAAATGTATGTTTATGGGAGAGGGCATTTAACTGAATGGAAGTGATAAGGTGAAATTAAAAGTGGGTTGGGATTGTTGGAAACTTTTTTTTAGTCATCAAATTTCAACATGGTATTAGAGCTATAGGCTGAAAATTGCAGTTTGAACAACAGACAGTAGTTTGGGACAACAAACAGTGGTTTGGACAACACACTGAATTTTTGGATAGCAAACTGATATTTTGGGACAAGGTGAAATTTCACACAGACTGAACTTTTGGGACAGCGAGTTGTGCTGGAAAGTTCATTTCTCCATTTTCTTGGTTTTGTAAATTTTGGATAGCAGTCATGGCCATGTTCTTAAGGATAGAGGACAGACTAGATGGGATATTCATCAAATTTCAACATGGTATTAGAGATATAGGTTGAAAATTACAGTTTCAACAACAGACAGTAGTTTGGGTCCTGGGACAACAAACAATGGTTTGGACAACACACTGAATTTTTGGACAACAAATTGATATTTTGGGACAAGGTGAAATTCCACACAGACTGAACTTTTGGGCAGCAAGGTGTGCTGGAAAGTTCATTTCTCCATTTTCTTGGTTTTGTAAATTTTGGACAATAGTCATGGCCATGTTCTTAAGCATAGAGGACAGACTAGATGGGATATCCAATTATGTTGTTTGGAAGGACATAATTTAGACAGTGTTTGAGGAGGCAGCAGTTTGGGACATAGTGCGGCAAGTGGTTGTACCTCCTACTGTTGCAGATGAACTTGCTGAATTCGCAAAAAATAATGAAAAGGCAAAATTGATTTTGATGGACAGTCTGAAGGATCACATGGTTCCTCAGGTGAGAGGAAACACATATGCATATCAGATGTGGACAACTCTAACCACTCTCTATCAAAGTACCAATGAGAGCAGGAAGATGGTACTCAAAGAACAATTGAAGAACATCAGGATGACAAACGCTGAAAGTGTAGTTTATTGTCTTAGCAGGGTCAAATAGGTACGTGATGATTTGACTGCTATTGGTGAGACAATTGCACCCACGAAGTTAGTCGGGATAGCTGTAGCGGGAATTCCTAAGTCTTGGGAGGTCTTTGGAGATGCTGTTACCTCTAGGGAGAATCTTCCCAATTGGGACAGATTCTGGGATGATTGTGTGCAACATGAGATACGGAAGACTGGCAGTGGTGGGGTGAAGATAGCAGATGAGGAGGATGTAGCCTTGACAGCCAGGGGGAAGAACAAAGGGAAGGCCAAGAAAGGGGCCTCATCAGATGGGGCTAAGGAAAAGGAGGAGAAAAAGAAGAAAGATATGGATATATCCAAAGTCAAATGTTGGGCATGTCAGAAGATGGGACACTATGCTGTTATGAGTCTCGAGAGGAATAACAAGGGGAAGAAGGGTACTGCAGCTTCAGCAGAGGTGGAGCAGTTTGCTTCACAGTTTGACTGGGACTTTGCATTTATTACTTCTACATTGAGTAAGAGTACATCATCTGATGTGTGGTACATAGACAGCGGGGCTTCCCGCCATATGACAGGTGCACGAGAGTTCTTTTCAGAGCTTGCAGAGAGGGCACTCGATATTGAGATTGTACTTGGAGATGACCGCACTGTGAGAGCTATTGGTGTGGGGATTGTGACCTTTGACAGGGAGTCTTTGCCTCCTTTGAAGGTCATGGATGTTTTGTATGTTTTGGGGATGTAGAAGAACTTGATTTTAGTGTCTACTATGGAGGAGAAGGGGTTTGACGTCACTTTCTCAGGAGGGCAGGTATTGATGCATCCCAGGGGAGCTTCCATCACTTCGGCCAAAGTGATTGGAGTTCGCTCTCGGAAACTATACTGGTTCAATTTTTAGTCGGAAATAGCATTGGTGAGTTGCACATCTGGTAGCACTCACACTAGTACCACTAGCAGTAGAGACTTGTGCGAGTTATGGCACTGGAGGATGGCGCATATGCATCATGGAGCTTTGAGAGTACTGAGGGAGATCACTATTGGAGTTCCTGATTTCAGTGTCGAGCATTATGAGGTCTGCAAAGGGTGTGCTTTGGGCAAGTACACCAAGTTACCATTCCCAGCGAGCGACAACAGATCTACAGGTATACTAGACTTGATTCATACTGATGTTAGTGGCCGTATGTCTCATGTGTCTTTGGGTGGTTATGAGTATTATGTTATATTCATTGATGACTACTCTAGGAGGACTTGGATATATTTCCTGAAGACCAAGGGTGAGGTCTTCAGTCGCTTTAAAGAGTTCAAAGCTCTTGTGGAAAAGTAGACAGGTAGGAAGATTCGGGTCTTGAGGTTAGACAATGGTGGTGAGTACACCGATGGTGGGTTTTCTGACTTCTATGCATAGGAGGGCATTAGGAGAGAGTTCACGATTCCTTACAACCCCCAACAGAATGGGGTGTCTGAAAGGAAGAACAGAGCTATTGTTGGGGATGCTAGAGCGATGATTCATGATCAGGGCTGCCTTTGTTTTTGTAGGCTGAGGACTGCAATACTGTTGTTTATCTTCAGAACAGGAGTCCTCACAAAGTATTGGGGAATATGACTCCGAAGGAGGCTTTCACTGGAGAGAAGCCTCATGTGGCACATCTTCGTATCTTTGGATGTCTCACATATTCTTATATCCCCAAGGAGTAGAGGACGAAGCTGGAACCCATGGCAGAGAAGGGTATCTTTATGGGTTACAACGAGACTTCGAAGGCCTATTGGATCTTCATTCCTTCTAAACGGAGAGTGGTGATTAGGAGGGATGTGAAGTTCAAGGAGGAGAGGGCCTATCGGAGATCACGGGAGTATGATGAGAGAGAGTCACAAACTTCTCCTCAGCAGGGAGGTCAGGTACAGGGAGCAGGACCTCAGGGTTCTGGATTGACTGGTACAGGAGGTACTTCAGTGTCAGCGACATATGGGGCACCAGTGGAAAATTCACTGAGCACCTCTTTAAAGCAATGTTGCACAAAGCGCGATCGGGATTTAATCGGCGCCGGGAAAAAAGCGGAAAAAATCGACAAAAGCGGGAAAAAAGCGTTTGGCACAAAAATATTCATTTTTTTTCATTTTTTTTAATATCTAAACCATCTACAACATAAAATAAATACATTGACACATAAATATGATAAAAAAACTAATATATAAGATGTTTAATATCATTTCTAGCGCTAAAATCACACATAACATTGAATCATGTCCTGAATAGTAAGTCCTGAGTCCCAAGTCCAACTCAGCCTCAAAATATCAACAAAAAATATGATAATGTATCTCATCATGTCATAATGTCATATACAATAAAATGAAAGTCTAATCCTATTGATTTCCTCTGCCCCTCTTGCGAGAAAATGGCACAGCTTTCTCTTTCCCTCTAGATGTAGAAGCTGGTGCCTGTGCTGGTGGAAATGGCAGTGGAGTCTGATGTGCTCTAGAAGCTGAAGAACTAGTAGTAGCAGCTACAGGAGGCTGAGGTGGACGGAGACCACGTCCTCTACTGGTGGTAGTGGTAGCCCGGGTAGGCGGTGTCACCTCCTCCTCCTGCTCCTCCAACTCCTCCTCCTCCTGCTCCTGCTCCTGCTCCTGCTCCTCCTCCCCCTCCTCCTCCCCCTCATCCTGCACTAGCCAATCCTCAGTGGGATCCATGAGAGGCCTCTCGGTCTCAACCCTCCATTCAGCAGTGGTGTCAATCCCATCCAATGAGATGGCTTCCGTATCAGGTGTCTTCTCTAGTTGTTTCACCCACAATCGAAGATTGTAGTAGACATAGACCATGTCATTAAGTCTATGGGACTCCAACCTGTACAAAGTTCATGAAATAATAAATTAATAATTAATAATTAATATTATAAAAAAAATATTGTTTAAAACTTTAATGAATTCAAAAATTTATTTGGAAATTTGCAATATTTTAAATGTTTAAGTGTTAACCTATTGCGCTTCTTGTTGTGTATTTTTTCAAATACACTCCAATTGCGCTCACATCCCGAGGAGCTGCATGTTTGGCTGAGGATGCGTACGGCAAGATTTTGCAAAAGGGGTACTCTGCCACCATACATCTTCCACCATGCGTCTACAACAAAATTACAAATAAAATTTTAAATAAACATAAGAAAAAAATGGAATTTGAAGAAACAATGAAATTTGAAACAAAGTTACAAAGTACATACTACAAACTAAAAAATACCTGGCATTTTAATCGTCCTATCAATGACAGCCATCTCAAAGCCAAATGTGCCACCTGACAACTTATATTGCTCAATTTGTCTAGAGATCTCCATACGTTCTTCTGGAGATCTCACCATCTTCTGGACACAGGTTAATAATCCTTCCACGACCTCAACATCAAAATTAAACCCACATGCATAAGAAAATGCAGGGTTCAGGAAAAGCCCAGCAGCATGAATGGGACGATGGAGTGTGTTGTTCCATCGCTCATCAATGACTTCCCATAGAAGGAGTTGTCTCTGAAACCCATCATCTCCCTTATCATCATAGTAGGACCGAATGGCTTCTTTGGCCCTGTCCATGGCTTCATACAAATAGCCCATTGCGGGCTTCTCACCATCAACCAACCGAAGAACCTTTACCAAAGGTTCTGTAACAGCGCACACCTCCTGCACTCCCGCCCAAAAGTCTTCCTGGTATGAAACTAGTCTGCAGACGGCCTCTCCTTTTGGTTTGCGGCTCATTGACGAAGCACGCCACTCCTCTGAAAGAAACATTCTCTTCAAATCCCACATAGAATTCAAGAGGGATTGAAGAGATATGAAACTCGTCGCAAACCGTGTAATGGCGGGGCGCACCAACTCTTTGTTGTTGGTGCATTTTCTCATCAAGCTAAGCACAGATGTGTGATTGTAAATAAATTTTGTGATGCTTTTTGATGAGTCAACAACCTCTTTGACAAAGGGAATTTTCCCTATGTCCTCTAACATCAAATCAATACAATGGGCAGCACAAGGTGTCCAAAATAAAGCAGGATGCCTGTCCATAAGCATTCTACCAGCAGCAACATAATTTGCAGCATTGTCCGTTATGACTTGGACAACATTTTCTGCACCCACCTCCAAAATAAACACATCCAGCAAATCACATAAAGTTCTTGCATCTTTGATTTGATGAGTTGCATCAACAGATTTGATAAACATAGTCCCCTTGGGACAACTAACCAAGAAGTTTATAAGGGTTCTCCCCTTTTGGTCAGTCCAACCATCTGACATAACAGTGCATCCTGTTTGTGCCCATGATGCCCTAAAATCCTCCAATCTTTGGGTGCAGTCACGCTTTTCATCTTGAAGAAGCCGGCCTCTGAAATCATGAAGAGAAGGGATTTTGTACCCCGGGCCAACACTGGCAATAGCATCAACAGTAGGTTGGAAAAATGGATTATTCCTTATAATGCTGAAAGGAATATCACTCCAGAGGAGAAATTTTGTCATCAACTTGTCAGCTTGTTCTTTTTCAGTTCTTTTTAGCATTGAACCAATAGTTGGTTGTGAACCAAGTGTGGTTCGAGGAACAAAATATGATGATGCAGCTACCGGATTGACTGACGCTGCAGTAGAACCAGTGCCACTTGGCCCACTTCCTTCAGCTGACCTTTTTAGTTGCCTTTTGAGTTCTTCTTTGGCCTCTCTAGTGTGCTCTAATTCTCCCAATGCTCTCATGGCTTTTTGGATAATTTCAGCATTTGTATTTAGACAGGGCCCCACATCATGTCCAGGGATTTGTGCAAGGTGGAACTTCAACCTGTACACCCCCCCGAATATTTCCTTTCCACACAACTTGCAATACAAGTTTTGTCTATCATTCGGAGTTTTAGGGTCACCATATTCCCAGAAAGGATCCAATTTCCTTGGCATGTTTGTTTTTGAATTTTGAATTTGCAAACCTATGGAAAAATAAGGATTAGGAAATAGGAATTTAGGATTACATAATACAAATTACAATTTAGCATTTGCAAAATTACAAGTTAATTATTTCCAAAATCCCAATTTCTAAACCCAAGTTACCCAACCAAATGCCAATGGCAAATGCCAAAAAACAATGAAAATTCAAAAAAACTAAACAATGTTTAAAAAAAATGAGAAAATAAAAATAAAAAATTGGTTCTCATAGTCATAACAAATTACCCATCCCAAATCAATGAAAAATTTCAAAAAATTCTTTAAAAACAATGAAAACCAAAGTTTTTATAGAAGCAAAACCAAAAAAAATTAATCTACATACCTCTTTTATGGACAAATTGGTGATCTTGGCTTGGATTCCTCCTAAAAACGCTTGGATTCGCTCCCAAATCCGACGGAAACCCTTCAGCTCCTCTCCCTCACCTCTTCTCCTCCTCCTCCGCGCGGACAGCACAATGAATAAAAAAAAAAATCGATTTTGCATATAAAAAGCCCGCTGCCCCGACGGCCTGCGATTTTTTCCTTAAAAATCGCGATTTTTTTCGAAAAAATCGCGATATTTTCAAAAAATCGCGATTTTTTCGATAAAAATCGGTATAAAAAAAAAGTGGCGATTTTTACGGATAAAAATCGCGATTTGATCGGGCAGAGGAAAAAATCGCGATTTTCCGATAAAATCGCGATTTTATCGCGATTTTAACAACACTGCTTTAAAGTTTAAGGAGTCCACTATTACAAAGTTCACATGGCACTTCAGCTGACACAGGCATAGGTGCTAGTACAAGTTCTTCGAGGACAGGTGCTGGTACAGGCACACCAGGGTCAGTTTTCTGACCTTCAGCTTCACCAGATTGGGGGGCAGAGGATGAGGTTCCCTATGGTGAAGCTTCTTTAGGGAAGAGGAGGCCCAAGTGGCTTCAAGACACCTTGAAGGAAGCAGAGTTCGTTGGTCCTTCGAAGAGGGTGAACAGGGAGAGTGTGCCACCTGAGCGGTTTTGCAGTTATGTAGCCAAGGCTACCAACATTGTTGACTCTGAGCCTACTAGCTATGAGGAGGCTGCTAGCCAGGAGGTATGGAGAGAGGCTATGGTGGAGGAGTATGCCTCTATCATTAAGAATAATGTCTGGGAAGTGGTGCCTAGGCCTGAGAGCAAGACAATTGTGACTTCTAGGTGGCTCTGCAAGACCAAGCATGCTGTGGATGGCAACATTGAGAAGTTCAAGGCGAGGTTTGTGGCTAGAGGGTTCTCACAGATAGAGGGAGTTGACTATGATGAGACCTTTGCTCCCGTAGCTCGGTACACTTCTATTCAGTCCCTTATTTCTATTGTTGCAGAAATGGGTTGGTAGATCCATCAGATGGATGTGAAGACCACATTTTTGAATAGAGTTATAGAGGAGGAGGTGTATGTTGAGTAGCCACAGGGCTTTGAGGTACTTGGGCGGGAGACCCATGTATGCCGGTTGAGGCGAGCACTCTACGGACTTAAGCAAGCTCCAAGAGCTTGGTATTTGAGGATTGATACTTACTTGCAATAGATGGGTTTCACGAAGAGTGATGCAGATCCGAACCTATACTACATTGTTGTAGGGGATGATCTGCTCATTCTTGTGTTGTATGTTGATGACTTGTTCATTACTGGGGCAGAGAGACTGATTAGTGGTTGCAAGGAGGATCTTGCTATGGAGTTCGAGATGAAGGACATTGGGCTGATGCATTACTATTTGGGGCTTGAGGTATGGCAGGAGGAGGGGCAGTATGCCGTGGATGTGTTGAGCAGATTTCACATGGCAGACTGTAGACCCATGTCTACACCTATGATCACCAACTGGAAGAAGCTTCATGCTTCAGATTCTAGTTTAGTGGATCCCACATTGTATAGGCAACTTATTGGGTCCTTCATATATTTGGTCAACACTAGGCCAGATATATGCTTTGCAGTGAACACACTTAGCCAGTTCATGGTTGAGCCCAGGAAGGTGCATTGGGTAGCTACAAAGCACATTCTTCGCTACGTGCAGGGGACTGTTGATTATGGTCTGGACTATAGGCGGGGAGATGGAGTGAGGTTGGCAGGTTACACAGATTCAGATTGGGCAGGCTATGCTTTTGACAAGAAAAGCACTTTAGGGTGTTGCTTCGGATTGGGTTCGGCAGTTGTGTCGTGGTTCAGTCGAAAGCAAAAGTCAGTTGCTTTGAGCTCTTCTGAGGTTGAGTATATGGCTGCTAGTCAGGCTAGTTGTGAGGCCATTTGGCTTCGCAAGTTGTTGTATGGCCTATTTGATCAGGAGTTGAGACCGACGATTATTCACTGTGATAATCAGAGTTGCATTAAACTCATAGAGAATCTAGTGTTTCATGACAGGTCAAAACACATTGACATTAGATATCATTTCATCAGGGACTATGTTCAGAAGGGGGTAGTGAAGCTGGAGTATATATCAACAGATGAGCAGGTGGCCGATGTTCTCACAAAGTCCTTGCCAAGAGGCAAGCATGTCCATTTCAGGGACAAAATGGGTGTGGTGAGAAACACTTTCCTCGGTAAGAGGGAGTGTTGATTTTTAATGTACCTTGGACAAGTGGTTTCCCATGGGTTAGTCTCTACCTAGGGAAAAGTGTCCAAAATAATTATTTTCCTAAGTGAAAGTGACTTTGTAAGTGGTAAAGTCAATGTTAAATTATAAAGTGAAAAGTGACTTTAGACATAAAGTATAATTTGGGTACTTTATTTAATGGGTAGGGAAAAGTGTCCAAAATAATTCTTTTCGTAAGTGAAAGTGACTTTATAAGTGGTAAAGTCAATGTTAAATTATAAAGTGAAAAGTGACTTTAGACATAAAGTATAATGTGGGTATTTTATTTAATGGGTGAGTTAAAAAATAGAAAATGAGAATTAAATGCACATTTATTCTCATCCCTTGATCTAAATGAATCTGAGCCATTAGATCTTAGGGTTGCCCAAAAGTCATTTAGGGAAACAAAAGGGGGAAAAGAAAAGAGACACTGAATTCATTCTTCATGAGCAGATTGGAGAAAGGAGGCTGAGAGTTGGAGAAAAGTTCTGAAGGAGAAATTTGTTGCAGCAAGCTGAAGGAGTGATTTCTGGGCAAAGCTGGGCATGGAAATCAAGGTTTAGAAGACAACAGAAGGTACAGTACGAACAACATTGAATGCTGTGAGTTGCATGCCGTCGAGAGAAGTTTTTGAAAAAAATTTCGTACAATCCATATAGCGGTACGGAAATCCGTACATTTCATATGGGACAATCCGTACAGTCGTATCAGTACAATACATATTTTCAGATTCAAGTGGGCACGAAAATCGAGGCAAAGTGGGCATGGTTATCAGGGATTTTTGGGTTGAAGAGATAAGTTGTATTTTGCTGTTTTGTTTTGTCTGCAAATGTATTTTTCATGAACTTGAAAGATAAATAAATTTGAAGAGCTCTCTAATAGGTTTTCCCCGAAGAAGATTGAAGGGGTTTTGCCTGGGTCTAAGTTGATAAAAAATCTGTGTGTATTTTTATGTGTGTTGCTAGTCTGGTTATGTCCATATTTATTTTCAGCATGTCTTGACAGTCCAATGTGTTTTAATCTGAAAATTTCATTTCCAGAATTCTATATGTTAAATCATGAATGTATGTTTATGGGAAAGGGCATTTAACTGAATGGGAGTGATAAGGTGAAATTAAAACCGGGTTGGGATTGTTGGAAACTTTTGTTTAGTCATCAAATTTCAACAGGGTCCGCAAGGTAAGTACCTAAATTCTTTGAAGCTTTCGATTAAAATGCTTTTGTGTGCAAAGAGCGTACTACAAATGCAGTCATATTAATGTTTGGATGAAGAGGGAATAAGTTTGAACCAAGACTAGGGTCTACGCGAAGTGGAAAGCGATATAGAGTAGAATGCGAACCAAAGAACTTTATTGAGACTGACTATAGTCCCTTGTTAGGTGGGTCTGAGAGTGAAGAAGAAGGAAGTAACCTCACAACCTCGTAGTATTCCCCCTCCCATCCTGAAGGTGCGTCGAAGTTAGGAGTTGAGAAAAATCAAGGCATCTTTGGGATTCCCCATCCATCTACTCCCCTTACCCCCCATCCCCCTCCCCATAATTCCCCTACGCCCCCTCCCCCTCCCCCTAACCCCCCAAGAAGAAAAATGGTCGATGACATTAAGCTGCCTATCTTTAGAGGACTTGGATTAGAGGATCTTGAGCAGTTCTGGTTTGTAGCTGATGTAGTATGGAAAGCAAGACAGATCACTGACGAAGATGTAAAGAAGGTGCAACTCATCACGACGCTGCGAGAAAGAGTGTTGACATGGTACATGAAGTATTCTGTGACTAATCAGGCTGCTTCGTTGGATGATATTAAGAAAGCGTTGGTATCAGAATTCAAGAAGCTGAAATCAGAATCATAGTGCATTACGAAGCTGAAGGAAATCAAATAGACGGCTACTGAGTCTGTGTGGGAGTTGGATCAACGATTCAAGGTGTTAATGGGACAAGTAAGCTTTAACATACCCCCAAAACAACATAAAGAATGGTTTATAGTTGCGCTGCTGCCACATATTAGGTTACCCTTGACGCAACAGAAGATAGCAACTCAAGCCGAAGCATTGGAGATTGCAATGAAGCTGGAAGCCTCGCCAATCGGAGATACTCATGCAGGAGTACAACAAATTCAGAGTCAACTAGCAAATTTGACCTTGGAATTGCAAGATCTCAAGAAAGGTAAAGAAACCATATCATAAGTGTGGTGTACAAAATGCAAAGCAAAGGGCCATTATAAGGATCAATGCCCTATGTTTAGAGATTATTTGGCAAGTGGAGCACCTAATCTAGTAAACCCAGGATCAAGTTTGTGGTGCGAGATTTGTAGACGAGAGGCCAACATCGATCTGAAGATTGCTATTTGTTACATAAATACATGCAGACCCCAAAGCAACTGTTTTGCAACTTTTGTAAATCAATAGGCCATGATGAGAGAAACTGTTGAAGTTATGACTTGATGTTGGAGCGCATTGCTGATGCTTATAGACTGCAAGCTGAAGGACATACACATGAGGAGCTAGGCTAGCATGCTGGTCGAGGAGGCTTCCAAGGAGGAGGAGGAGGAGGAGCTGGTCGAGGACGCAACCAAATTATCTGTTATAACTGTGGATAGGCAGGACACTTCGCAAGAGACTGTCAAAACCCTACTACAACCTACAACTACTGCAAATATTTTGATCACGTGATAGAAGAATGTCCTGTCCTTATCGTGAAGATGCAGGAGAAAAGGAACCAACAGCCTGCAACAAATATTCAAATGATGACCGCTGAGCCAAGGGAGGATGAACTGCGCATCAACATCGTAACAAGGAGTGGAGCTGCGACGGGAGACGATAAAGGTAAGAAGAAAGTAGAAGAGACATGGGTAAGAAAGACCGCAGAAAAGGCCCCTGGGTTCAGTATCCAAAAGGAAAAAGAAATGTTCATGGGAGCGAAGTGAAGCTTCATGGATGCTGGGGCTTCAACATCTAGTGCACAACCGAAGTTAATGCCAAAGAAGGACTGTGACAAAGTGTCTACTCTGACGCAAGAATTAGATCCAAGTATTTTGAAGTCGTTTTTATAGACTTGCATGAAGTTGTTGAGGAATCAGAGGGCTGTCGAAGGACTCCAGGAGTTGATAGACTCCTACACTGATAAAGAGGTACCGCAAAGCAATCTGCGTACAGTGAACAATTTACATCGACACAAGAAGAGAACGAGGAAGGAAATGAGATTAACTGTGCAGATCAAGGAATATGATATGGATCAGGTAATCTTGGATTTAGGATCCGATGCCAACGTGTTACCTAAGCAAACTTGGGAGTTAATGGGAAGACCGAAGTTACAATGGTTGCCAATACAGTTGAGGATGGCCAACCAACAAAAGATCATCCCTATGGGAAGGTTACCTGGCATCATAGTAGACATTGAAGGAGTCCGAACCGTTGCAGACTTCGAAGTGATTGAAATTGTAGATGATAGCAACCCCTATCTAGCACTTCTTGGATTGGATTGGGATTTCGATAATTTGGCGATAATCAATTTGAAGAAGAGACAAATGATGTTCGAAAAAGACGATGAGGGTCATTGTCCCTCTAGACCCCTCAGAAGGAGTGCGCTATACAGAGCTTGTCCGAGATGAATACTGCAACGCAGATGTCGACAACATTTATTAGATAACAGCTAAGGAGGAAGATTGGATTAATCCCACTGTAGATGGAAAATTGGGCTAGGAACAAGACAATTCTTGTACTTCAGATTTTGAGGAAGAACTGGAAAATTGGCAGAACAGGTTATATGAAGTCTCTACCACAAAATCACTTTGTTTGCGTAACTACCGATGTACGTGATCTGCCTTATTATGATGGGATTAGAGATGTAAGCCTGTTTCTTGATGAATATGAAAGAGAAATACCAGAAGAACAAAGGTTGCAAGCTTTGGATGTAGCCTTGAGGGCTACACCTACTAGATGGTGGGGTACTCATAAAATAAATATAGCAGATTGGCAGCAGTGTCAAAGATTAATGTGGATCAGGTTTGGCTCAATTGACACAAAAATAGAAGTAAAGTATGATGGTAAGGTTGATCCCCGGGAGCATATTCATCACTACACTTTGGTTTGGAAAGAAATTCCAGAACAAGAGTGGGTACATGGGTTTATCCACACACTAGAAATGATTCCTATGAATTGGTATCTTGAAACAGAACTGCGACATGGAACTGCGAACTGGACAAATTTGGTTGAAGGGTTCATACTAACATTCAGTTTTGAAGATGATTGCCCGTGTATAGACTCGACTCTTTAGGTAATCAAAGCAAAGGTTTTTGAGAATGAAGCTCCATTAACTTGGTAGCATGATTGGGTTGCGTAGTTACAAAATGCATTGGAATGTTATAATATCACTGCCAAAGAAGATGAAGATCTGCGCAATATTGATATACCAGAATCGAAAGGACATCGTAAAGTTGTTGGACCAGAACCAGAAATACTGGATATAATGCAACTAGTAAAAACACAGAAAGTGAATATTGGGACAAAGGAAGACCCAAAGTTCGCGATGATTGGAGACTATTGGGACGCAGATACAGTTAGTAAAATCATAGAGCTACTACATGAATACCAGGAGCTATTCCCTACGAAGTTTTCAGAAATGAAGGGCATATTAGGGGACCTAGGAGTTATGAGGATCCCTTTGAAACCTGATGTGAAGCCTGTGAAGCAAAGACCCTATAGGTTGAATCCGAAATACAAGGAAAAGGTGAAGGAAGAATTAGACAAAATGCTAGCAGCAGGGATCATCGAGCTTGTCGAAGAGTCTGAATGGGTAAGTCCCATGATAGTTCAGGAAAAGAAGACTAAGGGAGAGATCAGAATTTGTGTTGACTTGAGGAAACTAAATGATGCATGTGTGCATGACCCCTTCCCTACACCATTTACAGATGAAGTATTGGACAATGTAGGAGGTCACGAGGCCTATTCTTTCACAGATGGCTTTTCGGGTTACCATCAGATCAGAATTGCACCAAAAGATAGACATAAGACAACTTTTGCAACAGAGTGGGGCTCATTTCAGTACACGGTGATGCCTTTTGGCTTGAAGAATGCGCCTGCCATATTTTCTAGAGTTGTAGTCGCAACATTTAAGGAGTACATACACAAATTCTTGGAAGTTTACTTTGATGATTGGACAGTCTTTGGGCTATTAAAGAAGCATATTGCGAGCTTAAGGCTTATGCTGGATACATGTAGGCAGCATCAGATTTCACTAAACTTGAAGAAGTGTATATTTTGTGTGCCTTGTGGCATACTATTAGGGCATATTGTGTGCAAACAGGGTTTGCTGGTGGATCCCGCAAAGATAGCAGTCATTGTGAACTTGCCAGCACCGAAAACAGTGAGACAACTGCGCACGACACTTGGACACACTGGCTATTACAGATAACTATGCCAATGGATAAGTTATTGAAGAAAGATGTCACTTTTAAATGGGACAAAGAATGTCAGAAGAGTTTGGATATACTGAAGGAGAAGATGGTAACTGCGTCGATCTTAGTTTTTTCAGATTGGAATAAGGAATTTCATGTACATGTTGATGCATCTTGCATAGCGTTGGGTATAGTGCTGGCACAGCCAGGAGTAGGCAAAGTTGATCACCCCATAGCTTTTGCAAGCAGAAAATTGTCCAAGGTGGAAAAGAACTATACTACAATAGAAAGAGAAGGGTTAGCTATGGTTTATGCATTACAAAAGTTCAGGCACTACTTGTTGGGAGCACATTTCAAGATGTTCACTGATCACTCCGCGCTGAAATATTTGGTGAATAAGCTTGTTTTAGGAGGAAAAATCTGTTGATGGTTGTTGTTGTTCTAGGAGTATGATTTTGAGGTTGTAGTCAAGCCAGGAAGATTGAATGTCGGGCCCGATCATTTGTTGAGATTGGAGACAGGAGAAGAACCCACTAGTATCAAAGATAACCTGCCCGACGCACAGTTGTTCGCAATCAGGGTCATGGATGATCACTTCACGGATATTATTCAGTTTCTGGCCATAGGAATGGCGCCTGTGGAGTACACTACACAACAGAAGGAGTTGGTGGTAAAAGAAGTTGATTTCACGTTGATTGCAGGGCACTTGTACAAAATGGGACTGGATGAAATACTGCGAAGATATGTCCCAGAACATGAAAGGCAGAGTATTCTAGCAGAAGCTCATGGAGGAGTCATAGGTGGACATTATGCAGGAAAGGCCACTGCGTAGAAAATCTTGAGAGCTGGGTTATGGTGGCCCACAATACATAAGGATGCAAAAGAGTTTTGTCGAGCATGTGATATATGTCAAAGAACAGGAAGGCCATCTAGAAGAGACGAAATGCCATTAAATCCACAAGTGACGTTGCAAGCATTTGACAAATGGGCTATTGACTTTGTTGGACCTATTAACCCACCAGGAAAGAAGACTGACACAAGATACATAATCACTGCAACTAATTATTTGATGAGGTGGGCCGAGGCACAACCAGTGAAGGATTGCAGCACAGATACTGTTGCGAAGTTCATTTTTGAATACATTATGTCTAGATTTGGGTGTCCAAAGATATTAATGAGTGACTGAGGCTCACATTTCTTGAATCAGACTATTGAGGCGCTGATTGAAGAGTTTCAAGTACACCATCACAGAAGTACACCATATCACCCTCAAGCGAATGGTACAATGGAAGCTTTCAATAAAATTCTGGAGAATGCACTCACAAAAGTGTGCAATGTGAACATAAATGACTGGGATCTAAGGATTCCAGCGGTGTTGTGGGCATATAGGACAACATGCAAGAAATTGACAGGCTAGACACCTTTTAGGTTGGTATATGGACAAGAAGCAGTCATGCCTATGGAGTACATTGTGCCCAGTTTAAGAATTGCAACCTTCACAGACATGGCAGATTCCGATATAATGGAGGAGAGGATGGCGCAATTTCTTGCTTTGGAAGAGGACAAGTTTATAGTAGGTTTTCATCAGCAAGTACAAAAAGCAAGGGAGAAATCCTAGCATGATAGGCACATCAAGCAAAAGACATTCTGGGAAGGAGATCTTGTACTCTTATATGATAGCAAATTTGCAAAGTTCCCAGGAAAATTTAAGACACATTGGTTAGGACCGTATATCATCAAACATGTCTCTGATGGTGGCACAGTTCAGCTCGCAAAGTTAAATGGTCAGCTGATTCTAGGACGAGTGAATGGTAGCAGATTGAAGGTATATAGGGATGACTTTGTCCCTGGAGCTTTGCATTGAAAGACGAAAGGAGAAGAGTCTTAGTGCCACCTGTAGTTGAAAGTGGGCACTGGACTATAAACTACTCTACAGAAGGGGACTTTGTCAAAGAAGGCTACTGCGTGATATTCAGGGGTATGTCGAAGTCAGAAAGAACTACGCCAAAGGAGGATTACTGTACGATATTCAAGGGTATGTCGAAGTCAGAAAGAATCGTGCCAAAGGGGGATTACTGCACGATATTCAAAAATATGTCAAGTCCGAAAGAACTGCGACGGAGGGTAGATTATTGCGCGATTGTCGAAGATAACCGGAAAAATATGACCGTTGGAAGGAAAAAGTTGTCGTTAAAAGGTGCGGGAGAAACACATTTATGAAGCACAACTGGTCGGATCTAGCGCCATACCTGCATTAAATGAACAAGATCTAAGCTAATCATGAGGTTCGAAATTCAAATTCGCTATAAAAGCTATGTCCCACTCCACATTTTACACTTTGTTATCTGGAGAATTCAGTTTGAGAATTTGCAATCAAGAGTGAGTTGTGTGTTACTATATGTCTGAGAGAAGCTTTGAAGAAATTGCTCAAGCATTTGCAGAGAAAGGGCTAGCAGGAGTCATGGAAGCCCAAGTTGGTCACTCCAGAGCATCGAATGTACCCCTGTCCCCAAGGTGCGCGAGGTCACCGCAAAAACAAGTAGTTACAGAAGAACAACCCAAGAAAAGACCCGAAAAGAGGCCAGCTGAAGCCTCTGGAGTAGAGCTAAGAACGTCCCCAAGGAAGAAGACAACAAAAGAGCAACGGACGAAGACCAAGCAAGATAAGAAACCTAAGGAGAAGGCGAAGAAGCCAATACAACGTGTAGGAATTTACAGGGTAAGTTCCTTAGACAGAACACCAAAGGACACCGCTCACAAACAGATCACAGATCAATACACTAGTACTTTTGACGTGGTTAAAACCCTCAAAGAGGGAAACAGTCCACGGCCTGAGCCAACGCGACCACTTCAGGCAATTTATTAATAAAAGAATGAAATTTTACATAAGCTTCTCTCATGAATAGTTAGCCTACAAATGACCCTCCATGCTCTTTAAATAGAGATCATGGACCAATCGGGTGTTAAGCCACGGATCAAGTGTCGGTAATACCGAGAGAATGAACCGTCGGATCACTACATATCGTGACCGTCGGATTGTAAGTTACAAAATGTACATAGTAAAGAAACACACTTTACCTAACTCTATACTAGACCAAGTTATACTTAACTATTTCCTATGTGTCGGAATATCCTAACATCCCTCCTTAAGAACAACTTGGGATAGGATTGAAGGATTTACAAATATGACACAATAGGAGAAGGAAGGAGGCACTAGAGCCTATCCCCCCTTAGTGACAACTTCCTGAACTCCAACCATAAATTGAAGTTTAGTGAACTTCGCCTCTGTGAGAGCCTTTGTAAAGATGTCTGCAACTTGATCATCTGTTGAACAATATTGCACTTCAAGAACATGATCGTGAATGAGCTTTCTGATGAAGTGCATGTGCAGTTCAATGTGTTTGCTGCGCTGATGTTGGACTGGATCTTTGCATAGTTGAATGGCACTTTGATTATCACACCAAAGTGTAGTCGGATGTTGCTGCTGAAAGCCAAACTCTGACAGGATTTGACGAAGCCACAAGGCTTCCTTACTAGCTTCTACGGCACCACGATACTCTGCTTCTGCTAAAGAAAGAGAAATGGCACCTTGTTTCTTGCAAGCCCATGTAATAGGTCCTGAACCAAGAGTGAACACATAACCTGCAATAGACTTCCGATCATCAGGGTCACTAGCCCAATCGGAATCAGTGAAACCAGCCAATAGAGGAGATGCTTCGGCACTGTAATGAATCCCAAACTGAACTGTACCTCGAACATAACGAAGTATTCTTTTAGCTGCTTTCCAATGACTTTCACGTGGGTTTTGCATAAACCGAGCAACAAGGCCAACAACAAAGGAAAGGTCAGGACGAGTATGGGTTAGATACAAAAGTTTTCCTACAAGTTGACGGTATAAGGTAGCATCAACTTCAGGAGAAGTACAAGTGACTGAAAGTTTGACTCCAGACTGAAAGGGATAAGGGGCTGGCTTACAATCTTCCATGTGAAAATGGCGTAGAATATCACAGGCATACTTGGACTGGGAAAGGGAAATACCTTCCTTGGATTGCAAGACTTGAAGACCAAGAAAATAATGTAAGTGTCCTAAGTCTGTCATTTCAAACTTCCTTTTAAGGCTAGTCTTCACATGGTTTATAAGGTTGGGATCACTACCAGTCAGGATAAGATCATCAACATAAAGAACAAGAATGATAAGAGACTTGCCCACTTTCTTGGTGTAGACAGTATTGTCAGAATGACACCTAGAAAAGCCATTTTCTAAAAGAAAGTTATCCATTTTGGCATACCAAGCTTGAGGAGCTTGCTTGAGACCATAAAGGGATTTCTTAAGCCGACATACAAGGTTGGAGTCTGTTTGTATAAAGCCAATAGGTTGTTCCATATAGATTTCTTCATGCAAGTCCCCGTGCAAGAAGGCAGATTTAACATCCATCTGATGGACTTCCCATTTGAAAGAGGCAGCAAGGGAAAGAACAAGGTGGGTAGAGTTCATTTTGGCAACAGGGGAGAAGGTTTCAGTGTAGTCAATGCCTTCAACTTGTGAAAAACCCTTAGCAACAAGACGAGCTTTATGTTTATCAACTTTCCCATCTAGTCCATACTTGGTTTTGTAAACCCATTTGCATCTAACAAGTTTTCGTCCCTTTGGTAGAGGAACAAGATCCCATGTATCATTTGCCAATAATGAATGATATTCTTCATTCATAGCTGCGTCCCAATCTGGATGGCCTGAAGCTTCTGCAAAGGTGTCAGGATCATAATTCGCTGAAGCTTGAGCCAGTAAAGAAGAGGCTCTATCGAACTAAGAACGTGTACGTCGCTGATCTGTAGGATCACCGACAAGATCACCTGCTGCATCCCGAGTAGCACGGACCCATTTTGGAAGCTGAGGAGCTAAAGGAGGATCCTGAGAAGGTGGGGGAGGATTTTCATCCTCGCTTTCATCATCTGAAGAAGAAATATTTTCAAAAGTAGAAGAGATAGGGAGAGGTGGCACATCCGCCGAATTAGGCTCGTAGGCCGATATATTTTCAGCAAACTTTACATCTCTTCTAATGATAACATTTTTGGACTTAAGTGGAATAAGTCTATATCCTTTGACATCTTCAGAATATCCAACAAAAATGCATTTTTCACTCTTAGGTTCTAAAGCTTTATGTTTCTTATTTGGAATATGGGCCCATGCTTCACTTCCAAAAACACGAAAGTGACTTACATCTGGTTTAATTGAGCTCCATGCTTCTTCTGGAGTGATATTCTTTAAAACCTTAGTAGGAGTGCGATTTATTATGTAATTTGCACAGTTAATTGCTTCTGCCCAATAATTAAGACTAAGTCCTTTAGATTGAAGCATACAATTAGCCATTTCCTTTAAGGTGCGATTCTTCTATTTCAGCTACACCATTTTGTTGTGGAGTATATGGAACAGTATGTTGCATTTGAATTCCATTCTCAGTGCAAAAGTTGATGAATTTGTTGTTAACATATTCTCCGCCATTATCAGATCTTAGCTTAAGAATTTGATGTCCAGATTGTTTTTCAACTAAGGCCTTAAAGACCAAGAACATGTTAAATACTTCACTCTTGAGTTTTAAGAAGTATACCCAAGTGCGTCTTTAGAAATCATCAATGAAAGTTAAGAAATACTTGTAGCCAGAGAATGAAACAACTGGAAGCGGACCACATAAATCACTATGCACGAGCTGTAAAGGGGCTGAGGCGTGCCAAGAGGCACGTTTTTCAAAACTATCCCGATGATGTTTTCCGAGTACACATCCGAAACAAACACCATCTCTGCAAGATACCATTGGAAGACCCGTCACCATATTTTCTTACATAGATTCTGAAGGGAGCGATAGTTTAAGTGACCAAATCGCTCATGCCAAAGTTTGCTCACTTCATCGTTATGAGCAACAAATACTGAGGGAAGATTTGATGACCCAAAGTTGTGAAACTTATACAACCTTGTAGAATCATCAGCAATTCCAGTAGCTAAAATCTGTCTAGGATCTCTTAGGTCCTTAATTACAACATCGTGAGGTGAAAATTCAACGATTTTACCTTCACCTGAATGAGTTATCTGATATACAGATAGAAGGTTGCAGGATAAGGTTGGAACACATAATACATCATTAAACTGACCATTGTCTATATGAATAGTTCCAGTCCCTACAACACTAAGAGATCTATCATCACCAACATATATATTTTTGGTGTTACAATCATTTAAAGAAGAAAACATGGCTTTGTTTTTGGCCATGTGATAAGAAGCTCCAGAATCAATGAGCTACTCATGAGAATGAGAAGAAGAAGATACATTTAGTGCATAGCCAGACCGAGATGCTTGACAACCACATGCAGAAAGTGCCATTCCTGAAGATGAAGTTGAAGTTGAAGGGTGCTCCAAATGGAGGTTATGCTTCTTCATTGCTGCTTCCAAGGCTTCCATCTTCTTAAAGCATTTGGATTCTAAGTGGCCATCTTGATTACAAAAGTTGCAATGTTTATCAGTCTTCTTCCCTTTGTTTTTATTTGTCTTATCATTTTGTTGAAATGATTTTTCATTTTGAGGCTGAGATTGCTTAGGACCCTTGTTTGGTTTAGGACCATTCCTTTTAGGATACAACTTCTTAGGATTCTTTGGATTTGGTTGCTACTGGGCGGCTAACGCTTTCTTGGAAGAGTTTCCAAGATTAAGAAGACCAAGGTGTAAGAGCTTTTCTCGTTCTCTTATTAAAGAATCACAAAAAGAATCAAAGGAAGGGGACTTGTAGTCTTGTCCTTGAGAAATGAAGGCTTCTCTTGTAGAATGGAAGGTGGAAACAAACACAGAGTAGGCTGGTCCCAACTTAGTAAGAATGGAATAGATAAGGTTACTATCTTCGTTCTTAACCTTAACACCTTCCAAGAGAAGTCTAAGGGTTTTGAACTTGGACAAAAAATCTTCAATGCAAGAAAAATTATTGGGGTCCAATGTAAGCAACTCATTTTCAAGTTGATGGGCTCTAAGTTCATTTTTTATTCCAAAAACTTTAGTAATCTGTTTCAATGCTTCATCAGGAGTATCAAGTTCTGTAATATGGAATCTAAGATCTGGAGAAATAGACATCCCTATCAACCCAGGTGCTTGATCTTGCCTATTTTCCCATTTAGCTGCCTTATCTTCATCTTTCAGTTTGGTTTCTTGGCCTGAGGCTATTCTGTAGAGACCTTTACTTCTAAGTAAATCCACAATGTAGGACCACCATTGGAAGTAGTTGGTGCTGTCAAGAATAACTTGGCATGGACTTTCCATTTTAACAGAAACTGAAGCTATAGATGCTGAAACTAAGTGTTCCAATGGAAAGATCTCGAAAAATTAGGCTGTTTCAAAAAAAACGGTTCTGAAAACGGTTTCCGGATGAAGAATTTATGGCTTTTTGAAGAAAATTTGATGAAGATGCCGACGAAGTGCGGGAATGTGCGGAAATGAAAAATCCGCCCCCACAAAAAGGAGTCTTGAACTCAAGACCTCTACTCTCATAAATTAGCTTTAGACCAAGTGAGCTATACAAAAAGTTTGAGAGAGAGAGAGGGGGGGGGGGGTTGAAGCTTTGGGTTGCGTGCTTGCTTTGAGAAAGTTCTTTTTCCCTACAAAACAAAAAACACAAAACCCAACACGGACATACAAAAAAAAACGAACTTTGTGGCTCGAAGTTAGCTTTAGCCGGAAACTAAATATTTTCCTCAATGTTTCTGATTTTCCGAGATCACACTAAGGCGCAGCGGAAAAGAGCATACGCATGAGAAAAATCCTTCCTTTCTGTTTCTGATTTGCCCAGATCGCACAGAGTCGCGAGGCAAAGAGCATACGCAGAAATGAAAGGTATAGATCCGGTTATAAAAAAAGGCTGAATAAACCGAAACCGAAATAAACAGAGAGAAAATAATTGTAAACTGCAAATAAACACTGTATACCTCCAGATCTTAAAAATGACGTAGCTAGGGCTACCGGAAACCTTTTCGCGTGAAACGAAAGGGGTTCCACACTGGAACAGATGCTCCCAACACAATAGAGCAGTCCTCTTGGCCCGAAAGTAGTCAGAAACAGTAGATCTAGGAAACGACAGTCGGATGCAGTTCTACCGGCTTCAGATTTGGATCACCAACAGACGTGGCCCTCAAATAGCTCTGATACCATGTAGGAATTTACAGGGTAAGTTCCTCAGACAGAACACCAAAGGACACCGCTCACAAACAGATCACAGATCAATACACCAATACTTTTGACGTGGTTAAAACCCTCAAAGAGGGAAATAGTCCACGGCCTGAGCCAATGCGGCCACTTCAGGCAATTTATTAATAAAAGAATGAAATTTTACATAAGCTTCTCTCATGAACAGTTAACCTACAAATGACCCTCCATGCTCTTTAAATAGAGATCATGGACCAATCGGGTGTTAAGCCACGGATCAAGTGTCGGTAATACCGAGGAGAGAATGAACCATCGGATCACTACATATCGTGACCGTCGGATTGTAAGTTACAAAATGTACATAGTAAATAAACACACTTTACCTAACTCTATACTAGACCAAGTTATACTTAACTATTTCCTATGTGTCGGAATATCCTAACAACAGGAAGAACCAGAGGAAATCCATGACAGTAAGGAGAGAGCCGAGATGCACCAGATGGAGACGGAGGGCACATAAATTCCCTCTGTGTTGCCACCATATTTTCCACCAAGGAAACTAGGTGCCAAGCCGGTTAAGGACCCGAAAGACACAAAGTTCGACACTTTCACATCGCTACTACCAGAAAAAGTGCCATTTGAAGGTGAAGTGCTGGGGAAAATCCTGCAATTAAAAATGGAGGATTGAGACTTTAATGATATAAGTAAATATCCGTAGTTCGAGCCAAGCAAGTACCTACACCAAGTCTATTATCCAGAGAGTGGAGTTACGAGGTTGGAGCCGCACTAGTGGGCTGCAGGATTGCAGAGATCAGGCTTGCTAAACATGCTATACGTGCCACACTTCAGTAGAAGCACATCCAACACAACCTATGTTCGACAGTTACTAGTATTGGTGCATGACGAATGCCTCTGGTTGGGGAAGAGGATCTCGATTGACGAGATGTTGATAAGAAGAATTATTAGACTGCCCCACTAAGGGAATGTGAAAATTCCTACACTGAAGGAACCCCTACTGCAACAAATTTGAATCTACTTCACCTACTTGATTTTTAAATTACATTCATCAAGTTATTCTTCTGAATACTGAAGCAAATTACTTCTGCAACCTACACTAATTAAATATTTGATCTCATGAAATAGAATGCAAAGCAAAGAACAAGATACATAGGACACTTATTTTTGGACACAAGAGTCCTCGAAAAAACCCAATGCGGGAAAACCGGTGCAACAATTATGAGGGTTTATTATTATGCAGGAGAAATATCCGAATACAAATCTAGGATGCTCATTTAGCAATCCTTTACAGAGAAAAATACTGGCGGAAAATCTAAGTGAGTTTTACCTCACTTCATCCAACAGAATTCCAGCTGATCCGGCACAAGACTGGCTAACCCCGACTATTTCTGCGCTGGCCCTGCATAGGCTCTGCATCACCTCTTCTGCCCTCTGCGTGAGCTATCCCCACTGTTCTGGCAGTTCCGACTATTCCCGACAGTTTTGGATTCTGAGTGATAGGCAACTTTCTTGCTCTGCACTGTCCCTTTTGGCTTTGTGTCAGAACTTTGTGGGCCTAGATTGGCCCAGCGTCAGTTCTCCCGGCTTCTGCGTTGCCTCTCTGCAAGCTCTCTTCGCCTCTCTATTAGTATTCTCCAGAAAGTCCTCCCGGATTCTCACTGGCCCTCTGCTGCTGAATGATCACTTAGTTCGAATTTCTTAGCTTCCTAGCCCCATAAATCAAACTCCAGATCAATTCTCTCTTTTTGTGTGTATTTCCAAATGAACCCCAAGCTTCCATTTTATACTTTTCCTGTTGAGTCTTCATGGACCGAGATTAAGTCTCTAATCAACGACTAAGATTAAAAGATGACTTGATATGCCTTCTAGAAAATTCTCACCATATTTTGATTAATACCCATTCATTTTAATTTCCCTAAGTTTAGACTTGGGAATTCCATTAAAAATATTAGTTATTTTAATAAAATACAATCCGGGTGGAATTTCACCAAATGGTTTCTGGGTTCTTTAGAACTCATGTGCCTTAGCCTCTCAACCAATTTTCAAGGCTAGAGCACTTCCGATTCTACCAAACACTAACACTCCCTCTTAGCGAGGAAAGTTCTCTAGCAACAATGTTCACCTGCATTATGCTCTGTTTATGAAGCACCTCCTTTCTGCACTGCTGCTGCCACCAACACTATGTTGCTGCTGCTACTGTACTGCTGCCCATGACACTACCACTACCACTGCTGCATCCGTACTACAACTCGCTCTCAAATGTTGCATATGCTATGCTGCTAGCACTGCCACTACTAAAACTGCATTCGTATTGCAACTCAGTTGCTGAGGGAAGCAATTGAAAATCAACCAAAATTAGCTTAACTTAACTGTGTTCAGCGTAATACAATGAATGTTGGAATCTGACTGTTGCTGATTCTGACCTTCTGAATCTTTTGCGCTTCTGCTGACTTCTGCACTGTGCCAACTGCACTACTGCCTGTTGACCACCAGAGTGGCACCTGATGATTATATGAAGACTCCACGCCCAAGGATGATCTAGAGGACACTTGTACCATCAGATATCATCAGTCAACAAAGTTTTTAACTCTACTTCTATCTTCTCATCATCTTTTTTGTAACCATATTCCACGCCCTGTGGGGAATTGTAATAAGTGATACTAGTAATGATGAATTTTTGAGTTTGTAATAGGCCTAGGATGTTGGGACTCGATTAATAAACGAGTACACCTTGGAGTGTTTTTTTTATTTGGTTAATTATCCCTTTTTTTTCAGAGGCAGATAATTTTCTGGGTTTTTTCACTCACATTTTACCCCAAAGTCGGGGTGACGGTTTGAAGGTTGAGCCCCTAACACATCTTAGTATCTAGAGTCGATGTATATTACCATACTAGATCACACAAAAAATTTCGTGGAATTTGGTTAGGTCTAGGTAGTCATTTTTAAAATTTTTAGATTTTCTGCACTGCGGAAATTGCTAATAAAATTGTATTTGTAATGTAATAAGTGATGTCTAGAGAAGTTGTATAGGGTATGAGTAACGAAATTTGCACCTCTCACCCTCAACTTTCTACTATGACACACTTTGAGAGATTAAAAATGTGTTTTAACCCTCAAAACCCACTTTTCCTAAGTTTAGTGGGAAATCTGACAATTAATTAAGCCATAAATTAAATAAATGGAGAAAAATAAATATCCACACATGCTAAATGTTGTGGGAATGAGGTGGAAAATTATGGGGGAGTTAAAGTGAAGTTCTAAGGCAATCTGGACTCCTAAAATCAAAGAAAGGACATGTGCTCAAATAAAATCGAATTTTTGACATTAAATGAGAACGATGCTTACTTGGAAATTCGAATTTGTGAAGTTAATGCACATTTGGGAGGATTTGAGAGAATATTTGGTGGAGATTTTTGTGGGAAATTGTCTCCACATGGATTACCACCCATATACACTTGCCATTCCATCATAAAATTCGAATTTGGCACATTAGGGAAGAAGAAAATGATGTCGACTTGCCAGAATTCGATTTTTACACTTGGCATTGGAGTCCCATTCAACAAATTCGAATTTCACTTTGGGATTGTCACCTCATTTCAATTGTTTAATCACTTCTACATTGGGATTGCCTCCCATAGTTCTATTTAAATGAGCCTTTGGCTCTCATATTGTATCTTTAGAACAAGCTATTGGGCTTACGGTGACTCTACTGGATTTTGTATTCATTTTCATATAATAGAAAAACTTTGGGGTACTATAGTGTTGGTGTTCTCTTTCCATTTCTTGAGGTGATGTTATTTCAATTGTTGTGCTTTACATTTTACATGTATGTTGGATTATTCTAGTTATCATTTTGCCACTTGTTTGGATTAACATATGCAAGCTATCTTGTATGGTTTTTGGGTTAGAGAAATACTTTAGGAAGAAGAGCACTAGAAGATTTTTAGTGAAATCTCTAGTCTTCTCCTCCATTGTATAATCTAATCCCTTTATGATTGCTGACATCTTTTTCCAAGTGTGTAGAGATCTTTAGATTTGGTTGAAGGATTTACTTGGGCATCGGGTAACTCTCTAACAGACGAACTAACTCCCAAGATCAAGAATAGAAGGATCCAATTAGTTTGTGTTAATTTTAGGCAACAATGGTATGTTCTATGCTTTAGAGAAATTTTATTTCAATTTATTTATTAGCCCAGTATCAATATTCAGATTAGCAATCACATTAACATGATAGTAAAATGCAGATAGAACATAAACATAAACAGTAGAAGACAAGCCAAGACAAGAGGACACAAGATGTGGCACCAGCCAAGGACAAACCCCAATGTGGGGAAACCCTTGATCAAATCTTCTTTTAGTCTTCAATAGTTCAACACAGAGAGATAGTACAATTTACAAATTTGATAATTTATAATAGCACCAAAGTGCCCTAATCGGAAAAGTCAACGTTGGTCAACAGGGCAAATTTGACCCTTAGCAAATTTGTCAACTTCGACCTCCAAACAACAAGATAAAACAACCCTCAAAACAGTCAAATTCAGCCTAGTCAAAGGCCCAGAAATTCGTACTCAATCAATGAGGAGAGAGAGAGAGAAGTGTGAAGATGAGTGTGTCCAAATGAAGCTAAGTCACCTTCTATTTATATGCAACATTGAGGATGAATATCCGTCACTGTTGGGCTTCTGAGCCTACATAAGTTTACTGGCCAACCTTGACAATTTGACCATAATCAAAATAAATTCATAACTTCATTTGTACATGTTAGAATCGGATGATCTTTAGATCATTCCTACACCTCTCGGAGAGAGGAATCCAAGAAAAATATTAGCTGTCATAAATAAGATGACCCATGTGGAGTTTGGCCCTAGTTTCCAATTTTAACACTCCCTCTCAACTAGGGAGAACTCCATCTGCCAATCTGTACTATCTATGCCATCAATGCACTGCTCTGCTGAACTATGAAGAAGAAGAAGTGATCGAGAATGTATCATACCATTCTCTACTGACCCAAAGTCAGTCCCAATCAAAGGAGAGTGTGTCATACCACTCTTATTGACCCGAAGTCAATTCCAATCAAAAGAGAGTGTCTCATACAACTCTTACTGACCCGAAGTCAATTCCAATTGATCCTAGATCAATATCGGTCATCCTAACATAGGGAGTACGGTAGTACACGATGCGTCCATCGGTAGTACTATGGTCCCTATCCTCATTTCCCTACTCATTGTCCAGATGAGAAGTACTTCCCATGAGTCCCAAACTGCATGGGTAGGATGTCTCAGCAGGAGAAGGATGAACCACTCATCCTGCCTACATGTTGCCAAGGGGTATCGCAGGGGAAGGCTGAACCACTCACCCTGTACACAACAAACCACTAGGGGAAGGCTGAACGACTCACCCCATGGTTGCTCATCGTTCCAAGAAGTACCCCAAGCCCCCCGCAGCTCCCAGAGCTCAATGTCCATCTCACACAGAACCCTCATAAGAGGGTCTCTCCACGACTCCAAGTCGTTCTCGAAAGGCCAAGAACTTGACCTTCCCCAGGGGCTTTGTCAGAATATCAACGACCTGCTCGTCAGTCCCAATGTGATGGAGCCTTATTGCCCCTCATTGTACTATATCCCAGATAAAGTGGTACTTGATATCTATATGCTTGGAGTGATCATGAAACACGAGATTCTCTGATAATCGGATCCCACTCTGGTTTTCGCAAAGGATCGCGGTGGTATCTAGCACATGTCCAAATAGCTCATTAAAGAGCTTCCTCAACTAGACAGCTTCACAGGAGGCCATACTAGCAACTATGTTTTCGGCCTTGGTGGTGCTCAAGGCAACCGATTTCTGCGTCCTGTTCATCCAGGATATCAAAGCAGAACCCAAAGAAAAACAACACCCATAAGTGCTCTTGTGATCCACCACACTGCCAGCCCAATCAACATCAGAATAACCATGCAACCTCACATCTCCAGCAGTATATCTCAGTCCATGAGGCTCAACCAATCCAATGCATATGATGAGGCTCAACCATATATTGATTCAGTGTGTTAACTGCAAAACATATGTCCGGACAGGAGTTCACCAAGAACATCAGTGCTCCTATGAGTTGACGATACTCATAAGCATTTCCCTATTCAGGTCCAGTAGCACTATCACATAAATTCTTAAAGTTAAGTTCCATCCGAGTAGACACAGGCTTGCAATCTACCATCCCAAATCTTTCCAATATCTTCACAACATATTTTCCTTGAGAGGAAAATTTCACTTGGCTTTTGCCAGACCTCCAACCCTAGGAAATAATGCATCAATTCTAGTTCCTTCCAGATTCAAAAGCTAACTCCCTCTTACATTTGTGAATGAGAGGGTTTGCACTTGTCAGAAAGAGGTCGTCCACATAAAGTACTAGAATGAGAGGTTTATCATTTTCAACCTTAAAGTAAAGGTTCAGATCGGCTTCACTTCTAGTGAATCTCAGCTTCATCAGATAGCTATTGATTCTCACATACCAAGCCCAAGGTGCTTGCTTCAATCCATAGAGAGCTTTCTTCAACCTACATACATGAGATTCTTGATCATGAACCTCAAACAACTCGGGTTGTTCCACATAGACTTCTTCTTTGATTGAACCATGCAAGAAAGTGGTCTTGACATCCATCTAATGTGGGTTCCATCTTTGCGAGGCAGCAAGGGCTATGATCAAGCGGATGGTGGTGTATCGGGAAACAGGTGCAAATATCTCATCATAATCTACACCTTCCCTTTGAGAGAAGCCTAGAGCAACAAAGCGATCCTTGAACTTTCTTGCACTTCCATTCGCTCCATATTTGATTTTGTAGAGCCACTTAGAGGTGACAACCGATTTGCCCTGGGGTCTAGGGACCACATCCCAGACATTATTCTTCATAATTGACTCATATTCTTCATTCATAGCATCCTTCCATACTTGATGCTTCACGGCTTCTTTGAATGATGAAGGCTCATTTTGAATGATAGTGCTCATGGTAGTCAAATATCCTTGATACCTATTCGGCTTCTTGCTTTCATTGAAAGTTCCCCTTGGTGCAATGTGTCTCTCCGCATCTTCAAGAGTCTCCCTAAGCCATGAGGGTCTCCTTTTGGAGGAGGAGGGCTCATGAGGAGGAGGATCAATAGGATCCGTAGGTTCATCAACATCAGGCATCGTTTCGTCTTCTTTTGCACCCTGATTTCGGTGTCAGCTTCTTTGTCCTTTGTTAGGATAGGAAGGTTGTTGATCTTCTTGAGGGCCATATCTTCGTCGAAGGTGACATCATGACTTATCTCAACTTCTTTTTGACCAGCCACATAAATTCTATATCCCTTTGAATTTTCACTATAGCCCACAAAGATTCATTTCTTCCCAGATGCACTCAATTTGCTTCTTTCCTCTTTCGGCACATAAAAATATACGAGACTTCCGAAAATTCTAAAATGAGAGACATCATGTTTCTTACCAGTGAACATTTCTTCGGGAGTCTAATGCTTGATGAGGGCATTGATTTTGAACATACACGACAGTATTTGCAGCTTCAACCCGTAGGAACTTCGAAAGGCCTTGATTATGAAGCATGGCACGAACTGCTTCTACAATAGAGCGATTCTTCCTTTCAGCCACACCATTCTGCTAAGGAGTGTATGGCGTTGTAGTCTCCCTCTTAATGCCACCTTCTCTGCAATAATCTTGGAATTCATTGGACTCGTACTTGGTCCCATTATCAGTGCTCAATATCTTGATTTTCTTCTCGGATTGGTTTTCGATCAAGGCTTTGAAGTGGCGGAACCAGGTGAACACTTCATCCTTCTTCTCCAAGGAAGTAGATCCAGGTCTTGCGAAAATAATCATCCGTAAAGGTGAGATAATATAAGTATCCTCCCAAAGAGTTTACGACCATCATACCAGATGTGTTAGAGTGGATTAATTGCAATATATCTATGGTCTTGCTATTACTTGAGGGGAATGGTCCCCTTGTAAGTTTTCCTTCGGCACATCTCGAACATACACATTCATGCTCTACTTTGAACTCGGGCATACCTGTCAACATCTGTCTCACATAGGGTAGGGCCTTATAATGAAGATGGGCAAACCTTTGGTGCCATAGTTCAAATTATAGGGATGTGTCGCAAGACATGGCTCCCAATGGACTTCCTCGAACTTGATACAAAGTGTCAACCCTGAACCCAAGAGCAAAAGCATATTTAAAATTTCTTTTCCAAACACGTACCTTTCCATCGATGAATGCCACCTTGAATCCTTTGTCCTCCATGGCTGAAATGGATCCCTGAAACAAGGGATGCCTTTTCAGATGTTGCCAAAGACTCTCCTGTAGTTGTTACTTGAAAAGATCTAGCCCTTGGAAGTGGCATGTTGTAAAAGACTCCTTTGGTTTCCTTGGGAAGTCTTCTCAAAAGACTTGTCTTTTTTCTCTTTGTAACCAATCTCTAATAAAAATATTATTTTTTCTTGTGAGGGAGCTTGGGATTTTTCCCATGGTATCCTTTCTCCCCATTTAGAGGGAGGATCATTGCTTGTGGGTGGACTAATCTCTTAGTTTAGTTACTCCAATTTTCTTTGTTAATCTCATTGCTAAGCTCATTCGTGCATGATTAGTTTCTTAACATAACACTCACATCCATTCTCATTTTAGCATACATTTGAGATTGGTTTATGTTTGCCATTTCCATTTCTTGAATACTTGTATTGGGCAATCTACTACAACACATGCAATTTTTCTTTTGATGCAAGCAAGTATTTTATATTTACTGGGCAAGCTTAAACTAGTTTAATTTATCCATCTACTTTGGCTTATGCACATTGCTTTATCATTGTCAATTTATATTATGTGGCATTGTCATTATTGTTGGGTCTTTCTTGTGTCACTCCATTGAAGCAATTTGGCATTGATTTCATTTACTTGCAAAGCAACATATTTGGAACTTGTGGAGCTACATTGAGCTAATTGTTTCACTTTCCCTTTCCATTGAAAGATATTGGTATTGTTTATTTGAGCATTGTCTTTTATTTTGAGCACTAATATCAGTACTTTCTTGGAAGCAATAGCACTCACTCATGCATTTCATCTAGGCATTTTAGTATAAGAAGGCTTCCACGCCAGGCCCCAGGCCTTACTAAATTTAATCTCCAAGCATAAGCTTGGTTGATAGAAAGTATAGGAAAAAGACTTTCTTGGAACGTTCTTCCATCTGGTACGAAGTAAGGTAAAAGTGTTGCACCCTACAGTTATGAAGGTGGTTTGTCCCCTTGTAGGAACGAAGGCACATGCTGACTAGTAAGACTCAGGGGACTGGTATCGTTAATGACACCTCTGTGCCCTTGCCCCCTCTTTCGTACAGTCACCTCATTTTTTACCCTTTGGTAAGAGCTCAAGAGGAGGACTTCTCATTTAGATTAGACATTTTAGATTAAAAATAACCAAGACTAATTGCATTCAAATCTAGTATAGATGCATCTCATGCTAATACATCTTATGATTTTACTTGCAATTGTTCATTTTACTTGTCGTTATTGAATATTTTATGTTGGCAAGCATTGTTTCATTTTTCTTTTGCAAGTAGAACACTAATTCATTTTTCTTTTGCAAGATATCTCTGTATGTTTTAATTTAGACATTTTGATTATATTTTAAAAGCATTTTATATCTTGTATCAATTATCATGCTAACATCTTTGTCTCCATTTCAAGATTGCTTTGCTTTCATGTTTTTTGAAGCATTCTACTTTTGTTTTGAGCAAATATATCTTTCATTCCTGTTGAGAAATTTATCTTAAGACACTGGTTTTATGGTTTTAATATGTTAGTGATTTTTATTGCTCATATCATATTTTCTTATAATTCTTAAAAGTAATCCACTTTCACATTAACATCTCTCCTAGAACCTCACATTTCTTTTATCTTAGTTTTCCATATTAGGGACCACCCCTCGTAGCTAACCTAAGGGATAACTTAAACGGAGAGAGAGGGGATTTAGTGTGACAACCCCTACTCTTAGTTCCCTGCCACCAACCACACCTTGAAACTTCCAACCTTGCTCTGCGCTAATCAGTGTTTGGTCCCCTGATCCGAATTGGATCTTAAAGAACTCTCTAAGTTTTCATAACTCTGTAAAATTCATGCCAAGTTTCAAAGACTTACAAAGGTCGAGCTTATCAGAAATATCCTTGAACAGTTGTAATTTGTGAGCAGCACCAAGCAACGAGGACCCTCGGTCAAGTGCGCTGACCGTTGGCTCATGGTAACGCACGCTGCCACGAAACAACAAAACGAGAAGCCTTTTTGAGAAATGGGGGAGGTTTCTGATATGCGATTAACGACAAACGACAAGTCGCTAATCGCATATCGTTGGGCAAACCCCTCAGAGAAGAAAAAGCCCCGAGCGTCTCGGACCAAAAAAGTCAAAAACCGTACAGAATTCGCCGATTCCTCAGAGGCGGGTCCTACACGAAACCGACAGGATATCGAAAGGGCTTCAAGCGGTAAGCGGTTTCAACCGAGTCCCGCCCAATGCCACACACTGGGTGCCACGCATCCGGCGAAAGAGAGAGAAAACCGCTCACATCGGATGGGTAAACGTCATGCAACTTACCCGCCCGATATGGATGGAGACCATAGGATCTGGAGGCTCCAGATCGACGACGGACATGCAATCCGACGGATGACCGATTCAACAGGGTAAATAGGCCGAGTTATATAAAGGTTTGAAGTCTGGCATGAACGATGAGTTGGCAGAGGAATCATGTTCGTGGGCATTCTGGGAAGTTAAACGGAAATAACGGTAGTTCAAACATTTCCAAGAGAACTGACACTCAGTTCGTTATGAAACAGGTGGCCACCTCCCTGTAAGGTGTTACACAGTGATGATGACGCAGAATAGAGGAATTCAAACGGACAGAGGCAGGAGAACCAGAGCGTCGGGAAGTGGAAACAAACAGTTAGAAAGCAGATTGGCTTTAAAGCCACGAACTGACAGAAACAAAGCAAGCAGTGAGAAAAGCGAGTAAGAAAGCTAAGAGCAGAGAATAGAGAAAGTAAGTCGAGCTGACCTGCAGAGCAAAGGCAGCATCGAGACAGAGCCAGAGAGAGTCAGAGAGTCTGTGTACTCCCGAGAAGGCTTGAGAGGTTCAAGCGAACTCCTCGGCATAGGCCTGTCATGTATGAGTCTCAGATTGGGCTCATACTACTGTGACCAACAGAGGTCGAGTTTCAGTAAGGAGAGTCTGTGTACTCCAGAGACTTGGGGGATCCAAGTCCAGTCCTACTGATTTATATCTGTTGAGTGAGACTCAAATTGAGCTCACTGTTGTAAAAACTCTGCTTTGAAAACATAATAGAGAGGCCACCACTGAAGGCTGGACCAAGAGACGTAGCCCAGGAGTATTGGGTGAACTCCTTATTAAACTTGTCGCGTTTACATGTTTGCCTGTTATGTTTTCTCTAATTGCTTTAGTGTCTATGTATTTCGCAATCTTATCGATCCATTGCATGAAGTAACATAGGCACATCCATGCACATGAGTCTGTAATACCTTTAATTCTTTGTCCTGGATAAATTGCAGATCATCCCCAACTACTGCATTTGTCCTCCAAACACTCCACTGCATCATCTGACACTAAGTCCATCTCACTACTGCTGAATCTTGGGCTCTCGTAGCAAGGAATTGATCCAAGAGGTGGACTCCTCAAGGATCCTGCCCACATGTAGTCCTCTCGACTACAACTCAATATTGCCCCATCTCCCTCTTGGAGATGCGTGGGCACTCATGGCAAACTCATCCTCGTCAATCTTTGTTGAAGCAACCTTAGGATCATGTTTCTCATCCTTGTCCTTTTTCTTCAAAGGACACTGGGATGCATAGTGGCCCAACTCACCACAACTGAAACATTTCACCTTCGAAATGTCCTCCTTTCGTTTCGGCTTCTACTGTCCCTTCGATGCTAGAGCTGTGTTTTCCTCCTCTTCCTTCGTCTTTGTGCCACTCCCACTGCTGCCATTGAGGTTGACCTTCACTAGGTCCCTCCTTAACTCCTCCTGTTGAAGAGCCGCCCACATCTCCTCCCATGAAGGTAGTTTTTCTCTGCCCAATATGCTTTGGACGAAAACTTGCCATTCATCCGAGACTCCATTCAGGGCTATCCTCACCATCGCGGTTGGCTAAGGAGTGGACCCCATTGCAGCAAGCTGGTCTCTAGTGTCCTGAAGACGTTGAAGATAAAGGTTCACACCTTCTCCTTTCTGCATCAAAGTCCGCTACAAGTTCTGCTCCAAAGACATCTTACATTGTTCGGAAGAGCCTTCATATAGAGACAACAAGGCTTCCCACATCTCTCGGGCTGTATCCTTGCCTTGCAAGTTGTTGGAATTTCTAAGTCTAACCCATTAGAAACCCTTCATGTACTTTCTGATTTATTCCTACCTACTTGTTCTGTTAATTAACAAGTTATTTACCATGTAAATACTGGAAATAAATACAAGTACATGCTCAACACATAACAGATCATCAACTAAAGGAAACGAAACAAGCACACAAATGACACCGTTATTTTTGGACTAATGTCCCCGAAAACACTCAATGCGGGAAAACCAGTGCAGCTATCTGAGGGTTTGATTTATTAAGCAGTTTCAGAATACAATCTGGGTGCCAAATCCGGCTCACCCAACAGAGAAAAATCTCGGCAGTATTACCTCTCCTTCGGAGACAGATGCTCCGGCTGAAACCCCGGATAAACACTTCGGCAGCTCCTCAGCTCCAATCTATCCCATGAAAAACCCCAGTGTTAGCCTTTAGGGACTGTATCAACCTCTTCTACCCTCTGCGTTAGCTTTCTTGGCAGTTCCGGCTGTTCCTGGTAGTTCCGGCTTTTGCTCTTTGCGTCAACTTTTCCGGCAATTCCCGGCAGTTCCGGCTGTTCCCGACAAATCCGGCTTCTACCTCTGCGTCAGGTTTCCCGACAGTTTCGGTTGTTCTTGGCAGTTCCGGATGTTCCCGGCAGTTTCGGCTTCTACCCTCTGCGTCAGCTTTGCCGGCAATTCCGGCAGTTCCCGGCAGTTTCGGCAGTTCGGCAGTTCCCTGCAGTTCCGGTTATTCTTGGTAGTTCCGGCTTCTGCCCTTTGTGTCAGCTTTCCCGACTACTGCGCTGATCCTCCCAACACTGTCTCTGCCTCTCTGCTTCTGTATTCACTGCCCCTCAGCTGCAACTCCAGATCACTCTCTCAACTTTTTCAGCAAACCCAGCCCCAGAAAGTCGAAATCTTGATCTCTTGGTGTGTTCTCCAAGTGACCCTCAAGCCTCTTATACTTTTCTCGTTGACAAAACAACGACCGAGATTAAGTCCCTAATCAATGGCTAAGATTAGATCTGGCTTGATCCATGACTTTGGACCATTCTAACACAGTTTTATATTAATTCACATTAATATTTTATTTTCCCTAAGTTTAGACTTAGGGACTCCATTAAAAATATTAATTATTTTAATATCTCCCAAACTGTTTAGAATCTGCCCAAACCCTTTCTAGGTATTGGAGATCTCATGTGCTTTAGCCTCTCCACCAATTTTCGTGGCTAGAGCACATTCGATGCTACCCCAAATCAACACAAGTGTGAGACCACATGATCTCGAACTCCATCGAGAATGAGCCTATTTGCCTTCCCCTGCTTGACTTTGTATTTCTTCTTTTGATATTTGTCAACATGAACAACTACAATACTATTGACGTAGGCCTCTAGATCATATTCCTCCAGAACTGCTAAGATTCTGGTCTTCCATATGACATAGTTGGAAGCTCCTTCCAACTCGTCCTGATCTTTGAGCCCATGCGATGCCATCTCACCCAACTGTCGAACTGACTCCCCTAGTCACTACTTAGCACTACTCAGCAAGTGAGAAATTCAAACTTTTTGGCGGAAAGTTCTCTGAGGAGAAAATTTCCCTTCTACGTGTCTTCCTTCTTTTCTAGCGGATTTCTGCCCCAGTAGAAACTACACCCTTCAAGCACCGCGCTGAGGTTTTGCGTCACTCCCTCTGCCTCTGCAAACTCACGAACTGGAAATCATACCTGTTTGTTGTCTCACTTAGAGAGAGATTTCCTCGGATCTGCTTACCGGCAAGAACTGCGCAATCCCTTTAGGGGGATTTGAATTGTTGCCAAGTGCAGCTTTCGGCCTCATTGCTCAACACTGGATCTGCTCTTCTTGTTTCAAAATCAATGCTCTGATACCATGTGAAAATTCCAACTACTGAAGGAACCCCTACTGCAGCAAATTTGAATCTATTTCACCTACTTGATTTTTAAATTACATTCATCAAGTTATTCTTCTGAATACTGAAGCAAATTACTTCTGCAACCTACACTAATTAAATATTTGATCTCATGAAACAAAAAACAAAGCAAAGAACAAGACACATAGGACGCACTTATTTTTGGAAACAATAGTCCTCGGAAAAACCCAATGTGGGAAAACCAATGCAGCAGTTCTGAGGGTTTATTATTATGCAGGAGAAATATCTGAATACAAATCTAGGATGCTCATCTAGCAATCCTTTACAGAGAAAAATATTGGCGGAAAATCTGAGTGATTTTTACCTCACTTCACTCGGCAGAATTATGGTTGAGCTGACACAAGACTAGGTAACCTCGACTATTTCTGTGCTAGCCTTGCGTAGGCTCTGTGTCAACCCTGCGTCACCTCTTCTGCCCTCTGCATCAGTTATCCTGTGTTAAATTATGGTATGTTCTATGCTTATAACAGTTTACTTTTTTTTTTTCTTATTATATTCCACCGATTAGCAATCACATGTACATAAAGTAAAGTGCAGATAGAACATTAAACGATCGACAGAAAACAAGCCAAGACAAGAGACACAAGATGTGGCGGCTAGCTAGGGACAAACCCCACAATGTGTGGGGAAACCCTTTGATCAAATCTTCTTTTATCTTCAATAATTCAGCAGAGAGAAATAGTACAATAAATCTGATTCATATCAGCAGTAGCAAACCCTAGATCAGTAGCATCAGCATTAGCGGCTTCATTATCAAACTAGGGCAGACCATATCTCACAAACCGACAGTCGGATTGACTTCCTTCCACCACCAAAAGTTTCGGCTTCCAGAGGAGGTTCAGATGAACCTACAGCGTAGTTCAGATGAGGAGATCTTCTAGGCCACGCAAGTCAATCTTTATTTCTGCAGTTGCAGCTTCAGTTTCAGCAATTTCCGGCTTCAAACTAGGGCAGTCGATATCTTGCAAACCGTTCGTCAGATTGACTTCATTCCACCACCAAAAGTTGCGGCTTTCAAAGGAGGTTCAGATGAACCTACAACGCAGTTCAGATGGGGAGATCTTCTAGGCCACACAAGTCAATCTTTATTTCTGCAGTTGCAGCTTCAGTTTCAGCAGTTTTCGGCTTCAAACTAGGGTAGTCGATATCTTGCAAACCGTTCGTCGGATTGACTTCATTCCACCACCAAAAGTTGCGGCTTTCAAAGGAGGTTCAGATGAACCTACATCGCAGTTCCAAAGAGGAGATCTTCTAGGCCACGCAAGTCAATCTTTACTTCTGCAGTTGCAGCTTCAAATTCGACAGCTTCCGGCTTCACATGTGTGAGAGAGAGAGACCCATTTCAGCGCAGTCGAGAAGAGACTCATGTTTGCGCAGTAGAGAGAGAGAGATGTGATGAGATGAGTGAGTCCAAATGAGGAAAATTCCTCTTATATTTATACACAACGTTGGTGGGTGAATAGATGCGACTGTTGGGCTTCTGAGCCTACATGAGTTGTAGGTCGGCTTGATAATAATTCCATAATCAAAATAAATTCATATCTCCTTGAATACTTATCGGAATCGGATGATCTTTATATCAATCCTACACCTCTCGACGAGAGGAATCTAATAAAAATATTATCAGCCATGAATAAGATGACCCACATGAAGTTTTGCCCTGGTTGCCAATTTTAACATCCTGGTTGTTCCAGCAGTTCCCAACAATTTCGTTTGTTGCTGGCAGTTCTGGATTCTGTGTGACAGACAACTTTTCTGCTTTGCGCTGGCCCTTCTGGCTCTGCGTGGGCCTAGACTGGCCCAGCGTCAGCTCTCTCGACTTCTGTGCTGCCTCCCTGCAAGCTCTCTTCGCCTCTCTGTCAGTATTCTCTAGAAAGTCCTTCTCTCGAATTCGCACTGCCCCTCCGCTGCTAATTGATCACTTAGTTCAATTTTCTCAGCGTCCTAGCCCCAAAAATCGAACTCCAGATCAATTCTCTATGTGTGTGTGTGTATTTCCAAATGAACCCCAAGCCTCCATTTTATATTTTTCCTGTTGAGTCTTCAACGGCTGAAGTCTCTAATCAATGGCTAAGATTAAAACATGACTTGATCCGTCTTCTAGATCATTCTCACCCATATTTTGATTAATACCCATTAATATTTTAATTTCCCTAAGTTTAGACTTAGGAATTCCATTAAAAATATTAATTATTTTAATAAAATACAATCCTGGTGAAATTTCACCAAACGGTTCTGGGTTCTTTAGAACTCATGTGCCTTAGCCTCTCCACCAACTTTCAAGGCTAGAGCACTTCCAATGTTACCAAAAACTAACAGGGAAGGACCTCGTCGAAGAGTTCGTCGGCAAAAACCAAGACGAGGCAATGGCACAGATCATGAAGGATAAGTTCGGGATTATCAAGAAGTCCTATGGTTATGATATCAACTCTATCAACGACCAAGGGGTGCGCTTCACCGCACACATTTTAGTAGGAAAAATAATGAGGAAATGTAGAGCAAACGAAGTCCCCGTAGCCGTGGTTTCTTTGGCTACGCAGTGCAGTGTTGGGGTTTAGTTCAACTGGGCCGGGTACTTATGCAAGGAATTTTTGGAGGATTGCTGCGAGGCACAGGAGGAAGGCAAAACATTTCATTATGCGTGGTTGATTTTGATCATTGCGCTGTTAGCATGGAAGGAGCCGGAGGACTCACAATTTTCGCCAGTTGAAACAAATGTATGTGAAGCTGCGTGGTATGCCTCACTGTGGCATACCAAGGAGCTGTTGCATGCGTAGGAGAACAAAATTTTCTTTGTGCTATTGGACATGGATTTGCACATGGTGGTGAACCAGTATCCCAGGTTATCACCTAGCTTGTATGAGCAGTATTGCAACATCGCAACATTCAAGGCAGATTTTCATAGAGTATACATCAAGGCTTGGAAGGATCCAATGGAGACATGGCACCCTCTGCCATATTTGGTCACTGAAGACGACTTGCTCGCAATAATACAACAATGGTCAGTTGAATGGATGACCCCAACCATAGATGACACTGAAGCAGCGGGGGGCACCGCGCAGCATGCGAGTCCAAGTGGGAAAGACAAAGGAAAAGAAGCAGAGGAACCAGAGCCAGAGACAAAGACAAAACATGATACCCAGGACCCTCTCAGCGACGTAGATCCAACAGGGAATCACCATTCATCATCAAAAAGAGGGTACCTACAGTAACTACATTGGGCGCACAGAAGAAACAGAAGGTGAGCAAATCTAAGGGCACGATACTGCTTGTCCTCATTGATGGGGACATCGACGAGATTGGAGAAAAGGTCCAGGAAGTAACAACAGAGACCTGGAACAAGGTCGATGATCGCTACAAAACGATCTTAACAGATGTGCAGCAAGGCATTGCAGAGTTAAAGGTACTGGCGCAGATAGCCAGATAACCGGCATAGATAGGTCAGCTATTGCAGCTAGAGCGACGGATAGAGATGACAATTGGATTGAGGATTTTGTAGATACCAGGTGGAGCGTTACAGTTTGAATTCGTCGAGGACAGAGAGCAAGCAAGAGGGTGGGACCGTGTTAACATGAACATCGCCGCACTGCCAACTCAGGTATTACACGAGTTCCATCAAAGTATTACAGATGAACTGAAGGAGCGAGAACAATGCACTTCGCTGTTAAGCATTCAGGTGGAAAAGGACAAAGCTTCGTTGAAGAAGGAGCTCGATCAATTGATCAAAGAAAGGGATGAAGCACGCCAGCAACAACAGCAGCTAGAGGAAGCCATTGCAAAAACTTGTAGTGAAGTTTTAGACGCAAAGGTCCGTGAAGAACTGCCAGTAGAGAAGGTCGCGAAGCTCGGCCTCGTGATAAAGGAGTCAAAGAATAAGCTCACAAAAATAAAGTTTGAATATGAAGTGAAGATTTCTGAGTTGCAAATAAGGCTGCAGCCAGTCATGCCACTGGAAGTACGTGAGCAAAGGGAGATGGATCTAAAAACTGCAGTGAAAGGCATCTCTGACACAGTGGCGGATTGTGGAAAGTTACTAGATGAGACTATGCAGATTTGGACCTCATTGTAGGAGGATCCAAACATTTAGAGGATTGAAGAGGAGCTACAGGCAAAGCAGAAGCAGTGGGAAGAGATCTTGGCAACTGTGAAGACCCTACCAGTCTCGTAGAGGCTTGCCAACATCACTAAAGGGAAGAATCTCCAGAAACAGATTGAAGATCTTCGGAGGAAAGAGCAGATTTTGACAGAGAGGACTACGTCGTGGCAGGATGAGGCCCTCCATCTTTCGCAAGCAGTAGATGAAAGGCTCAAGGAGCTACAACAGAGGGAGAAAGAACTGCTGCAGAAGACTGTCGGACTAACCACAGAGGCATTGCTGGAAGAAGTGCACCGAGAGGAAAAGCAGGTAGCAGAAATAGTCTAGCAGTACAATGCCGTCTACAATAGCATCGCAACAAAGATCAAGGGCACCGCAGCTGAGTGACTCGGGACGAGTCACATGTGAGTGTTGGGGGCTTGTTGGGCGCGACCCAACTTGGTCTAGTTTTGGTCAAAGACTCTGCATTTTGAGGAGCGAAGTGTGCAGAGTGCGCAAAGTTGTATTTATTGGGCAGTGTCTAGGGGCTTCGGGGTGGGTCGAAGCCCCTCATTTTGTAACGAGTATCGGGGTTTTAGTTCATTGTTTTGTTGAGTCCATGGTATGTGGACCATGGTTTTTGTAGCAATGTAATGTATTTAAGGACATGTAATGCTTTGTCGAGGATCATCATTAGATCACAACATAGAGAGAGCACAAGTGATCGAGCCTTTTATTTTGTTTTATGGGTCTTAAGGAAAGGATCTGCAACTGAGTGCGTGGAGGCCTTGGAAGAGTCTACAGTTGAGTGCGTAGACCACCTGCAACTGGGTGCGCAGGTCGAGAAGTTGTATGTACTGAAAGATCTATCTTAATAAAGAAGAAGAAGTTTTGGCGAAGTCTTTTGTATCTGTATTTGTTATTTGTGTTCTATCTGTTTATGCGAAGTAATTTCAAGTAATTGGTATGTTAGCGCAACTATTATTGTTCTATAATGTGTTTATATTAAAATGAATGTGACAAAGTCTGTAGTTAGAATACACTGCACAGTAATGTTATGAATGTTAGAAGGAAGATTAAAGTACAAAAAAGCGAAGTTAAGAGCCACTCCACGCAGTCCCTCAAGGTTGCAGAAACCTGGTTCTGCAATCACCCATAGCCACCTCGAGTGAGACTTCAACTTGCTTGTGGTCATTGCCGAAAGGGCCGGTGTCTGAGGGTTTTGTTGGTGCGAAGTACAAGCCAAACCTGGGTCAAGCCCAACCGAGCCAACAATGTGCCTAGGAGACCTTGGAGTTTCCTATATTTGTTTCATAAGGATAATTTTCCCCTTTTTGTGCTCTATTATAGATGCAAAAATAGATCCAACTTACATAGACCTGATAAGGGTTTGCAAACCTTTCGACACTCTACAAAAATGGTGCAGTTCTAGATACTCATTTTTGCATAAAGTATGAATCCACGGCTTGTTCTGAAAACTATATCTGAACCGTATAGAAACAATTGGAAAATAAATGAATTGGAATAGTTGCAAGGGTTTGGTGAACAATTTCAGGTTCTAAATGGAAAACTCCAAAAATATGCTTTGTTGTACCCCCCATGTCCCCCCAACCCCCATTTACTGAATCCATAACTGATCATTTTTTCTAAATTTGGAAGGAGGTCGAGGATATGAGGGAGATTTGTGAATTTCCAAATTTGTATGGATAATATAATGTAGTTGTATTATTTTTCTTGTTGAAAGTTTCTCCTTACTGTAAAAACTTCCAAAACTAAAATAACCCCAAATTTAGCAGGAAAAACCTTAGAAAGTGCTAGAAATGGAATTTCGCTACGAGGAAATCTTGAATAGTTGGCTGAAAGTTGCAGAGCCGAGGACTTGGTGGATGAAAGCTGCATTTACAAAAGAAAATACTGAGTATACCACAAACCTCAATGCTTATGTATGGAGAAGCCCTTGAATGTGCAACTCCCTTGATATTCCAAGTAGTGGAACATAGACAAAAATCGATGATCTAGATGGATGTTCTCTATCTTTGATATTATGTTAGAAAAGGCTCTGATATCATGTGAGAGAAATAAGTGAATACATGAGACAAATGTTTTTAGAACCGAATCGTTATCTACACTGGTAGATCCCCTGAACCAGGGACCAATGAGAACTAGATTGGAACCGGTAAAATATTGAACCAAAAAAACGATAGACCAGAAGTACATAAAATATTCAAATTTTAAAGAAACATATATATTCATGTGCATCCATATGAATCCAACCCATTTACACACTAATATGTTGAAAATTGGCAGCTCAGGGATGAATTTCCTTATCTAAAATCTCATTTCTGACAATTCTAGAGTGACTTTCTAAAAATTGAAAGTAATGTCTAGCATCTCAAGTATGACTTTCCAAAAATAATATATCACCTTGCATCAATTGGTAATCGAGTATAGTTTATGTAGAATCACTTAGCTTATCTTTAATCAATCCTAATAGTTCAATCTTGACTTAATCATAAATATTATTATTATTATTATTTTACTATTATCCTTTATGATACTATTATATTATTATTAAGAGGAAATTCATGTCTCTCAATCATGGCACTCAATCATGTCATATGTAACTCCCCTCAATTAATGCATATGTTACTCTCTCTCACTTAATGGATACGTTACACTATCTCTTACACACTCATTAAAAGCATGGCGTATTCCTCTTATACACTCATTAAAGGTCATAAAAGATTCCTCTTACACACTCTTTAATGCATATGTTACATTCTCTCGTTTATGGCATAAGTTACTAAGGCATGTGTTGATCTCCTTTATGGCATCAGTTATTGTTGTTTTCCCACGATACTGGAGTCTAGGATAGAATCTTAAATCAGTGACGCTACCAATCCAAGTATCACAACAAGTCTACTTTGCACAACGGAATTATATACAACAGTAAATCTACTAGTGCACAAAATATACACAACTTTTTACAAATTTATACAACAACCCAACTTTGTTATATTAATAAAATTGATAATACAACAATCTAGGGCTCCCGCACTAGGGATAATGACTCTCATACATCCACTAGTACAAAAATGCAAGATACAAGGTACACTGGCGATCTAGCTGATGTAGTCGACGATCACAGCTGCTTTGTCGTATCTTGTACACTACAGGTCCTTCACTTCCGTTCTGCAGCACCTGCCTCTATCAATGCACCAACTCCTTTAGGCCATTGAACTTGGCTCTACAATTTTCCCTCTAGCTGATCATAAGTCCATCTACGACCAACACATAGGGTCTTCATGCTCACTAGCTGCTCCTTTGTCCTTCAAGGACACAACCGTTTGAGACTTCTTGCCCATTGTTGCTCCTTAGCTACTGAGGGACTTCTTCCCACTATAGTCTTTTTGCGTTGCTCCAATGAAGACTAACATAGGGCAGGAGGGTTGCCACCTATCACTGTCAAATGTCACTTCTCCAACACGAGCTGTCCAAACTCTTCCTGGTTGGCCAGGCCTTGAGCTTCACTTCTCTGCCTCTTCTAGCAGCTACCTTAGTCCATCAAGGTGCTGCACTTAGGGCTCATATTTGGGCACTTTCACACTGCCCTCCAATAGAGCACAAATGCCCAAGCCAGTGTTACCAGAATCAGACTAGAACTGGTCGGTCCAACCGTTTTTGGCCAAAAATTGGTCTAAACTTGAATAGACCTGTTCGGGATTGGTTCCATGCGACTTGTACCTTCCCAAGTCAGCGTAAAAAGTTGCCTTTTTTTATGTTTTCATTTGGTTGGCCCACTTCTAATTCTCCCCTAAGCCAGCCTAATATTCAAACCTATGGTCCTATTATTGCCATGCAATTCATGGTCATGTTCAATTTTTAAAGTAAAAGTGGCATTTTCCTTGATTTTCCATTTCCATCCCTGTGCTTAAATTTTTAACATTACCATGAAATGACTTAGGATGTTCGAGAGTGGTTCCAACTTCATTGGATTTCATAAGGAGAAAGTAGAATTCTAGATTTCACTCAAAATCTAGCAGACTTAACAAATTTTCAGGATTTCAGGATTGCGGGGATTGCAACGTTTCCATTGGATTTTGTCATGTACGAGGGTAAGGAACTAGTATTTAATAAAGAGCACTAATCACTCTATGTACCTTGATGTCCTAGCCATCTTTTGCATTTTATGGTACATTTCCTGTTGAGAGTGGCCAAATTATGCTTTTTCTTTTCTTTTAGTTGCATCAACCTCTGGGGCATCGTTCCAAACCTGACCATTTGGTGTCGTAAGAGGCTCAATAGATGCTTTGGTTTTGGGCTCGCCATGAGAGAAAGTGGGAGGGCTTACATCATCCTTCCAACCCTTACAAATGGGATACATGCTTGTTCAATCCATTTGGAGACCCATGAGGATGTTTTGTGCCCCCATAGCCACTTGGGGACACCACAGGTTATTTGCTTGGATATCAAGGGGCCACCCCCTTTATCACTATGTTTGGAGCCCATTCATTCATCTTGGCACACATTGGACTCCACTAGGCCTCTTCAATGGCCCTTTGACCTATTGTATCTATTATTTTGCCCTCTTGGGAGGCTTATTTTTGTATTATGGAGCTATCTTGGTGGGCTTGTCACCAAGGAATGTTATTTTTGCACATTATTTTATTAGTTGGGGCATTATTAGGCCTTATTAGGCAAATCGAACCCCTTAGGGAGGATATATATTGATGTGATGATCATTTCATTTGATCATCACTTGGTTTTGGACTTGTATCTCTTCTTGAGAATTTCGCTAGCCTTATTGATGGATGAATTGGAATCTTGATGCATTTCGATGTTTGGAAAGACTTATTTTATCTTGGAGCTTCGATTTTTGTCTCTATTGTTGATTGGAAAATTTCGCTATACTTGTTACATGGTTTCTTTTTCACGTCTTGCACTTGTATAATGTATTGAAATGTTTTTCTTATGAAGCTAGTGTAGCTACCTTAATGAAATGTGAATTTGTCGATCTTGTCTTTGTGAGACCTTTTTCATATGTTTATGCAAAGTATAATGAATGAATGTCCTAGGGGTATATGATTATTCATAATTGCCTTGATAAGTCATCAATTGCAACATCAAAGAAGTATAAATTTCCTTAGTAACCTAGTTGCTGCTTCTAGGGCCATGCGAAGTTGTTGGGGAACTCCTTGATTGGGTATAAGCATCTCTAAACATTGAATCTCATTGACTCCATTCTCCCAATAGGCTAGGCACTGGTCTAGTCCTAGGTGATCACTAAAACGAAGATTTTTCTCACCTCCTTTTCTCTTTTCCAAGCCCTAACCCTAGTAGGCTTCTTAGGGCATCACACGAAATTTTTTGTATCTATCCAAAATTGATGAAATTTGGTCTAGAGCTGCGTTGGTCTGTCCTTGAGAGGTCCTCCAATTTTGAAGCTATTTTGACGGTGGAATCTCAAGTTTTGGCAAGCCCTAGCTCGCAAACCATTCTCCCTAGGTTTCCTTTGGTTAGTGGCTTTATCAAGGATCATTGTATTAAAGTCTCAAGTCAAATCCAATCTCTTGATCCTTCTTCTCCTCCCTCACTTGGTCAAGCCCCTTTGTTTGAAGTTTCATCCCAAACCCTTGACCTCGTTTGGGTCCACTAGGGCTTCTTTGTGGTCCCGCAACCTTGTCACTCCAATTTCACAAGGATTGCTTGGAAACCCTATTCTTTTAGGATTCTTTGGTTTAGGGCACTTCTTATCAAGAAATACTCCTCAACCCTAGGTCTAGGTCTCCTTCTAGCCCTTCTTGGAGAGCCATTCACCTTGCTTCTAAAGCAAGCAATCCCCATCATTAGAGTCTCTCCTTTGAATAGGCTCTGAAATCACTATCCACACACACCATTGATATATTTCTCCTAGTGATTTCCCTAACAATGAGACTTCTGCCATTGGTGAAAGTCCGTAAAGAGCAGGGAGCTTTAGCCGAGGTGACAGTGGGCTATTGCTCCATTGTTGCCACTTGACCTAGTGGTTGCTCCATTGGAGCGCCTTCTAGGACCCTTCCTAGTTTGAGCGGTAACAATACCAAGGGGAAGAAAACCTTAAGCTCCCTCAAAGAATTTTATTTATTTATTAATATTACTAGGTGAAACCTTCTTAAACAAGAATGAGGGCTTAGATCTAGAGTAGGGTTAACAAAAATGGGCTTCAATGAGCTAATACCCCTTCCTCAAAAAGCTAAGAAATCATGAAAAATTATTTACAAAATTTTATAGTGAAAACTTTACGAAGGAAATTCCTCCAAGAAAAATTACCTTTCCCCTCAAAAGATTTTCGCTCAAGACGCTAGACATCCCGGAGAGGAGGAAATTTCACACAAGAAGAAAGAAAAACCCTCTCCTATGCTTGCAACCAAGAGAGAGGTCTAAAAAAAAAATTAAGACGACTTCCCAAACAAATTGGTCTTGATTTTTCCAAGCCTCAAGTGATGGCTTTCTTCAAAATCGAACTTGGAATTATCCTCAAACCCTAGCCATCTAGGATCTGTACAGACAAATGGAGAGAGGAGAGGGTTTGACTTTGATTAACGAACAAGTGTAGCCTCAAAAAATTTGTTTGTTTTTTTTTTATCCTCAGGTTTCCACCTGCAAGAAATTTTTTATGAAAAATTTCCAAGCCAAATCCTTAATCTTTCTTTAGATCCGCACAAAAAATAGAGAGGAAATCCAAATATATACAAGAGGAAAATGATCTATATACAGAGGGTTTAGAATATATACAAAAATTTATAGATCTACTAGCCCAAAGAGTGTGAGGACACCTCCACTCTTGGATAGCAAGAAACAAGCTCTAAAATAGCTAGATCTGACAAATAAAGCACATAAATAGATAGATCTAAAGAATTAATGATAAGATTTACAAGCTATGGCAAGGAAACTCCCTTTAAAATATATCTTATGATAAGCCTTTGAGATAATTCAATGTGGGTTCTCCAAACTTCTATCTGCTTGAGAGTTGGTTCGTCCAACCAAAAACTTACCCAACGCTCAAGACCTGTTCAGAAAACTATAGATCTCTACACACTTGAAATAAATTTGTTAGATCCACAAGGAGATAGATAGCACAATGAAAAAGAAGACTAGGGGTCCAACCAAAAACCCACTAGCACTTCTAGATCTAGAGTGTTTCTCTAAACTCAAATATTAATGTAAGATAGCTTACAAATAATAGATCCACAACCTGGCAAGTGAACTTAACAAAATCAATTAGCACTAGTAGAGCATCAAGAACAAATAATTATGAAAAATATTATCATAGATGTAGAAGAATAACACCACAAAGCATTAACCCCAAAGACTTTCTTTATTATTCAGAAAAATCCAATACAAAGTTCCAGCAAAGCTTCGATAACCAAAAACTCAGTTACAATTGATGTTACAAGTGGGGAGTGAGAGCCTCAATTTATAGAGAAAATGAGAGGAAGATCCCTCTCCAAGTGAAACAACTAGATCCAAGTCAAATAAATTGTGACCCTTGATGGAGCTGCGTAGACCTTGAGGAGAAAATCTGTTTGCCTTGAAGGAGATGCTTGGCTGACCAAAAATTTAATCTTGGAGTGGTTTGGACCACTAAAAATATTTTCCATCTTTTTTTCTCGAAAAATTCTCATTCAAAATAACCATCTTGGATCATTTCCTTAAAAATTCGATTTGCTGGGTCATTTGCTTCTTTTGTGGACCATCGAATTTTTCCTTGGGTCATATTCTCTTGTTAAATGGAATTCCCATCATTTTGTATTTGACTTTAATAATTGGGAATTTCCATCTCATTTTTTACCATTTTCACATGGAGAAATTTTTTATTTTTCTCTCATTTTATTTTCTAGCTAATTATTTGATATCTTTTGCCAAAAAATAGAAAAATTGGGACTTGAGGGGTAAATATATATTTTTTCACCCTCAATGTGTGTCTAGATAAAAAGTTGAGGTGTAGAGGTCTAATTTTGATTACTCGTACCCCCTACAACTTCTATAGACAACACATTTTACATCAATTAATTATTAAAAATTTCGACCAGTGGAAAATTTTTAAGAAATAACAAGTGACACTCAGACTCATCCAAATTCTACGGAACTTTAGAGATCATCTTGTATGGTAATATACATTGAATCTAGACACTAGGACTCACCTAAGACTTTACCATCAAGCCACACTTTAATTTTGGGGTATATTTGGGAGAAAAACTCAATTGATTATAAGTGTTGAAAAACACATAATGTGCCGAAGGAAAAAAAACTCCCTAGAGTGAACTCACTTGCTAGTATAGTCCTAAGCTACCTAGGCTTTTAGTATGACTCACTTTTCATCATGCTAGAATCATTGACATTTTTACATAATCTTTGCAGGGTTGCGGAATTTGGAATACAAACTAAAGATAGGAAGCATATGAAATTTGGGAATTCTAGCATTCTGACATGATCTGATAATGATGAGATGCTTCTGGATGTGCTTTGCTCATGGAACCTCTGACAAGTCTTCAAACCAGTGTTGATAATATCGCCGAGATATCGGCGATATTCGGAAATATCGCGATATTTTCGGCTTTTGAAAATATCGCGCGATTTTCGAAATATCGCCGATATTTTGGAAAATATCGCGCGACAATTGAAAATATCGCCCGGTGACTGTAAAAAAATTCTGCACGGCCTATAAAAATCCGATTTTGGTTTTTTTTCATATCATTTTCATTTCTGATTGCTAGAGAAGGAAGGGGAGAGCTATGTGGTTGCTGCCAAGGAGGGTTTGAGCGTTCTAGGCCCTAGTATTGATATGCTATTCATGGTAATGTTAAATTCTTAAAGTAAAAGTGACATTCTCCTTTATCTTCATTTTCATCCTTTTACTTAAATTTTTAACATTACCATGAAAGGACTCAGGATGTTTGAGAGTGGTTCCGTCCTCATTGGATTTCATATGGAGAAAGTAGAATTTTGGATTTCATTCAAAATGCAGCAGACTTATCAGTTTTTTAGGATTTCGGGATTGGAGATTGTAATGTTTCCAGGTGACACCACCTGCCCGGGCTACCCCTGCCACCAGTAGAGGACGTGGTCTACCTCCTATAGCTCCTACTTCTAGTTCTTCAGCTTCTAGAGCATAGCAAACTCCACTGCCAACTCCACTAGCACCAGCATCTACATCTAGAGTGAAAGGGAAAGCTGTGGCATTTTCTCGCAAGAGGGGCAGAGGAAATCAATAGGATTAGACTTTAGTTATTTTCTTATGTGCTTGTAAGTTGTACATGAACAATGAACATTGCATATTCAAGAATCAAGACCAAGCATATCACATTCTAATTTCTAAATAGTAAATTTTGATTCTATTTATTTTTTTAAAGTGAACTATGAACTTTGATTTTAATTTGATTAGATAAGCTGCAACCTGCAATTTAATATGGATAAAAAACTATATTTTGGTATATATATATATAAAACGTGTCCCCCGTGTCTTGTTTCCAGGTCGTTGTGTTTCGTATTGAATACTCGTATTTACGTGTCCTCCGTGTCTTGTTTCCAGGTCGTTGTGTTTCGTATTGAATACTCGTATTTACGTGTCCTCCGTGTCTCGTGTCCTCGTGTCATGTGACTTAGCTTAGACAATATTGATGTATTGTCTCTGTGGAGGGTGGAGTCTGAGGAGCCCCTCTTGGAGGAGTCACCTTCATGGTTAGAGCCAGTGGCAGATGATCCATTAGAGCAAGGGCAGCAAGAGGAGGACTCGGAGTCAGAGGAGCAGTAGCACTCAGAGGAGGAGCAGGAGGAGGAGGAGGAGGACACTGCGGGAGCATCAGCATCAACACCATCTGCTATAGATATAGGAGAGCATAGCCCCATACCTAGCACTCATTATTTGACATTAGGTGCAGAGGCAGGGTCAGGGCCTCCTACTACTAGGGGCAGGCCTGGCAAACAACCCATCATGTTTTCCCGTAAAAGGGGGAGAGGGCAGTGATTTCAGATAGATAGCTGATAGTTTTATTTGTTGTGTTACATATAACTCATGATGATGAGATACTTTTATATATGTGATGTTATTTTGTATTGGTTCTCCACATTTGAGTCCTTAAATGGACAATTATCAGGGATCAACAGGATTTGGTATCGCCTTTGATGTATCATTTCTATTTGACATCATATATATCAGTGTTTTCTTCATATTTATGTGCCAATGTGTTTATTTCATGTTTTTATTGCTTTATATGTTTAAAAATCTGAAAAAAATGAATATATTATGCATTTTTTATGCTTGCCGATATTTGCCGATATTTTCGCCGATATTGCCGATAAGATATTTTCTGGACCCTCGCCGATATTTTCCCAATACCGATATTATCAACACTGCTTCAAATGTAATTTAAGTGGTTAACAGTACTAAAACATTAAAAGTACTAGGAGGCTAATTAATAGAAAGGGGGATCACATGAGGAGGGGGTCAAGTAGGGGCTTGATCCCAACCATTGATTTCATTGAGCTGAGATTTAATCTCAGCCCTTGATTTCATGGGTTAGGGTTATCTATTCTAAAGGAAGAAAAAAAGGGAAAAATTTCAGCCCTTGATTTCAAGGGTTAGGGTTCTCTATTCTAAAGGAAGACAAAAAGGGAAAAAATAAGTATTGAGCTCATTCATTATTCTCATGAGAGCATTGAGAAGAGGAGCAAGGAGATAGGAGGAGGAGAGCTTGGAAATTCTGCCACAGAGAACCAAGTTTGAGATAACAGTGGTTCGAATCTCAAGAGGTCGAGTTTATAGCTTTGGTGGGTCTCGAATCTGAAGGAACCAGCCTTATTAATCAACAACACTCTGGTCGTTTCATCTTCTGGGTTGGAGGCAGCGCACATGCATCAAATTTCTCTCCCTACAGTCAGCTACTAAGAGGCCAAGATTCTCGGGCCTGAACTGCACAGTTTTCGGGCCAGTCTGTCTTTGTTCCAGCGATAATTTTGGGAAGTTTCAACGAGTTGTTTTGGAAGGAGAAGCTGCTACAGGAGTATCATTTCCAGCCTAGCAGATATGAGTCAGAGAGCTGAAGTATTAGTTGTTCCTTGAAGTAAATTCCATGTGCATAAGGAGCAGCCAAGAGGCTGTGTTCTTCACTAAAGGAGGTTGACTGTGTGTATATATATCAGTCCAGAAATTCAGTGTAAAAGGACCTCTGAGAAGCTTCAAAAGGGAAGAGATAAGTTAATCTCTTGTTGTATTTTTTGTTGTAAAATTTTCTAAGAAGCAACATAAAATCCTCCTGGAAGAACTAGTTTTCCCCACTGTGGGCTTTTTCCAGGGTCAAGTTGACCAAAAACAAGTGTGTCAAACTTGTGTGTGTGCTTGCAATTTTCTCTTGTATCAGTTGTTAAAAAGAAATGGTAGAGTAGCTCTTTGTTTTCATGTAAATGCTAATCTGATATAAAATATCAGTCATATGTTTTATGATGGGTTTGGGCATTAAACCATGCAAAACATGAAAACTGGGTTGGGCTACATACTCCTATAATTTTCTACACCACAGAGATATATCAACACATGCTTTATTGCCACCCAATGAACCCTAATTGGTTCCTCCATAAATTGGTTGTGTATTCACTACAAATCATATATTCATTCTAGTATTGACTAGATATATCAATGACCTGATCAACTGCCTGTACAAAGTGGGATTCAATCATTCACCAACTCACTCTTGGAAGCATCAATCTTCCTCAAATTAGTGATCATAGGTGTAGACATAGGTTTGCAATCCTCCATCCTGAATCTCTTTTGTATCTCAAGTGCATACTTGTCCTACCCAAGGAAAATCTTTCCTAGCTGCTGCCACACCTCTATTCCCAAAAAGTTGTGCATCAATCTAATATCCGTCATCTCGAACTCCAAAGCAAGGTGCTTCGTCCACACCCTATTGGCCTCTTTGATCCTGTTAGGAGGAGATTGTCAACATACAGTACCAAGATAAATGACTCACCATCAACAAGTACATAGTACAAGTTAGAGTCTGCGTTACTCTTGTTGAAGCCCAATCCAAGTAGGTACCCATCAATCTTAAAGTACCATGCACGAGGTGCCTGCTTAATCATGTATAAGGCCTTCTTCAATCTACATACATGAGGCTGCTCAATATACACCTTTTCCTCAAGTACCCCATTGAGGAAGGCATTCTTCACATCCATCTGATAAATCCTCCACCCCATCTCCAAGGCAATAGATATAACTTCCTTGATAGATGCATATCTGGCGATGGGTGCAAATGTTTCCTCATTATCCACTCCTCGCTTTTGGGAGAAACCTCTCGCCACAAACATCGCTTCATACTTCTCAATACTACCATCTGTTGCATGCTTGATTTTGAAGATCCATCGAGAAGTGACCACTAACTTCCCCATAGGCCACGATACCATCTCCCACACATTGTTCCTCATGATGGAACTATACTCTTCTGCCATGGTGTCCCTCCATACTTGTTGGTCTGTTGCCTTTTCAAAGGTAGAAGGCTAAGATTCATTGATGCTACTCATCAAGGCCATATAATTGGAAAATTAAACTAGTAGTCTACTCTCCTTGAAGGTCTTGCTAGGAGCCTCCACATGCTTCTTTGCATCCCTCAAGGTATGCTTAGACAATCTCGGCCTCCTCTTGGTAGAGCTTGAAGGAACACCTCGCTCCTCTTGATTAGAAGGCTATGACCCTACTGCTAGTACTGTTGGTCCTTGCTCAACCTTTGGAGCCTTTCGCTCTCGATCATTTGCTACTATTGGACTTGTCTCATGTGACCTCCTAAAGGTCTTAGTCTTCTCAAATCTGACATCTCGGCTAACTATTATCTTCCTCTACCCCGAAATGTAGATCCTATAGGCCTCTCTCAGATGAGGGCTCCAACTTATTCCTCTTCTCTAATGGAATATGGACATACAATAGGCTACTGAAGATGGACAGATGGCTCACCTTCGGTCTCACTCTTGTAAATACCTCCTTAGGAGTCTTGTCCTCCACTACCTTGTGAGGACTCCTATTTTGTAGGTACCAGTGTTACTTGGGAGCGGGAGCGGAAGCGGGAGCGGGAGCGGGAGCGACCATTTTCAGAAGCTCCCGGTTTGGGAGCGAATCCCGGAGCGATTTTTTAAAAATATATATATTTTTTATATTTTTTAATTTTTGATACATATATGTCAACAAAAACATGTAGAATGATGAAATAGACATAAAAAACATAAAAAAACATAAATTGATCATTGAACCATATCACATCAATCATCTAGAAATTATAATCGTCATCAACCTTAGTAAAATAATAAATTAAAATAACATTCAATTCAATAACATTTATCATCATTGATCACCAAAGTAACAAGTTGTACTTGTAAGCCAAGTTTAACCATTACAAGAAGTAATATCGAAGATATTTCTAAGTCCTAACTTCTAACTGTTAACATGATATGAAATGTTAAAAATTTATAAAATGAAACATGAATAATGAGATGAAATGAAACAACTTTAGTCTTTCACAAAGCATCATATTCATAATTCACAATCATTACCAATGAGTTATAATTGCCAAGGCCCAACTTCAAACTTCAAATTTTCATTGTCACAGTGATATAATGTTTACAAAAAATATCATAATGTCATAATGATATGAAAGAGTCAAGAGTCAAGAGTCAAGGACTCAAAACTCAACACTGAACAGTTATGAAAACTAAAGTGACAAGTCTAATAGAAACTAAAAAAGACAAGTAAACTGTAAATCTACAAGTGGCCCTTGCCACGAGAGTCTCCAGGAGTATAAGTAGGTCGTGGTGGTCTTCTAGGAGTCTCCCGCCCAGACCGACGACCAGAACTAGAGCCTCCACGCGAGGGTGTCGATGGAGGTGGCGACAGCAATGGAACAAGACTCGGGCCCCGAGAACTGCTACTGGATGGTGGAGGTGGAGGTGGCATTGCTGCTGCAGCTGCTTCAGCTTCATCCCGTACAAGCTCATCTTCTAGTTCTTCCATATGTACAATGCCATCCTCCAAATTGTCGTCCTCAGGGTGATTGTCCCAAATTTTATATGTGGGATCTTCATTAGCCCGATCACAGTAATGGCTCAACAACCTCAAATTGTAGTGCACATAAACCAAGCTTTCTGCTCGGTTTTCGTTGAGCCTGTTTCTTTTCACATTATGTATATAACTGTAGGTGCTCCAACACCTCTCTGCAGAAGAAGAATTTACAACCTGTGCAAGAACTTTCAATGCCAATTTTCGCAAAAGTCCGTCGCCGCCATATGTTTCCCACCATGTGAGAGAATCAAATTTATCTTTGTCGTCCATTGCATGGAAGTTACCATACAAACCACTGCCAGTGAAGTATCTGCCTATTTCAAGGCGCACAGCTGCACATTCCTCCCTGTCAGGCACCAACTTTTCTAATGCATCCAGATATCCTTTAGTTACCTCTCGATCTAAATGGGGTTTGGTCCTAACACCACCCCCTGCTGCAGGTTTGCCCAACCAAGAATCTGAGTAGTATTTTGGCGTAAGGATATACGCCAAGCAATGTAGTGGAAGGTTTTCAGCCCTCTGAACATATTTCCACAATGGAGTTTGGTCTTGTTTAGTTTTTTGACCCTCATGTTCACCCTCCTCCACATCCTCCTCACTGGGGTTTTCACCTATTTGACTTCCTCCGGCTTCTTCATCCACCTCTTCAGTTTCAGGCCCCCTCCGTTTCCTACTCTCCACCACCATAATAACCAGAAAAGGGACCAGGAAGAGGAAAATGCCAATAAAAATCCCCATGTCCATCGTGTTTGATGTTTGTAGGGTTTGAGTCTTGAATCTGCAAATTAATTTAGTTTATTGGGATTAATTCATTTAATTTATTAATTTAATTTAAATTAATGATCTTTAAACTCAAACAGGTAAATTAAACTAACCAAACTAACTACCTAACCAACTAAACTAACTAAATGATTAAGTTACTTACCTCTGCAAGCTTGCTCCTCGCTCCTTGGCACTTGCTCCTCGCTCCTCAGCTCTGGCTCCTTGCTCCTCAGCTCTTGCTCCTTGCTCCTTTGCTCTTCCTCAGCTCTCAAGCTCAAGCTCAATCTCATTGAAATGATTTTTTTTTGGCCCATTGGGCTTATAAACCAAAAAAAATTAGTTAAATTTTTTTGTTTTTTCGGGTCCGGCGGAAATTTTTTCCGTCGAACCGCTCCCGGTTTTTTAAAATTCGCTCCCGGAGCGTTTTTTAATGCCCGGGAGCGATCAGGGAGCGATCGCTCCCGGGCATTAAAAAGCGCTCCCTCACAGACCAGGGAGCGCAAATTTTTTTACGCCGCTCCCGCCCGGAGCGCGCTTCGGGAGCGGGTTCGAAGGGGGGGGGGGGCGCTCCCCCGCAACACTGGTAGGTACATTGTTGTGTTACAAACCTCCACCCACAAGAACATAGGCAAGTCTTGATCATGGATCATTGCCTTTGTTGCTCCTACTATAGTCCCGTTCTTCCTCTCTACTACTCCATTTTGCTACGAATTGTAGGGTACTGCGAATTCTTTTTTGATTTTTGCCTCCCTTTATAAACCATTGAACTCATTGGAGGTATACTCGCCCCCATTGTTTGATCTATGTTGATTTCTGGTAGCATTAGATGTTCTCTAAGTCTTAAAATTTGCAAGGAGGCTTAGACACATGCATGCTCCAATATCCAGAAATCATTTTGGAAAATTCTACCTAGAAACAGTTTTATTAAGATAATTAATTATTTTTAATGGGTCCCTAAGTCTAAACTTAAGAAATTAAAATAATTAATGGGTATTAATCTAACTGTGGGTGAAACTTCTAGAAGAGGATGAGGATCAAGCCAAAATGATTTAAGCCATTGATTAGAAGTTAATATGGGCCGTTGGTTGTCCAACAGAAAGATATAAGAAGAGGCTTGAGGGGCACTTGGAGAACACATTGAATGAAGAACGAAAGATCGATTTTCTGAAGCAGAGCAGCTACTAGAAAGAATTTCAAAGTGATCTTTTGCAATGAGGGGCAGGGATAGTTCTAGTTGGAGATTTTTCCTGATTTACTCAGCAGAGGAGGTAGAGAGAGATCCAGCAAAGGCAACGTAGAGCCAGAGAGGTTGACGCAGGGCCACGCAGAAGCCCAGAAGGAATCTGTAAATTTGCTGGAGAGATCGATTTCTTGCGTCGGAAGTCGAGATGTGAGACTGGGAGGGAAGAAGTCGAAATCTCAAAGGCAAATCAACTAGCCGGGAGCAGTGACGCAGACCCAAATAGCTGTGACGCAAGGCCTACGTAGTGATTGCGTAGAGACTGCGCAGAGGCAGTTAGGGGCTGTCCATTCAGTGGCTGGATCAACGATGATTTTCAGCGATAGTGTGAGGTAATCTCACTGATCTCTTTGTCAATATGATTCTCTGTACTGGATAGCCAGGAAGGCATCCAAGGATTGTATTCAGAAGTTACTACTACTTAATAATACAAACCCTCAGTTGTTGCACCAGTTTTCCGACATTGGGTTTTTCCGGTGACAATTGTCCAAAAATAACTGTGTAGATGTGTTGCGTATTTCTTTCTTGTTCAGTTTCTTGTTTCACCATTTTATTTAAATGGTGAAGGCTGCAATGTATTAGTTTCGGTGTTTACTGTAGGAAACAATAAATAATTTGTTCAAGTAATTAACAAATAGGAGAAACGTAATCAGTTCTTGCAGTAGAAATTAGGGGCTCCCAAATTTTCACATCTTATCAGAGGTGTAGGTGAAACAAGAGAGTAGTGCCGGAAGAGCCCAACGCTGAAGGGGTGAAACAAGAGAGCAGTGCCGGAAGAGCCCAACGCCGAAGGGAGAAGGGAAGTCGAAGTGCTACATAGGCAGCAAATCGAATCCCCAAAGGGATTGCACAATTCAGGCAAGGAGGGTGAGATTTTCGTGGTAAATCTCTCTCTAAGTGAGTCGACAGGCAAGTAGGATTTCCAGATCGAAATCTGTTAGCGGCAAAGGGAGCAACACAACAGTAGCTTCAACGAGAGGGATTTCTGGTGTGACGCAGTTTTCTGCAGGCAGTTGTTGGGCAGAAAGGCGTTAGGAGAAAGAAGAAGAAATACTTGAGGGAATTTCTTCCTTAGAGAATTCCTAGTCAGGGAATTTGAATATTTATTTGTTGAGCAGCAACAAGAGAGAGGAGGTCATTCGACTTTTTCGATTGGCAGAGATGGCAGCGTTTGGGTTGAGAGATCAGGATTGGTTGGATGGTGCATCCAACTATGTGATCTGTAAGGCAAGGATGCCTTGCCTTGTGGATGAACATTTTCTCAAGATCTACGTCGATAGTGTGGTAGCTAAGCCCGCGGATCCAAATCCTCTCAAAAAGTACAAGGGAGAGATGGTGAAGGCCAAGAGAATGATCCTCGATGGAGTAAAGTATCATGTAGTATGTCACATCTCAAACAAAGGGACTGCCAAGGAGATGTGGGATGCCTTGTCAAAGCTATATCAGGGAGCTTCCGAGCAGCGGAAGATGTGCTTAGAGCAAAAGATGAGGTCTACGCAGATGCAGAAGGGGGAATGCATTGATTCGTTCCTTGCAAAGCTTTAGGAGACTTGAGATGAGCTAGCAGCGATGGGGTCTACACCTTAGTCTTCCGAGATGGTAAGACTGGCCCTCAACTCAGTTTTAGAGGAGTGGCAAGTATTTGTCCAGAGCATCCTGGGCAGGGAGAACTTGTTGGACTGGGAAGGAATGTGGGCAACTCTTAAGCAAGAGGAGCTGAGGAGAGACTTGGTCAAGTGTAAACTTGACGGAAGCAACAACAATGGGTCAAAGCCCAAGGAGGAGGAAGAGAATGCAACCCTCGCATCCAAGGGGCAGCAGGAGCAGTAGAGGCGGAAGAAGGACATCTTGAAGATTAAATGCTTCAGGTGTGGTGAATTCGGTCACTATGCAACACAATGTCCTCTCACGAAGAAGGAAAAAGATGAAAAGCATGATTTGAAGGCTGCACCTGCGTAGATTGAGGAGGAGGAGTTTGCCATGACAGCCCAGATACCTCCAGGAGGGAGGTGGGGTGATCCAGAGCTATAGTTCAAAAGGACTGCAGATGGGCAGGATCCTTGAGGAGCCCACCTCTCGGATCAATACCTTGCTACGAGAGCCCAGATCACAAGTTGCAAGATGGACCAATGTTAGTTGGTGCAGAGGGGTGTCGGAGTGATAGTCACAGTGGCTAGGAGCGCCAGACACTGAGCAGCGTAGAGCTAGAGTTGGCAGTAGTGCAGTTGGCACAGAGTAGAGGTCAGCAACAACACAGAGGCTTTAGAGGGTCAGCGTAGAGACTAGCAACAGTCAAACTCCAACAACAAGATGCATCATACTAAATGCTTTTCAATAATTTGGGATGCTTTTCCGTTGCTGATACAGTAGCAGCAGTAGTTGGAGAAGGTATTAGTGTAGATGTAGTGTTGGCAGTGGCAATGCCAGTACTAGCAGCAACACAGATTCAAAATTTGAGAGGGAGTTGTAGTACAGATGCAGTGTTGGCAATGGTAGTGTCAACAGCAATACAAATGCAACATTTGTGCAGTAGTTGGTGGGCAGTGATGTCAGACATCAACAGCGCAGAGGGAGATGTTACAGAACAGGGTGATGTTTCAGCAGGGTGCATTGCTAGAGCACATTCCTCGCTAAGAGGGAGTGTTGATTTCTAGGTAGCATCGGATGTGCTCTACGTCCCAAAATTTGCATGGAGGCTTAGACACATGCATGCTCCAATACCCAGAAATCGTTTTGGGAAATTCCACTCGGAAACAATTTTATTAAAATAATTAATTATTTTTAATGGCTCCCTAAGTGTAAACTTAGGAAATTAAAATAATTAATGGGTATTAATCTAACTCTGGGTGAAACTTCTAGAAGAAGACGAGGATCAAGCCAAAATGATTTAAGCCATTGATTAGAAGTTAATCTGGGTCGTTGGTTGTTCAATAGAAAGATATAAGAGGCTTGAGGGGCACTTGGAGAACACATCGAGTGAAGATCAAAAGATCGATTTTCTGAAGCAGAGCAGCTGCCGGAAAGAATTTCGAAGTGATCTTTTGCAGTGAGGGGCAGGGATAGTTCCGGTTGGAGATTTCTCCTGATCCGGGAATACTCAGCAGAGGAGGCAGAGAGAGATCCAACAAAGGTAGCACAGAGCCAAAGAGGTTGACATAGGGCCACGCAGAGGCAGCGCAAAAGCCCAGAGGGAATCCGTAAATCTGCTAGAGAGATTGATTTCTGGAGTCGGAAGCCGGGGTGTGAGACTGGGAGGGCAGAAGTCGAAATCCCAGAGGCAAATCAATCAGCTGGGAGCAGTGATGCAAACCCCAATAGTTGTGACGCAGGGCCTACATAGTGATTGCGTAGAGACTGTGCAGAGGAAGCTAGGGGCTATCCATTCAATGGTTGGATCAGCTAGGATTTCTAGCAATAGTGTGAGGTAATCTTACTCATCTCTCTGCTAGTATTATTCTCTGTATTGGATAGCCAGGAAGGCGTCCAGAGATTGTATTCATAAATTACTTCTTAATAATACAAACCCTCAGCTGCTGCACCAGTTTTCCCAAATTGGGTTTTTCTAGGGACAATTGTCCAAAAATAATTGTGTAGTTGTGTTGTATATTTCTTTCTTGTTTAGTTTCTTGTTTCCACATTTTATTTAAATGGTGAAGGCTACAGTGTATTAGTTTCGGTGTTTACTGTAGGAAACAATAAATAATTTGTTCAAGTAATTAACAAATAGGAGAAACGTAATCAATTGCTGCAATAGAAATTTGGGGCTCCCAAATTTTCACAATCTAAGGACCTTGATCTTCTTCCTAGTCTAGTTCTCCACAAGAGCTTTAAACTCTTGGAACCAACTAAAGACGTCATCCTTGGCCTTTAGAAAGTAGATCCATGTCCTCCTGGAATAGTCATATGTGAAGGTAACAAAATAACTAAACCCAAAGATAGACTCCATTGACATAGGACCATAAACATCGAAATGCACCAAATCCAACACTCCCTTGGACCTGGTCTCACTATTAGGAAACGTTGCTTTGGCATGCTTTCCAAGCACACAACCTTTGCACACGCCATCTTGCTCCACACTAAACTCTAGAAAACTAGTGATCATCTCTTGTAATAATGGTAGAGCCTTGTAGTGTAGATGCCCCATTCTTCTATGCCAAAGCTCACTCTAGCTGTCACTGTCATGTATAAGGGCCTTTATTGGATGTCCTCAACAAATACAGGTCGCTCTCTCTGTTGCCTATCACTCGCCTCATGCAAATACTCCTTTTGGCTTGACAAATACTCCACTTCCCGTGAAATAGATCTCAAGCCCTTTGTCCTCAATAGCCGAAACAATGAGCAAGTTCTTCTCCAACCCAGGTACATACAATACTTCCTTCACCTCCATAGGACTCCCTCAGTTCAACTAGAATTGTATGTTGGAAACACCCTCTAGTACATACCTGGCATTTTCACCAAGCTCCACTTGAAGATCACGATGCTCCTTGGCTAAACTGGTGAATATGTTACAAGGTCCCATCATATGATGAGAAACTTTGTGGTCTACAACACATGTCATGGTACCTGAAAGACATGACACCAATGCAAACTCTTGAATTTCTCAGCTAGATCATCCATTTGCACAAATGCAATTGCAAATCCATTTTGTTATATTCGTCCCTACAAGGTGTATACTATATACATTTGGATTTACATTGAAATTTTGAATGATATATATATATATATATATATATATAATTGTCATATTTTATGTATTGTTTAGTAAACCAATTCATAGACTAAATGGTCGATTGATTTTCATTTGACTTTGCACCGACCCTTGACCAATTTTGAGTCCATTTCAACTTTTAAAACATTGCTTTGAATATGCTTGTCATGTTGCTTTCTTATAGTTGCAATTGTTTTTGAACTCAAGCTTAGGAACCGAAAGGATGCACGCATAAAGTTGTTGGGTTTGACATCCATATTTTCATTTGAAAATCTAGTGTTAATAGCTCTAATGGGAAACATGTTGGAAACTTCACTAGAAATTGTGAAAAATTTCAAAAACATGTATTTTTTTTCGAAAATGCACTAGAAATATTTCTAGCCGGCTTCATCCCATAACCTTTACTTGAAATGTTTCAATGAGGGAATCCTCAGGTTTTTTGGAGTTCCGCATAGCTTTGGTTCTAGTTCTTTTTTCTTTCTATGGCCATTACCATGCATTTTGCGTAGAGCGCTGGTGCTTGAATCCTTCCACACATATCCAACTCCCCCATGTTCTTTTTTGAGGGCAACAAATATTCCAAATGACTTCTTATAAACCCTTTTTTGACATAGAAGTTGGCCTAGAGGAAGTTCAAAATGATGTCCAAAAGTCAAAGATTGGACTTGTCTTTAGTCACATTCATATGTATGCTATTAGTTATCTTAGGCAATAATCCACACTTTGGTAGAAGCACAATGTTTTCCTCCAATTTACCTTAGATTGCATGACTTTGTTAAGAGTATTAATCAATGTTAACAAGCCTAGCTCGAGGAAAATTTGGCAAGCTAGAAGACTTGAGGTTCACTCAGCTTGATAAAAACAAAAATATTAAAAATACACTTTTTTATGAAAAAGATAAATTTTCATTTATATCAAAGTAATTTGTGGCAATACAATGCATAATATAAATAGATGTCCAAAATATCACGTGCACAATGTCTTGTATGAATTGGTTGAAAACGATCCAAAATGGAATCAAGGATTGGAAGTACTTGTAACTAATATCTAAGAAGTAGAACTATCACCTATGCCTCAAGTTGTCTTAGCATCAAGGTTATCAAAGTCATCAGGGTGAAATAAATGAGTTTGCTCATGCATTAGCCAGTTTGATGTGGGGTCCACATTTTCCAACACTACCGCTACGTGATCTATGCCTACCATTTATCATGAAATTGGAATTCCTTGGAGTATAGATAATGCTAACTACTGTTGGTTTAATTCAAAAGCTTAGATAAATGAAAACAAGCCTCAAATTTCTCACCTAAATTTTGCTTGTTACAAAGACGAATTATAATGTACATGTTATTGTTGCTTTTAGCAAGGTCGTTGAAAATCTGTACAACTTGTTAGGAGGAAACACATAAAACAAAGACCCACTAGCACTTTGTTTTAAGTCCCCACTCTTTAAGCCCAAATCCTTTCAAAATGGCTATGGGAGGCTTTCCTTTAATGACTCTAGCCAACCAGTACAAGACCAGTGCCTTATAATGGGATTAATTAATTGAAGTGGAGGAGCTTGTGTTGTTTTTTTGGTGGTGTATTGTGTAAAATAAAGTAAACCAACCAAAATGCCTATGGGAGGCTTTTTGTAGCATAAAAACTATGCTGAAGCACAAAAACTGATAGCTTGTAGATTTAATTGTTAAAAATACACGAGAGGTATTTTAATAATAATTTATTAATATATATAATTGTGTAAGATGATATAAGATGATTTGAATGTTACAATGAGGCCCTGCTTTTATACCTCAGTAGGTGACCTTTCATGAATGGGCATAGAATCAGGCGGCAAAGTGTTGGCAGGATCAAAGAGCTTAGTGAAAGGGCTCAAATGAGGCATGAACACCGAATCAATCTCTTAGAGAACTTACTGAGTGAAGCTCAGCCATCATCCAAGAATGTAGAAAGGTTCGAAGGAAAAGAGGAGATTACGGTTCCTCTCGAGGAAGCCATTCAAGCGAAAAGTAAGCCGGTAGTGACCATAGCTTGAGTGCGGGGATGATTCACAGATACAATAGTCATTTACTGTTGCCATCCTTTGGAGTTAAAGGACAATCAAACCTCTTAAAGTCTTCAGTGTTAGAAACGGTGAATCAAAGCCACGAATGTAAGATGTGCTCCTATTGGTGTAATTTGAAGCATTGGTTGTAAGTTCATGGTATTTTCCAGGCATTAATATGTCCCTCTCACATCTTTGTTGAATTGAATTATACAACTAAAACTCTTTGCTGGTGTCATTTCCTATCTTTGAGGCCATATCTTTTTACTTGCATTTATTCTCTAAGCTTGATAAAATGGCCACAATTACCGAGTTATTAGAGTGGCTAAATACTTTAATACACTCCATTATTCATGATACAATCGAAATTGGGAAGGACACTCTCTTTGACATTCATACCTGTCTGCATAATGCACAAGAAAAGATAGAATATTTGCAGCTTGAATTGCACCTACAAGTGGAGTTACAACAGAAAAGGCATCATTATGAACTTGTTTTTGTTTAAAATAGTCCTTTGTTTGAGATTGAGACAGATTCCCATCAACAACAAGAAATTGCGGATGCAATACACATTTCAGAAGCAGATTTGTAGAAATATGCAAAAATTCGGCATACACCTCCTGAGCCCATCATCGGACCTTGGGAAGAGTTTGTCGGCAACAAGCACAGAACAAGTCTTGGATATGATAAGGAGGCATCCTTTCATATTCCAGATTACTCAAAGCCCATCCAGTTTCAAAGTGCTAGATTTCTTAATGGCGGTTCACCTTCACCTATTCCAGATTCTACTCCACATTCGCAGCCAAAAGTTGTTAAATGCCAATATCGTGACTAAGTTGTCCATACGAAAGATCATTGTTTTGATCTTCATTCGTGCAAGCATTGTGGTCAACGTACTCATTCTTCACACAAATGCTTCAAAAACAAGCTACCTGCAAGAACAAAGATTCATGTTGGATGGATCGCTTCTTGGCAATGGGCTTCAACATCCAAGAAGATATTTCAGTCATATGTCAAAATTTCTTCTAGAGTATTGAAAATTCTTACAGTTGTGCTTTCTCCATCATCTCACCTTGTATCTGAAAAGGGGGAAAGTGATGGTCATCTACAAGCTTCAAAGCCACATCAAGCGAGCCTGAGCCACAACCTGCCATACTAGATTTAGAGTTGTAGCTAGAGACAGAGATGCCCCTAAGAATGCCATTGGTTGGTGGTCAGCCTTAAACCATCTATGCAGGGTGAGACCTCCCTTTTCAGGCTGAGCTTCTCCCTCTTCAAAGAATTGGGGACACTTCCTCTAACAGAAGAATTCAACTTCTTGCCAGTTTTGGAAGAGTTCCAAGAATTGCATTAAGCATTCCAGAGTTGGTGGTCATCCTTAAACCACTGCAGGTTGTAGACCTCCCTTTTCTAGGTTGAAGGTCTCCCTCTCCAAAGCATTAGGGACACTTCCTCTAGTAGAAGATTTCAGCTTCTTGCCAGACTTGGAAGAGTTCTAAGAATTGCACTAAGTGTTCCAGTGTTGGTGGTCATCCTTAAACCACCCCTTGTACCAACATCTCAGAGAGCACATTTAGCCTAGTGTTGCCATGCATTTTTTCACATTTAGTATTACAACTATCTTCTTGGACTCATACATACCCCTTCGGATTAGGGGGGAATGTTGGACACCTAATCCTTTAAGGGTTATGGTGTGGAAGATAAACAATCAAAGGGAGTCCAAGAGACCTTGGAATATGGAATCCAACAGTCACTCCAATGTATGATAAAATGTATATCATTGTGAACACTGTGAAAATTTCTAAACATAAATTCTATTATTGCAGCAACTGATTTATTTCACCTACTTATTATTCCCAATAAGTTATTTATGAAATCCCTTCGGTAAATATTAAAATAAATTCTATTGCAAATATCACACCATTATACAAAAACAAATATATGCACAAGAATCAATCATATCAACACAGTTATTTTTGGACAGTTGTCCCCGGAAAAACCCAATGCGGGAAAAACGGTGCAGCAGAGGAGGGTTTTATTAATCTTCAACAACAATCACTTTTTCAGAAAAATTTACATAGACACTGGGAGAAAACACCTGAAACTTTTCTCTGAGACTTTTTGACACCCTGGAGAGCTTCCTTTCTCTACCGCGTCAACCCTGTGTCATTCTGTGTGGCTCTGGTCCCTCTCTGCATCATCCCTGCGTCTCTCTTATTTGTGTCTCCCTCTGTGTTGTCTCTGAGAGTCCCTATGTCACTTCTTTTGAGCTCCCTGACTGCTGTTAATCCCCCCCTCGTCCTCCACCTTGCAACTCTCCCTCTGAAATCGATCTCCTTCTCTTTGAGAATCGATTTCCCTTAAGATATTGAGTATTTGTTGGTGTGTCTCCAACTGACCCTCAAGCCTCCTCTTATACTTTTCCTGTGAGTCTTCAACGACCGAGATTAAGTCCCTAATCAACGGCTAAGATTAGATTTGACTTGATCCTTGTCATTTAGAACTTTCTCTGCTAGTTTTATATTATAACCCATTAATACTTTAATTTTCCTAAGTTTAGACTTAGGAACTCCATTAAAAATATTAATTATTTTAATATCTCTCCAACCAGATGGAATTTCCCAAAACGATTTCTGGGTTTTGGAGATCTTATGTGTCTTAGCCTCTCCACTAATTTTCATGGCTAGAGCACATCTAATGCTACCACAAATCAACACTCCCTCTTAGCGAGGAATGTGCTCTAGTAATGCTCCATCGCTGAAACATCACACTGATCCTTCTGCACCAGTACCTGTGTTGATGCTTGGCCTGATGCCTCACACCATCTGCACTGCTGCTTTCTGTATTGCTGCCCATGACACTGCCATTGCCACTGCTACATCTGTACTGCAGCTCCCTCTCCATATGTTGCCCATGCTGCCCATAGCACTGCTAACTGCTGCACTGCAACACCTGACACTTATCCATTTCTACTACTGAAATGGATTCTTTACCATCCCCATCTTCTCCCTGAAATAAATGAACTTTGTTCTTCCTAGGGCCTTGGTGAGGATGTCCGCCACCTGTTCTCCTGTAGGAGTGTAGCTCAACTGTACTGCTCCTCGTTGGACACAGTCTCTGACAAAGTGACACTTGATATCAATGTGCTTCGACCGATCATGAAATACTGGATTCTCAGAGAGCTTGATGCAACTCTAATTATCACACATGATCCTGGTCGCCATCCATCCTTCTACTGAATAGGTTCACAAGCAATTTTCTAAGCCATATGGCTTCGCACGAAGCTGTGCTAGCGGCTATATATTCTGCTTCATCTGAGCTCAGAGCTATGGATTTATGTTTCCTACTGCACCAGGAAGTCATCTCCGATCCAATGTTGAAACAGTACCCAGTGGTACTTTTCCGATCTATTGAACTTCCAGCCCAATCTGTGTCAGTGAACCCGCTCAGCTTAATGTCATTGCCTCTAGTGTACAATAGTCCATGCTCGACTGTTCTTTGTATATACCTGAGAACATGTTTGGTTGCTGCCCAATGCGCCCTCTTAGGTTCCACCATGAACTAACTGAGGGTGTTGACAGCGTAACAAATGTCTGGCCTGGTATTGACCAGATACACCAGGGATCATATGATTTGCTTGTACAAGGTGGGATCGACATCTTCATCAATTTTCTTCAAATTGGTGATCATTGGAGTAGCCATAGGCCTATAGTCCTGCATCCTAAATCTCTTCAGGATTTCTGTAGCATATCTCCCTTTTCCAAGGAAGATCTCACCCTTCTGCTGCCAAACTTCCAACCCCAGGAAATAATGCTTTTGTCCGAAATCCTTCATGTCGAATTCTGTGGCTAGATTCTTCTTGTAGCCCTTGATGAACTTGGATGATCTTGTCAGGAAGAGATCATCCACATATAATACTAGGACTAGAGGTTCATTCTCTACAACCAAATAGTAGAGATTGGGATCTGCATCACTCTTGACGAACCCCATTTTCTGCAAGTAGCCATCAATTCGACCATACCATGCTCTAGCTGCCTGTTTAAGCCCATGCAAGGCTTTCTTTAATCTGCACACATGAGATTTCTTCTCATGTGTCTCAAAGCCTTTTGGCTGTTCAATGTATACTTCCTCTTCTATTACCGCGTTCAAGAATGTCGTCTTGACATCCATCTAATGAATCTCCCACTCCATCTGTGCTGCAAGAGATATCACATTCCTAATAGATGTATACTTGGCTACTGGGGTGAAGGTCTCTTCGTAGTCTATTCCTTCCTTCTGAGCATACCCCTTCACCACAAATCTGGGTTTGTATTTCTCCACATTGTCGTTTGCAACGTATTTGATCTTGTAGATCCATCTCGAACCTACCACTAATTTGTCCTGAGGCCTAGGCACCACTTCCCAAACATCATTCACCATTATAGAGTTGTATTCCTCCACCATCGCATCCACCCATACTTGATGCTGAACGACCTCCTGAAAACTGGAGGGTTCAACAACCTGAGCTACTAAGGCCTGGTATCTGTCTAGCTGTCTTTGCTCCCTTTTACTGTTCCTGGGTGCACCAATGAATTCTTCTACATTCCGTAGAATTTGTCGTCGGAGTTCCCGACTCGTTCTTCCTCTGGTAGTAGGCGCATCTGTCATCTCTTCCTCTTCGTGTGATTCCTTCTGTTCTGAAGGAGAATTTCTGGTACTACCTTTTGCTAGTTGAAGTGGTTTGACCAACCGTTCATCTTTTGACTGATCCTCGGAAGGCATTTCTCGAGATTTTCTGAAAGCTCTATCCTCCATGAACTTTACATCTTGCCGAACTACTACCTTCCTGCTCCCTGGAAGATAGACTCTATATGCCTTATCATTCTCGCTATATCCCACACGATATCCTTTCTCTGCAGTTTGATCTAACTTCGTCCTCTTGTCCTCAGGTATATGGCAATATGCTAAACTCCCAAATATCCTGAAATGACTAACTTCAGGTGTCTTCCCGATGAAGACCTTCTCTAGAGTAATCTTGCCCAATTCCCTATGAGGAGTTCTATTTTGGACATAGACTGTCGTGCTGCATGCTTCTGCCCACAGGAATTTTGGCATATCCTGATCATACATCATTGCCCTAGTTGCTTCCACAATAGTCCTGTTCTTCCTTTCTGCTACTCCATTCTGCTCCGGATTGTAGGGAGTTGTCCACTCTCTTCTGATGCCCTCCCTAGCGCAAAAATCAGTGAAGTCCTTGTCGACATACTCTCCACCATTGTCTGAGTGCAACACTTTTATCTTCTTTCCTGTCAGATTCTCCACTAGAGCCTTGAACTCTTTGAATCGACCGAAAACCTTATCTTTGGTTTTCAGAAAGTAGATCCAAGTCTTCCTGGAATGGTCATCGATGAAGGTGACAAAGTATTCGACACCACTAAGAGCTTTTGTGGACATTTGTCCGCAGATGTCTGAATGTATCAATCCTAGTACACTCTTGGCCCTATTGTTACTTCTTGGAAATGCTGCTTTGGCATACTTGCCTAGAGCACACCCTTTGCAAACATTATCTCGTTCAGTACTAAGATCTGGAACTCCTGTTACAGTTTTTATTCTCAGAGCCCCATGGTGAAAATGTCCCATCCTTCTATGCCATAGTTCATTCAAATCCTTGTCTTCGTTACTGCTTATCAGTGCCATTGGTGATTCTAGCTGCAACCTATACAACCTGTTACTTTTGATTCCGATCTGGACCTTCTTTTTCCAACTCAGGTGTTTGATGTATACTTTCTCCTTAATGAAGAAAACGTCATAGCCCTTGTTTTGAAGTTGAGATATGGAAAATAAGTTCATCCCCCATCGTAGTACATGCAGCGCATTGGTAGCTCGGAACCGCTCTCCTGTTTCTGTTTGAAAAACTATAGTACCTTTCCCTACTGGAATATACTTTGCCTTATTCCCCATGGTGATCTGAAAATTCATTCTTTCTTCTTGATAATCCGAAAAACATTCTTGGATTCCTGTCATATGCCAGGAAGCTCCACTATCTATATACCAAACCTCCGAGGAGGCAAAGCATAGAATAATCGTAATTTCTGTCTCTTGTGCATTCTTCTGAAAATGTGCACGAGTCTCCTTGAGTGGATGCTTATGCATCATGCTCTTGACCCATAATTGATTTTCCCTTCCTGTCGCCGAATCTTTGCTTTGATACCATGTGAAAATTTCTAAACAGAAATTCTATTATTGCAACAACTGATTTATTATTCCCAATGAGTTATTTATGAAATCCCTTCAGTAAATATTAAAAGAAATTCTACCGCAAATATCACACCATTATACAGAAAAATGTATATGCACAAGAATCAATCACATCAACACAGTTATTTTTGGACAATTGTCCCTGGAAAAACCCAATGCGGGAAAAACGGTGCAGCAGAGGGGGGTTTTATTAATCTTCAGCAACAGTCGCTTTTACAGAAAAATTTACATAGATACTAGGAGAAAACACCTGAAACTTTTCTCTGAGACTTTCTGACACCTTGGAGAGCTTCCTTTCTCTACTACGTCAACCCTGCGTCATTTTGCGTGGCTTTGCGCAGCTCTGGTCCCTCCTGCGTCATCCCTGCATCTCTCTAATTTGCGTCTACCTCTGTGCTATCTCTAAGAGCCTTTGTGTCATTTCTTTTGAGCTCCCTGACTACTGCTAATCCCCTCTCTTCCTCCACCTTGCAACTCTCCCTCTGAAATAGATCTCGTTCTCTTTGAGAATCAATTTTCCTTGAGATACTAAGTATCTGTTGGTGTGTCTCCAACTGACCGTCAAGCCTCCTCTTATACTTTTCCTGTGAGTCTTCAACGACCGAGATTAAGTCCCTAATCAATGGCTAAGATTAGATTTGACTTGATCCTCGTCATTTAGAACCTTCTCACCCAGTTTTATATTAATACCCATTAATATTTTACTTTTCCTAAGTTTAGACTTAGGAACTCCATTTAAAATATTAATTATTTTAATATCTCTCCAACTAGATGGAATTTCCCAAAACGATTTCTGGGTTTTGGGAAATTCATGGCTAGAGCACATCCGATGCTACCACAAATCAACAAATAGTAATGTGATCATTCAGATACTTGTCTTCACCATGATTGTCTTTAACAAATTACATTACATTATGAAGACCGATGTTAGTTACAATTTCAACATATGCCAATATTTGATGTTCCCAATTTTTTTGCATGCAAAAACCACTAAGGAGTTTTGCTAACTTTTGATAATCTTAAAAATGGGGAAAATATTTTTTTTTGAGAAAAAAATATTATTTTAATGAAATGTCGGCAAAATAATATTTTATTGAAGGAAGGGAGGCAAAATATTATTTTAATGGAGAATGGCGGCGAAATAATATTTTATTGGAGAATGAAGGAAAATTATTATTTTATTGGAGAATGACGACAAAATAATATTTTATTGAGAAAAGAGGTAAATTATTATTTTATTTAAAATGGCGGCAAAAAAGTCTCCTAGTGGAAAATGGGCCCCACCAATAAAATAATAGGGAAAAAGGAGAATCTAGGAGGCTCAATGGAGAATTATAAATTGGAAATCATTTTATTACTATAATTTCTATTTGACATTGAGAAGAAGCTCAAACGAGTTTCAAGAAAGCGAAACTCAATAGATGATTCGGTGGACTTCGAGTGCCACTCTAGTTAGCTCTTGGGGGAAGATCACTTCAGGTCTCCCATTTGTGTTTATTGTAGGATTACATAATTTTCCAAGTCCAAAGGCTGAGCTTATGTGTATCTGCATTCAAAATTTGGAGACTGATTTATAGAGTTTTCAGTGGATTTCCCATGCCAACTTAGAAGAACGAATTCTCTGCCTAGAAATCCAAAGCAAACTTGTTTAGTGTAGAGCCTAGGAGATCAAACATTTTCTATGGCTACTTTGTCGGGAAAGTGATGCCCTAGGTGGCCCAATGTGGCTAGACCTAGAAAAGAGGGGGAAAGGTGAAGAAAAAGGTTTTAAGGTGATCGCCTTATGGTGGATTAGTGCCTAATTCCTTTTGGGGATATGGAGTCAGGAAGAATTGTGAAGAAGGATCTCGTTTCTAGCTCAAGGAGGCTCTAAGGGAAACTTCGTCCAATGTTAGGGCAGAAAAGGAAAGTGACCTTAAAGCGTTTATACTTCACTTGCAAATGAAGATGGCTTATCAAGATAACTTCGATCTCTAGGACAATTCATTCAACAAACATGGCCCATATATAGAGATATGCTATATAGAAACATAATTCCACAATGAAGCAGTAAATGCATGCAACAATTAACCCTAAAATAGCGGAAATCTCATGATCAAGGTATGTGACAAAGTAAAAGAAAATAGCATCAATATCGTACTTATATGTAAGAGAATATATCAAACCATCAATACATTTGCCAATAAAGAAGCCCCAAGACAAGAAAGTCCAATCCAAACATCAAAATTCATCCATGCTCCAATTTATCCTCCAAGAAAGAAATGCTCAAGAGAGAGAATGATCCAATCCAAGTGATGATACAAAATGAATTCATGTCTCTCCTATTTACACACTTATTAGGAGTTCGAATTACCTAATTTGAGCCTACATTAGCCCATCAACTAAAAATAATGTGCAAATAACTACTTATTGGTGACAAGCCCACCAAACGAGCTCATAAACAAAATAACAATCCTCCGAAGAGGTCGAATAATCAATAATGCATGTCGTTGGTCTCTCTAAGAGGCCTAATGAAGTCCATAAGTGCCAAAATGATGAGTTGGACTTCCAAAAGTAATGGACAAGGGGTTGACCCTTTGTTCTCCAAATAATAAGCCTGTGGTGCTCACCATGGCTGTGAGGGCACACAAGTGACCTCATGGGTCTCCAAGTAAGTCGAAGATGCCTGTAGACCATCTGTAAGGGCTCAAATGATGGTGTAAGTGATGCCACATCAGCGTACAAGTCCTGGGTCATCTGCCAAGTGCATGGTACAACTGTGGGGCTGGCTGGGCAAAGGTGAACCAGGTACATCTTCTTCGTCCAATAGGTGAATCTCGAGCAATCTTTGAACATATATGGGGATCCATGAAGTGGTGTCTAATGCTGTGGAGGCCCATGGCTCTCAACGCACACCTTACATGTGGCAATGTACCCCTCTAGAGGGTTAGGACCCCATATAGGGAGACCAAACCCAAGATGGAGACCATCTGCAATCCTACATAAGATCCAATGCGTCCCCTAGCCTTCCAGTACAACAAGTCATCAAGGGAAATTGAGTAAAAGAGCTTACAAATCATGGACAACAGGTGGGGACTTCATAATGGCATGCCCTTCCATAATGGGGTTTGGCATGTGCTAATGTCTCCAAGCTCTAAATGGGGTTAAGCAAGTATCCCATTAAATGGTTTTTACTTCTAAAGAGGATGATATGTCCAAGGTACATCCTTTAAAAGGTGGTGACATGTGGTAAAGAGATGAATGGAGTAGGGAATGAAAAGGGGTGGACATGTTGGGGTAGAAGGGTAGCTAGAAAAAGGGAAGCCCGCACCTGGGTATATAATGTATAGGAGGGAGCAATTGTGGTACATGAGGTGCCCCTTCTTGATTTTTCCACCCTTCTTGATATGCCTTTTTCCATTTATGATTTTTCTTTAATTAACTGCTCGAGGCTCAAGGGGTGAGAGCATGATGTGTGAGATACAACAATGGATACCCCTTTTAAGGTAGGGCAGTTCATTGCCCACCAGGGATTGGGACAATCATGGGTTCCTAAATGCTAAAGGAGGCTCATCTAGGGCCTTTAGGAACCAAGGTGATGGCCATGATGATGGGGTAGAGCTCATGTATTAGCTTTTTCCCACATGCTAAATGTGTCTGTCCCGACCATCTTTTGCATTTTGTGGTAAATTTTCCTGTTGAATGTGGCCAATTATGCTTTTTCTTTTCTTTTCAGCTGCATCAACCTCCTGGGCATCATTCCAAGTCTGACCCAAGGTGGGGGCAAGGGGAAAGCCAATGCTATGTGAACCCAGCGGAGGAATGTGCACCCAGGTGGGAGAAATGATGAATGGGGTTGTAATGAGTGGAAAGGGGGCAATATATGTGGATGAGGGAGCGGGACCACGCAACCAAAATTAGGGTTTCTCATGAAGTACTATCCATAAAGCCAAAGGGTAGTAAAAGAGATCCCAGAGGACTAGAATCCAAGGTTAACATCCAAAAGGGATCTAGGGGACAAGAGCACAAACCTAGCCCATTATTTCCGTTGATTCCCCCCATTAATCCATGCCCATAAGTGTCCATGATAAGCAAACTACAATACTCAATTACCAAGTGACAAGGCACACCTTTAGGTTCAGGAGGCCCACCTTCTAACATACAATCATGGCAGATGGGTGAGGGACCACATGGATGGCTCAGGCGGCGGAGAAATGGCACAACGATCTAGTTGGTGCCTGCAAGGCGTTGTCGGCTACCGGTCTAGGACCATCTTGGAGAAAAAAAAATTCTCTTAGGGATATCACCCACAAAATGATGGGTAACATCTGGCTCCAACTGGGACTTGATCTCTCTCGAAGTGGACGAAGCTACTCGAACAGGAGGTCACGAGAACTCCAACAATCTCTTGGTTACCGTAGACCTGTTACCTGCACATATCAATGATTGAACCCATGGGGAAACATGTTTTTCATGGTGTCTTATGATCACCCATGCTTAGTGTTAGGCCATAAAATCAACAGAAAAATAAAATATGCAAGCTTTAATCTAAATGCAACTAATCTATTATGAGAAATATCAAATGATGCTACTTCTAATGCAAAATTCAACATGAAATGCATCATACTCTACATGCATATAGTAAGAGCAATACTAAGTGTAATCATAAAGCCAGTGCAACCAACATATCATCATGTCACTATACATATGCCTGCCAGTATGATTACTCATGAAACAAAACCCAAAGCAAATGTGGACACAATCACATGGAGGGTGAAGTGGGTGGGAGGTGGGAAAACATGATCTCCATTTGATGTAAAAGGAAGCCCTAAGAGAAGGAGAATAGGTTGATCTAGAAGTGCAGGGCTTTCCCTCTAAGTACGCAATGATGGAATGAAAGATCACTCTCCAAAACTCCCTATCACAATCATTGCTTATAATATTATGCTTTGTAGATGCCACAAGGTTGTGATGAGAGGGGAACGAAGGGTGAGGGACAAGAGGAGTGCAACAAATAGGTCGCCCATGGTGATGGTCACATTGGGGAGGGGAGGTCGCGGAGTGATCATAATTCTGAGGATGAGTCAAAGTATATTCAATGAAGGGTTCTTCCTTGACAGCATATTCAGAAGGGGGAAAAGGGTCATGGTCACTCGAGGTCATACCAAAAGGGACGAGGGACTCACTTGAGGAAGACTCAAGATGATGAACAAGAGGGAAAGGCAAAGGGAAGGGTGAAGTGTCATATTCAATGGTTTTCCTTCCCCAAAATCATAATCTAAAGGCTCAAGCTAAGTCACAGGACACGTCCCCTAGGGTCCCGTGTCCCGTATTTTACGTATTGGACACGAAAACGGCCCTAATACGTGTCCAATACGATTTTTAACGTGTCATAAAAATCGAATACGTATTCGACGTTTTCCATTCGTGTCATAAATTTTGAATACGCGTATTTTGTACATAGCATACGTTGCCCTAACGTATTTCGATGTTTTGAATACGTATTGAAAAAAAAACATGGTTTATAGCGTAAGCGTTGGTCTATTCCGGCCCCCGGGTTATTTTCGGTTGTCTGGAGCTGTCGTGTGGAGCTGCGGGAGTGTTCGTTCGATGGATTTGGTCATAAGTTTTGACATATTGTTATATAAGGTGATGTGTAGGTCGCATAAATCGGAGCTAAGAACCATATAATTTCGGAGCTCTTTTTAATTGAACCTCCGATATCACTTAACCTCGATGCTTGATCTACCTTGGGATTTCGTTGACCTTGGAACCTTTTTCATAAAAAATACGATTTCTAATCCCTTCAACGGCTCGATGTTTAATACCTAAGATGGTTTAATTTTTTATTCGTTGGTGTAATACCAACGTTATTGTATATACGATATTCTATTCATTGTTATAAAAGGTTTGGTATTATATTTTTTGTATTTTATATTGAATGAATTAAATAGAATTTTCTTTTAATATTAAATCATTTTTAATAAATTACATTTAATTAAATTTTAATAAAATAATTATATATATAATTTAATTTATTTTAATATGATTTGTTTAATATTTGTTTTAATTCAATTTAATTAAAATCTAATTAATTTCTTTTATATATAATTTAATTTTTTACATAATTTAATTTATTAACTTGTAGTTAGTTAATTATATCTATATCTATCTATCTATATATATATTAATATATATAATTTTTTAATCAAATTTTTTGAATTTTAGCCTAGGCATGCATTTTACTACAATTCTGTATTTTTGGCACCTCAACTTCGGAGAGGCATATCTCAAATTTCACTCAACCAAATCAATCTTGAAATAACTAGTTGAAAATCTAATTGCTATCAAGTTAAATTATGAGTTCAAATAGATAAGCACGACATACTTGTTAATTATTTATCAAATTCATGTCAAGTTTCTCTTGGTTTTAATAATGATTTTTTATCATGACTAGTTTCTTATGTGCTTGTAAGTTGTAAATTTTGATTCTATTTATTTTTTTAAAGTGAACTATGAACTTTGAGAAGTAATTATATTTTAATTTGATTAGATAAGCTGCAACCTACAATTTAATATGGATAAAAAACTATATTTCGGTATATATATATATATATATATTATTAAATATATATAAAACGTGTCCCCCGTGTCCTGTTTCCAGGTCGCTGCGTTTCGTATTGAATACCTCGTATTTACGTGTCCTCCGTGTCTCGTGTCCTCGTGTCATGTGACTTAGGGCTCAAGTGATTTGTGTATATAATCATAAGGTGGGTAGGTAGGATCCTCATTTCTTTCCTCATTATAAGCACCAAAGATTGGGTTTTCATTAAAAGGAGAATCAATTACTTCCAACTGTCCCTCTTCATGCAAGGGAAAATAATAATTCTCCTTCCCAAGGGTATCGATGGATATGTCATCACAAGTAATGCCCAGGATAAAGGGAAAACCAATCTCAGCCTCATCTTCTTTGTCAGTATCATAAATGGGAGCATAATCAAATTGGGGCCCAACAACTTCCCATTTCTCCTTTTCAATGCAGAAATAATCTTCAATGTCATCTTCCAAGGGGCTAATGGGATCAACTTTCTCAAGGTTCTCAAAAGAGGAGTCATTGAGAGTAATATCCTTGAGAAAGGTAAGGTTGGTCTCAATTTCATTTTCCATAAACTCATCCTTCGCAACACCTGTGCTTTCTTGCTCCTTTTGTGGACTTAATGACGACTCATCTTCCTTCTCATCACCAAGATCCACAAGTTTATCTCCAACTTCTTCATCTTGAATACTGAGACCTTCCCTTTGGAGGGGGCTTCCTCTAGGCTTTCACAAGCAACTTCATTATATTGGTATTCGGGTCCCTTATACTCTATGAATTTTTGAGCAACTTGATAAACGATGAAATGCTTTCAGCCTCACACAAGTCCAACCAACCTCGGTGCTTGTATTCAATAGAAGCAATAAATAACTCCATGAGGCTATCTAGATGGACCACATTAACTTTGGAAGCATGCTTCATAAGTTTTGCTATGTGGTCCATTGCTGTGGATGGATCACCCTTGAATTGTGGCATATTTTGCAGAAACTTCCAATCCAAGCCATTTGGGTATCCTGGAACCCATGTGATATCCAAAGCAGGGAACCACTTGTGAAGCTTTTTAAAAGCCATTGATCTTTATATATTGATATCATGGGAGTCACCAGGGTGAACTAAAATTGCCTTAACAAATGCTTGCTTCACCCTACAAGCATTGATTTTGAAGTTCAATGAAGAACCAGGGCTTTGTTCTTCCAATGGAGTCGCCAATAATGATATGTCAATATGTTGTATGGGGAACAAAACACACATCTCGTGTCCCCGACAATGGCGCCAAAATGTTACCGCTCAAAATGGCAGGGGCTCCTAAATGGACAACTGCTAGGTCAAGGGCAATGACGGAGACTTACCCCACTATCACCTCAGCTAAGACTCCCTATTCTTTATGGACTTTCACTGATGGGAGGAGACCCAATATTTAAAAAGTCACTTGTGAAGGATGAATCAACAAATGGATGTGAAGTGACCTTAATGACCCTTTTCCTAGAAGGAGGTTAAGAATGGAGATTGCTTGCTCTTCAAGCAAGGTACAAAGCTTTCTAGGAAGAGGTCAAGATTTAAGGGTTAGGTTTAAGGAATAGGCCTTGTACAGGAGTTTCCCAAACCCTAAAATCCTATTGAACTTGACTTCCCTTGAATAATTAACTTTTCAAAGGAATAGGCCCACATGGGACCAAGTGGACCCAACCTAGGTTAAGGGGAAGGAGTTTAGCAACCAATGATGATCTTAACCCAGACAAGGAAGGGGAAAGGATCAAAACAAGAGTTTTCACTTAGAGGTGTCAAATTGGTCCTATGAGGTACTAGCCTATGGAACACTAGGGCAAAGTTTGATCTTAGAGCTAGGGATTGGGATATCTCACACTCCCTCCATCGGAATTTCTTCAAATTTGGAGGAGATCTTGAGAACACACCAACACAGTAGAGACTAGGAGATCGAACTTTTTCTATGGCTACTTTGTCGTGAAAGTGATGCCCTAGGTGGCCCAGCGTGGCTAGACCTAAAAAAGAGGGGAAAAACGTGAAGGAAAAGGTTTTAAGTTGATCACCTTATGGTGGATCATTACCTAATTCCTTTTGGGCAAATGGAGTCAGGAAGAATTGTGAAGAAGGATCTCGTTTCTAACTCAAGGAGGCTCTAAGGGAAACTACGTCCAATGTTAGGGTAGAAAAGGAAAGTGACCTTAAACCGTTTATACTTCGCTTGCAAATGAAGATGGCCTACCAAGATAACTTAGATCTCTAGGACAATTCATTCAACAAACTTCGCCCATACATAGAGATATGCGATATAGAAACATAATTCCACAATGAAGCAGTAAATGCATGCAACAATCAACCCTAAAATAGCGAAAATCTCATAATCAAGGTATGTGAAAAAGTAAAAGAAAATAGCATCAATATCGTACTTACATGTAAGAGAATATATCCAACCATCAATACATTTGCCAATAAAGAAGCTCCAAGACAAGAAAGTCCAATCCAAACATCAAAATTCATCCTTCCTCCAATTCATCCTCCAAGAAAGAAATACGAAATTCTCAAGAGAGAGAATGATTCAATCCAAGTGATGATACAAAACGAATTCATGTCTCTCCTATTTATACACTTATTAGGAGTTCGAATTACCTAATTTGAGCCTACATTAGCCCATCAACTAAAAATAATATGCAAATAACTATCTATTGGTGACAAGCCCACCAAACTAGCTCATAAACAAAATAAAAAGCCTCGCAAGAGGTCGAATAATCAATAATGCATGTCATTGGGCTCTTTAAGAGACCTGATGAAGTCCATAAGTGTCAAAATGATGAGTTGGACTTCCAAAAGTAATGGACAAGGGGTTGAACCCTTGTTCTCCACATAATAAACCCATGGTGCTCCCCATGGCTGTGAGAGCACATAATTGACCTCATGGGTCTCCAATTAATTACCATCTGTAAGGGCTCAGATGATGGTGTAAGTGATGCCACATCAACATACAAGTCCCGGGTCATCTGCCAAGTGTATCGTACAACTGTGGGGCTAGCTGGGGAAAGGTGAACCAGGTGCATCTTCCTCATCCAATAGGTGAATCTCGAGCAATCTCTGAACATCTCTGGGGATCTATGGAGTGTTGTCTACTGTTGTGGAGGCCCATGGCTCTCAACGCACACCTTACATGTGCCAATGTAGCCCTCTGGAGGGTTAGGACCCTGTATAGGGAGACCAAACCCAAGATGGAGACCATCTGCAATCCTGCATAAGATCCAGTGCATCCCCTAGCCTTCCAGTGCAATAAGTCATCAAGGGAAATTGAGTAAAAGAGCTTACAAATCATGGACAACAGGTGGGGACTTCATAATGGCATGCCCTTCCATAATGGGGTTGGCATGTGCTAATGTCTCCAAGCTCCAAATGGGGTTAATTAAGTATTTCATTAAGTGGTTTCTACTTCTAAAGGGGGTAATATGTCCAAGGTACATCCTTTAAAAGGTGGTGGCATGTGGTAAAGAGATGAATGGAGTAGGGAATGAAAAGGGGCAACCCTGGGCCACATGCTGGGGTACAAGGGTAGTTAGGAAAAGGGAAGCCCACACTTGGATATATAATGTATAGGAGGGAGCAATCGTGGTACATGAGGTGCCCCGGCCTTGATTTTGTCACCCTTCTTCATATGCCTTGCCTTCTATGATTTTTCTTTTATTAACTGCTCGGGGATCAAGGGGTGAGAGCATGATGTGTGAGATATAGTAGTGGATACCCTTTTAAGGTAGGGCAGTTCATTGTCCACCAAGGATTGGGGCAATCATGGGTTCCTAAATGATAAAGAAGGTTCATCTAGGGCCTTGCAGGAACCAAGGTGATGGCCATGATGATGGGTAGAGCTCATGTATTGGGTTTTTCCCAGGTGCTAAATGTGTTTGTCTCGACCATCTTTTGCATTTTGTTGTACATTTTCCTGTTGAATGTGGCCAATTATGCTTTTGCTTTTCTTTTCAGTTACATCAACCTCCTGGGCATCATTCCAAGCCTAACCCAAGGTGGGGGCAAGGGGAAGGGGAAAACCAACCCTATGTGGACCCATCGGAGGAATGTGGACCTAGGTGGGAGAAATGATGAATGGGGTTATAATGAGTGGAAAGGGGGCAATATATGTGGATGAGGGAACGTGACCATGCAACCAAAATCGGGGTTTCCCATGAAGTACTGTCCCTAAAGCCAAAGGGCGAGTAAAAGAGATCCCATGGGAGTAGAATCCAAGGTTAACATCCAAAAGGGGTCTAGGGGACTAGAGCACAAACCTAACCCATTCTTTGTGTCGATTCGCCCCATTAATCCATGCCCAAAAGTGTCCATGATAAGCAAACTGCAATATTCAATTACCGAATGGCGAGGCATACATTTAGGTTTGGGAGGCCCACCTTCAAACATATGATCATGGCAGATGGGTGAGGGACCACATGGCTGGCTCAAGCAGCAGAGAAATGGCACAATGAGTTAGTTGGTCGTTGCAAGGCGCTGTTGGCTACCCACTGAGGACCATCTTGGAGAAAAAAAAATTATCCTAGGGATATCACCCACAAAATGGTGGGTAACATCTTGCTTCAACTGGGACTTGATCTCTCTCGAACTGGATGAAACTACTTGAACAGGAGGTCACAAGAGCTCAAACAATCTCTTGGTTATCGTAGACCTGTTACCTGCACATATCAACAATTGAGCCCACGGGGCAACATGTTTTTTACGGTGTCTTATGATCACCCATGCTTAGTGTTAGGCCATAAAATCAACAGAAAAATAAAATATGCAAGCTTTAATCTAATGTAGCTAATCTATCATGAGAAATATCAAATGATGCTACTTCTGATGCAAAAATTAGCATGCATTGCATCCTACTTTACGTGCATATAGTAAGAGCAATACTAAGTGTAATCATAAAGCCAGTGCAACCAACATATCATCTTGTCACTATACATATGCTTGACAATATGATTACTCATTAAACAACACCCAAAGCAAATGTGGACACAATCACATGGAGGGTGAAGTGGCCGGGAGATAGGAAAACATGCTCTCCATTTGATGTAAAAGGAAGCCCTAAGAGAAGGAGAATAGGTCAATCTAGAAGTGTAGGGCTTTCCCTGTTAGTATGCAATGATGCAATGAAAGATCACTCTCCAGAACTCCCTATCACAATCATTACTTATAATACTATGCTTTGTAGATGCCACAAGGTTGTGATGAGAGGGGAACGAAGGGTGAGGGACAGAAGGAGTGCAACAAATATTTCGCCTGTGGTGATGGTCACATTGGGGAGGGAAGGTCGTGGAGTGATAATAATCTTGAGGATGAGTCAAAGGGGATAAAGTATATTCAATGAAGGGTTCTTCCTTGACATCATATTCAGAAAGGGGAAAAGGGTCATGGTCACTGGAGGTAATGTTGGAAAATGCAACTAGGTTCGGTCTTCATTATTGTACTTGAGTCAAATGTAACATATACTTGTCAAAAGAAAGTGAAAAGAATATTTATTATTGATTTGATTTGAATTATTAAAGCATGGGTTTCATGCTTGGGTCAAATGTATAGATCAAGCCTCCATTGTAGGCTTTAGAATATGTCAAAATAAATTTGTAAAGACTCCTCCATCCATCGAATTCTGCTTATTGTTGAAAGAATCTCCATCAAGTCGATTTTCATAAGGAGATCACGTGTCGGCTTACTCATAAAAGAACATGCATGTTGGCTCAATGAAAAAGACACAACTCTTCACATTGTTATGTCGGCCTATTTACATGGGGAAACCACTATATATACCCACTTGGGTTGCTCGCATAACAAATATCACAAAACTTGCTCTATTTCAGAGGTAGTTTCGGAGATGACATAGAAGTTCATGTAGGGTTTCGGAGATGGCACAAAAGTTCAGAGATGACACAAAAGTTCGGATCTTGGCCTTGTGTTCTCGGTACCTTTGCAAAGAGAAGTTCGGTTATCTTAGGATAGACAATTCGGATTACAGTGACCTCCATTCAGTGATGCATTGTAGTGTCCTTAGTTCGGTGGTACTATTGTAATATGTCCACAATATCTTAGTGTTATTATAATGATGCAATCACAAGATGAAGAAGCTCAGAGTGTTTTCAGAAGTAATCTCTTCAAGGACAAGTGTGAAGAAGACTGACAACTACAATAGGCTATGTTGCTGATGCACAACAATATTGACTTGATGGATGGAGGATGTCTTGGTTTAGATTGTAAGGGTTTTGGTCGTCTCATCTTTTGAATCTACTGAAGGAAGACTTTGTGACTGGGTTTTCCTCTTGAAGGGGGTTTTGCACTGGCAGTGTGCCTATATATTGTGTTCTCTCTTTTGTTGTTTGGCATTAATCTTGATGATCTAAAAAGATAATTAAGAAATATAATATTAATAATGAAAATATCACAAGTTAATGTCATTAAGAGGAAAATCATTTTAACTGCCACTTATATCGATTTTCCAACATGGTGTTAGAGCTATGGTATTGGTCTAAGGAAGTTTTGGGCTAATGAAACTAATGATGATCTCGGTGCTACGACAAAAGGTCGAATCTCTGAGATTATTACAGACTACAGTAAATTGGTTTCAGTGCTGTTACGCAAGTGAGAAAAATTCGGATATCTCAAGAGTGCTCTCGGTATAATCACAGGCAGAAGAAGGGTCTTGGTTATCCTAATACAGTATATGAGACCTAGTTCTATCATAGTGGTGATATCATAGTAAGAAAGGCTCAATACTATTACAAAGAGAAGGTCACAATACCACTACAATGATAAGGGTTCAGTTCCATCACAATGAGAAGGTCTGGATACATAACATTAATGTTATTACAAGGATTTGGTATTTCCACAGTTCAGTACCTCCACAGTCACCACAGTTTCGGTGATATTACAAGATGAAAACACAGTGGTACCTCAGTACTACCCCAGAGAGGAAGTTTCGAGACTCCTACAGTGAGACAAAGATAGTTTCGATGCCTCCACAATAACAAAGCACTCGGACTTGATGGAAAGATGATTTCTATGCTTCCACAAGTTCGGTGTCATGCTCTCACAGTTTGCTATTATGCTTCCACATGAAGAAAACTTGATCATCACATAAAGAATCTGAAGTCTATGGAAATCGAAATTGACAATCCAAGGAACCAACTTGAAGAGGATTTGAGTACAAGGAACCTAGTAAGTATTGGTACTACAAGTTATCAAATTAAAGGTGTTGACCCCTACTGGTCAACTTCCCATGCAGTGCACCCCGTCTTTTCTTGACAAGAAGAAGCAGCACCTGATCAGCATGTCCGTGCCATGCCATCATCAGCAGTTTGATCTTTCTGATTGTAAACCCAGTCTGCATGTATTAACTGTAAATAATCTTAGCAGACATGAAGTCATGTATGTAATTTGCCTAGGTGGACCTAACTTTCTGATGATAATCTACGTCCCGGAAGGTTTTTTGTCTCACCGATCCACGGATCGGCAGAGTTTTCCTTCAAACCTGACCCCAAAGCCGGGATTGATTTTGTCATTAGAACTTTAGGAGAATCCTAGTGTGTTGATCTGCTAGATTATCGTTGTGTCGCAGAGCTAGGTGTTTTGTGAGGGTCTGTATTAAATGGGTTTGTCCCTTAAGATGTAATTTTGTAAAACTCATGATATAATGTGTCCTGAGGGTCGAGAAATGTTTTAAATCCCCTCATGAGTCCTAAGTCCTAGGTCCTAGGTGATGTTTCCGAAGGTTTAGTTCAGTGATCCATTTTAAAATGAATTAAAAAATTAAAAAATGAATAAAAATAATAAAATAATGAAAAATAATAAATAAATAAATAAAATTTAAAAAATCAAGCAAAAAACCTAACTAATAAAATAATAATATTTTAATAAATCGACGGATGAGATCAAGAGATGTCTTGATCCTCATCAACGGTCGAGATCATTTCTACATGGATCACTTGAACTAGCCGTTAGGATCATTTCCTTTATATAGGGTCTTAGGGGGTCATTTCAAATCATCGGATCTGTGAATCTGTACTGAAAGCTCTCTTGTAATCTGATTTCTGATTAATAAAGAAGACTTTGGGGTTCAAACTGGCTGGTGTTACTCTCTGGGATTGCTGTGAGATCTTTAATTTTCTGCATATTTCAGTTTTCAGCCATTAATCATAGCTTGTTTTTTTTAGAGTAGTGTGAGCACAGGTATCTTGTTCACCTGCTAGGGTTTGAGGGCTGCTAGGGTTTCTGAAATAATGACAGGTATCTCCATTATTTCCTGAGATCTAGCAGTTCTCTCTCTCTCTCTGCTGATGGTTGCTTGAGATGTGCAGGAGAACATTTTTCGAAGGAAATTTTGTGGGCGTTCGGGGAAGTTCTCGGCTGAACCAGCCAACTCCCGCAAGCACTTTCTGTGCAGAGCCCAGCTGATTGTTCCCTGGGTTAATCATTTAAAGTTTCTTTTCTGTTTTACATTGAGAGATTTTCTTTCTGTTCACAGTGAAGTTCAAAATTTCTGATATTCTGAAAATATTCCTGTTCTTATTTTGTTGAATCTGGCTGAAAGGGGCCACAATCTGTAAATTATTGGGCTGTCTTAGGGTTTCAATTTTTTTCTGTTATAGGGTTTCATATTTTTGTTTTTCTGGCATACTTCATTAGGGTTTTGTATTTCTATGTTTGCAGCCACAGGGTTTTCATCAAGAGCAAATTTTTCAGAAAGAGATCGAGGCTGCCCAGATCATAGCATTCAGCTGCCAGGCTTTGGACGAGTTCTGAGATCTTTTCATACGCTGCCTCCTTCTGAGCCACATCTTGTCCCTACTTAATTAAAATCGTGGTCAGCCCTCAATATGATTTTCTGAAGCGCTGGATGTTTTCTTCAAGCCCTGGGTACTCCATCGAACAACATTCTTTCCGGGTAAAGGTAAATCACGCTCAGGTAATTTTCTCACATAAAATCGATTTCATTTGCTGCCGCTTTTTTGCACTGTGTATCTCTGCGTATCAGGTAAGCTACGCATCATTTTTGGCATGATTATCTCTCACCAGTCGAAATCAGAACCGATTTGCATATTTCTTCCTGCCCGTCCAGAACGTTGGCCTCCAACCTGCATTGCAAAACACACTTGTGCGGATTCGATTTAGAGCATTATTGTATGGTAGATATCGAGTTTGTTTGCATGTCCAAAAATCAACCCGCAGGCCCCTCAAAACCTCGCTGTTGACTGCGTCTTTGACCTAGCTTATCACTGCGTATCAGCTTTGAATCATTTTCACTCCAGAGTCCGTGGCCCGGTGTATATCGAGATGTAAGGCTGTATTATTTCCGAAGTGCCCAGCGGGTTCCATCTGCCATGTTCGGTGCTGTTGCGTCGTTTTTTTTTTTTTTTTTTTTTTTATTTCTGCCCGAAGTCTCATTTGCGTGAGTTATATGTGCCGACAAATGAATCCATATTTTGGTTTGCCTTTGGTTATTCGAATTATAACACAAACAAAGCACATTCGCGTGGATTCGATTTATGTTTAACGCCAGAAAATCAAAGTCTTTCAGTGGAGTGCTCAGGCTTTCATTTCGTGACCATCACCATCGACTGAAGTTGCTGCACATTTCTCTTCGTCGTCCGACCTGCATAGACAAACAAAGAAATTTATCTGCGGCTTGTCCTCATTTGACTGCGTATGCTCGGGTTGCGATTTCTTTATGTTTTCAGCGTTTTGTTTTTTGGTATATAACGGAGGTTAGTGCAGTCGTAGGGCTTTAGTTATAGATTTTAGTTTTAAAATAATTTTGTTTAAGTTTGTATAGTCACGTATTTTTAATTTCATTTCATTTTATATAGATTCGTCCAAATGAAAAATCGTAAAAAATATTTTGGTTTTTAGTTTTAGTTTTGTATAGTTTTATTTTATTCTATGTTTTTTTAGATTAATTTTGTAAAAGATTTTATTTAGTTTTTTTTTTTAGACTTAGGTTTATTTTCTTTGTATAGTTTTCATTATGTAGATTTTATTTTAATGTTTTAGATTTAGATATAAAAAAAAAAAAAAAAAAAAAAAAAAAAAAAAAAAAAAAAAAGATTTTTGGGTTTATTTTAATTTTTTATAGTTTTGTTTTAGAATAGATTTTAGATTTTAGATTTTTTAGATTTTTTAATTTTCATTTTATAATATTTAAAAAAAAAAAAAAAAAAAAAATTTGAAAAAATAAAAAATTTGTGGAAAATCATTTTGCCAGTTTCAGTTGCCTTCACGATATATCTTTCATGTTGAAGATCTAATTTTTTTCCGAGATGCGAAATAGATATCTGGTCAATTTACGATTCTCATGGTGGTTTTAAGCATTCATCTTTTTCGAAATTTCCAGTGGCTGAATATCGTTATTGAGCTTTTGTCATTATAAGAGCGTCGTCATTCTAACTAATATCTTGCATCTTTCGAGCTTTGATGATAAATGCTTGCTCTGCATGGTCTATATTCCTCAGCATCTGATAATTAATCGATTAAAAATTAGCTCCACAAGGCACTGGTCTTTTCATTTCTAAATCCATTTTAGTGCTTCTATCATATCGTGCATCGTGTCTCCCACCCAACTGTTTGGCAGTTGGTCTTCATTATCTCGCAGGGTCTACCCCCCTTAGCCGCTGGAGACAGGCTTAAACGGAGGGATCGGGGATCAGAGTGACAGCCCCCGTCTGAGCGTTGTCGTGCCAATCTGCGCGACAACATTTTTGGCGCCGTTGCCGGGGACAGAGTTTTCTGTTCTTGGGGTTTCATCGACATTAATCTTCTCATCTCTCATCTCTCAGTTGCGCTGGCAGATTCAATATTTTGGCATCTTTTCATCATATATCAGCAGCATCTCTTCGGTTTTGTTTCTTGTTTGGGTGGCGACTCCACTTTTCTCATTTTTCCCAGACAAGAAGCCTACCGCATATTTGTTTGTTGATTGCTTCTCGGATCTTAGAATCAGATTTGTTGTTCAAGTGGCCACTCCACTTCTTTCATCTTTTGATTTTCTTGAGCAAAGATCTAGTTCTATCATCCCTTATTGTTCATCATGGATTATTCGTTTAAACCATGTCGTTTTACTCACCGTCTCCATGATTTTCCGGAGGAGGCCCTTCCTGAATTGCCTATTTTTTCAGATGGTGATCCAATCGCTGCTAAAAGGCATATTGACTTGTTTATCCGCTTCATGATCATATATTGCAGACCCCCCCAGTTTCATCATGGTGATATCAAAATGCGTCTATTTGTCCTTTCTTTAGAAGATAATGCTTTGAATTGGTTTAACAATTTTCCTAAGGATTCTTTCTCTTCTTTGGCTGATATTATCAATGCTTTTGAAGATAGATATGGTTATCCAAACAGCTTGCCTTCTTCCTCCAAAATTGTACAACAGAATGTAAGTAATTTGATAGGAGGTCCAGCTGAAAGATCCCAGGACGATTCTTCATGTCAAAATGTGTCATCCACCGAAAATATTGCAGATCAAGTTCATGATAGTGAAAAATCAGGGACAAATGACAATGAAAAAGAAGAGCAAAACCAAATTATACGAGATCTAATGATGCTGGTAAGAAATATGGAAATCAATCAAACTAATTATGTCAATGATGTGAAAACTTTATGCACTCACCTGGAGAAACGTAATAGAGAGATTGAGGTCACGCAAAACCAGCATGCTAAGGAAATTGAGGCCATAAAAACTAATTATGAAACAGAAATTAGAATCATGCAAAGCAGGTTGTCTATCTTAGAGGAAAATATGGTGGCCATGAAAGCTGATCATGATAGGAAAATTGACTCTATGCAAAACAAGCTATTAACCATGGATGAGGAAATGACCATCATGACGTTCAACCATAATAATCAAGTGGCTGACATGCAAGTGAACCATAAAGAAGAAATAAATTTTATACAGCATTGCTTGATGGAAATAAAGGAAAAGAATGTTAAAGTAATAAAAGACATGCAAGAGCACCATGCCAGACAAATCAGTAATATAAAGGTTCAACATTCTAGTCAGATTGATGCCATTAGAATACAAGTTCAAAGGTTTCAGCAATTGGAAGATGAGAGAAACCAGCAAACATCAACAGATCAGGAGCCTTCTCATTTTCTGCAACAAGATTCATCTTATTATTGGGAGGTTGTTGATTCGATTAAAAGACGGTTGATTGAGGGTGATCCAGACAGACTTAAGAATGATAGAGATCAGATGCAAGATGAAGAAAGACATAGCATGCATATCTTACATACTTCATCTGATAGCTTTGAAACAGAAAGTACCAGGTCATCAGTGATTCAACCTGCCAGAAAGAAAAAGCGTAAGAGAAAGAAGATGAGACGAAGATTTGATACATCAGACGGCCGTGAGCAGCTTGATTTTCGGATAGGAAAAAGTCCTACCATATGCAAAATTGGACATGGCACATCCGACAAGCAGCCCACAGATTTGCCTGAAAGCAGGCAAATGCTCAGTATGCACTATATTGAACACATCTGATGCCGTAGGGCATCCTTTGTATCGTATTTCTAACCCTACTCCTTGTTTTTTTCCGCATTTTCGTTTCTGTTTTAGATAATTAATAAATGAAGAGCTTTTATCTTTATTGTGCTTAACGTATATGCTGATTTTTGGATGGACGCTACTTATTTTGTGTTGTATGGATGCAGATTCTGGATTCTCACATTCCTGCAAGCAGCAACGTGTCCCCAAGTAGAGCCAGATGTTGACCCCTACTGGTCAACTTCCCATGCAGTGCACCCCGTCTTTTCTTGACAAGAAGAAGCAGCACCTGATCAGCATGTCCGTGCCATGCCATCATCAGCAGTTTGATCTTTCTGATTGTAAACCCAGTCTGCATGTATTAACTGTAAATAATCTTAGCAGACATGAAGTCATGTATGTAATTTGCCTAGGTGGACCTAACTTTCTGATGATAATCTACGTCCCGGAAGGTTTTTTGTCTCACCGATCCACGGATCGGCAGAGTTTTCCTTCAAACCTGACCCCAAAGCCGGGATTGATTTTGTCATTAGAACTTTAGGAGAATCCTAGTGTGTTGATCTGCTAGATTATCGTTGTGTCGCAAAGCTGGGTGTTTTGTGAGGGTCTGTATTAAATGGGTTTGTCCCTTAAGATGTAATTTTGTAAAACTCATGATATAATGTGTCCTGAGGGTCGAGAAATGTTTTAAATCCCCTCATGAGTCCTAAGTCCTAGGTCCTAGGTGATGTTTCCGAAGGTTTAGTTCAGTGATCCATTTTAAAATGAATTAAAAAATTAAAAAATGAATAAAAAAAAAAAAAAAAAAAAAATTAAAAAAATCAAGCAAAAAACCTAACTAATAAAATAATAATATTTTAATAAATCGACGGATGAGATCAAGAGATGTCTTGATCCTCATCAACGGTCGAGATCATTTCTACATGGATCACTTGAACTAGCCGTTAGGATCATTTCCTTTATATAGGGTCTTAGGGGGTCATTTCAAATCATCGGATCTGTGAATCTGTACTGAAAGCTCTCTTGTAATCTGATTTCTGATTAATAAAGAAGACTTTGGGGTTCAAACTGGCTGGTGTTACTCTCTGGGATTGCTGTGAGATCTTTAATTTTCTGCATATTTCAGTTTTCAGCCATTAATCATAGCTTGTTTTTTTTAGAGTAGTGTGAGCACAGGTATCTTGTTCACCTGCTAGGGTTTGAGGGCTGCTAGGGTTTCTGAAATAATGGCAGGTATCTCCATTATTTCCTGAGATCTAGCAGTTCTCTCTCTCTCTCTGCTGATGGTTGCTTGAGATGTGCAGGAGAACATTTTTCGAAGGAAATTTTGTGGGCGTTCGGGGAAGTTCTCGGCTGAACCAGCCAACTCCCGCAAGCACTTTCTGTGCAGAGCCCAGCTGATTGTTCCCTGGGTTAATCATTTAAAGTTTCTTTTCTGTTTTACATTGAGAGATTTTCTTTCTGTTCACAGTGAAGTTCAAAATTTTTGATATTCTGAAAATATTCCTGTTCTTATTTTGTTGAATCTGGCTGAAAGGGGCCACAATCTGTAAATTATTGGGCTGTCTTAGGGTTTCAATTTTTTTCTGTTATAGGGTTTCATATTTTTGTTTTTCTGGCATACTTCATTAGGGTTTTGTATTTCTATGTTTGCAGCCACAGGGTTTTCATCAAGAGCAAATTTTTCAGAAAGAGATCGAGGCTGCCCAGATCATAGCATTCAGCTGCCAGGCTTTGGACGAGTTCTGAGATCTTTTCATACGCTGCCTCCTTCTGAGCCACATCTTGTCCCTACTTAATTAAAATCGTGGTCAGCCCTCAATATGATTTTCTGAAGCGCTGGATGTTTTCTTCAAGCCCTGGGTACTCCATCGAACAACATTCTTTCCGGGTAAAGGTAAATCACGCTCAGGTAATTTTCTCACATAAAATCGATTTCATTTGCTGCCGCTTTTTTGCACTGTGTATCTCTGCGTATCAGGTAAGCTACGCATCATTTTTGGCATGATTATCTCTCACCAGTCGAAATCAGAACCGATTTGCATATTTCTTCCTGCCCGTCCAGAACGTTGGCCTCCAACCTGCATTGCAAAGCACACTTGTGCGGATTCGATTTAGAGCATTATTGTATGGTAGATATCGAGTTTGTTTGCATGTCCAAAAATCAACCCGCAGGCCCCTCAAAACCCCGCTGTTGACTGCGTCTTTGACCTAGCTTATCACTGCGTATCAGCTTTGAATCATTTTCACTCCAGAGTCCGTGGCCCGGTGTATATCGAGATGTAAGGCTGTAATATTTCCGAAGTGCCCAGCGGGTTCCATCTGCCATGTTCGGTGCTGTTGCGTCGTTTTTTATTTCTGCCCGAAGTCTCATTTGCGTGAGTTATATGTGCCGACAAATGAATCCATATTTTGGTTTGCCTTTGGTTATTCGAGTTATAACACAGACAAAGCACATTTGCGTGGATTTGATTTATGTTTAACGCCAGAAAATCAAAGTCTTTCAGTGGAGTGCTCAGGCTTTCATTTCGTGACCATCACCATCGACTGAAGTTGCTGCACATTTCTCTCCGTCGTCCGACCTGCATAGACAAACAAAGAAATTTATCTGCGGCTTGTCCTCATTTGACTGCGTATGCTCGGGTTGCGATTTCTTTATGTTTTCAGCGTTTTTTTTTTTGGTATATAACGGAGGTTAGTGCAGTCGTAGGGCTTTAGTTATAGATTTTAGTTTTAAAATAATTTTGTTTAAGTTTGTATAGTCACGTATTTTTAATTTCATTTCATTTTATATAGATTCGTCCAAATGAAAAATCGTAAAAAATATTTTGGTTTTTAGTTTTAGTTTTGTATAGTTTTATTTTATTCTATGTTTTTTTAGATTAATTTTGTAAAAGATTTTATTTAGTTTTTTTTTTTAGACTTAGGTTTATTTTCTTTGTATAGTTTTCATTATGTAGATTTTATTTTAATGTTTTAGATTTAGATATAAAAAAAAAAAAAAAAAAAAAAAAAGATTTTTGGGTTTATTTTAATTTTTTATAGTTTTGTTTTAGAATAGATTTTAGATTTTAAATTTTTTAGATTTTTTAATTTTCATTTTATAATATTTAAAAAAAAAAAAAAAAAAAAATTTGAAAAAATAAAAAATTTGTGGAAAATCATTTTGCCAGTTTCAGTTGCCTTCACGATATATCTTTCATGTTGAAGATCTAATTTTTTTCCGAGATGCGAAATAGATATCTGGTCAATTTACGATTCTCATGGTGGTTTTAAGCATTCATCTTTTTCGAAATTTCCAGTGGCTGAATATCGTTATTGAGCTTTTGTCATTATAAGAGCGTCGTCATTCTAACTAATATCTTGCATCATTCGAGCTTTGATGATAAATGCTTGCTCTGCATGGTCTATATTCCTCAGCATCTGATAATTAATCGATTAAAAATTAACTCCACAAGGCACTGGTCTTTTCATTTCTAAATCCATTTTAGTGCTTCTATCATATCGTGCATCGTGTCTCCCACCCAACTGTTTGGCAGTTGGTCTTCATTATCTCGCAGGGTCTACCCCCCTTAGCCGCGGGAGACAGGCTTAAACGGAGGGATCGGGGATCAGAGTGACAGCCCCCGGTCTGAGCGTTGTCGTGCCAATCTGCGCGACAACATTTTTGGCGCCGTTGCCGGGGACAGAGTTTTTCTGTTCTTGGGGTTTCATCGACATTAATCTTCTCATCTCTCATCTCTCAGTTGCGCTGGCAGATTCAATATTTTGGCATCTTTTCATCATATATCAGCAGCATCTCTTCGGTTTTGTTTCTTGTTTGGGTGGCGACTCCACTTTTCTCATTTTTCCCAGACAAGAAGCCTACCGCATATCTGTTTGTTGATTGCTTCTCGGATCTTAGAATCAGATTTGTTGTTCAAGTGGCGACTCCACTTCTTTCATCTTTTGATTTTCTTGAGCAAAGATCTAGTTCTATCATCCCTTATTGTTCATCATGGATTATTCGTTTAAACCATGTCGTTTTACTCACCGTCTCCATGATTTTCCGGAGGAGGCCCTTCCTGAATTGCCTATTTTTTCAGATGGTGATCCAATCGCTGCTAAAAGGCATATTGACTTGTTTATCCGCTTCATGATCATATATTGCAGACCCCCTCAGTTTCATCATGGTGATATCAAAATGCGTCTATTTGTCCTTTCTTTAGAAGATAATGCTTTGAATTGGTTTAACAATTTTCCTAAGGATTCTTTCTCTTCTTTGGCTGATATTATCAATGCTTTTGAAGATAGATATGGTTATCCAAACAGCTTGCCTTCTTCCTCCAAAATTGTACAACAGAATGTAAGTAATTTGATAGGAGGTCCAGCTGAAAGATCCCAGGACGATTCTTCATGTCAAAATGTGTCATCCACCGAAAATATTGCAGATCAAGTTCATGATAGTGAAAAATCAGGGACAAATGACAATGAAAAAGAAGAGCAAAACCAAATTATACGAGATCTAATGATGCTGGTAAGAAATATGGAAATCAATCAAACTAATTATGTCAATGATGTGAAAACTTTATGCACTCACCTGGAGAAACGTAATAGAGAGATTGAGGTCACGCAAAACCAGCATGCTAAGGAAATTGAGGCCATAAAAACTAATTATGAAACAGAAATTAGAATCATGCAAAGCAGGTTGTCTATCTTAGAGGAAAATATGGTGGCCATGAAAGCTGATCATGATAGGAAAATTGACTCTATGCAAAACAAGCTATTAACCATGGATGAGGAAATGACCATCATGACATTCAACCATAATAATCAAGTGGCTGACATGCAAGTGAACCATAAAGAAGAAATAAATTTTATACAACATTGCTTGATGGACATAAAGGAAAAGAATGTTAAAGTAATAAAAGACATGCAAGAGCACCATGCCAGACAAATCAGTAATATAAAGGTTCAACATTCTAGTCAGATTGATGCCATTAGAATACAAGTTCAAAGGTTTCAGCAATTGGAAGATGAGAGAAACCAGCAAACATCAACAGATCAGGAGCCTTCTCATTTTCTGCAACAAGATTCATCTTATTATTGGGAGGTTGTTGATTCGATTAAAAGACGGTTGATTGAGGGTGATCCAGACAGACTTAAGAATGATAGAGATCAGATGCAAGATGAAGAAAGACATAGCATGCATATCTTACATACTTCATCTGATAGCTTTGAAACAGAAAGTACCAGGTCATCAGTAATTCAACCTGCCAGAAAGAAAAAGCGTAAGAGAAAGAAGATGAGACGAAGATTTGATACATCAGACGGCCGTGAGCAGCTTGATTTTCGGATAGGAAAAAGTCCTACCATATGCAAAATTGGACATGGCACATCCGACAAGCAGCCCACAGATTTGCCTGAAAGCAGGCAAATGCTCAGTATGCACTATATTGAACACATCTGATGCCGTAGGGCATCCTTTGTATCGTATTTCTAACCCTACTCCTTGTTTTTTTCCGCATTTTCGTTTCTGTTTTAGATAGTTAATAAATGAAGAGCTTTTATCTTTATTGTGCTTAACGTATATGCTGATTTTTGGATGGACGCTACTTATTTTGTGTTGTATGGATGCAGATTCTGGATTCTCACATTCCTGCAAGCAGCAACGTGTCCCCAAGTAGAGCCAGATGTTGACCCCTACTGGTCAACTTCCCATGCAGTGCACCCCGTCTTTTCTTGACAAGAAGAAGCAGCACCTGATCAGCATGTCCGTGCCATGCCATCATCAGCAGTTTGATCTTTCTGATTGTAAACCCAGTCTGCATGTATTAACTGTAAATAATCTTAGCAGACATGAAGTCATGTATGTAATTTGCCTAGGTGGACCTAACTTTCTGATGATAATCTACGTCCCGGAAGGTTTTTTGTCTCACCGATCCACGGATCGGCAGAGTTTTCCTTCAAACCTGACCCCAAAGCCGGGATTGATTTTGTCATTAGAACTTTAGGAGAATCCTAGTGTGTTGATCTGCTAGATTATCGTTGTGTCGCAGAGCTGGGTGTTTTGTGAGGGTCTGTATTAAATGGGTTTGTCCCTTAAGATGTAATTTTGTAAAAGTCATGATATAATGTGTCCTGAGGGTCGAGAAATGTTTTAAATCCCCTCATGAGTCCTAAGTCCTAGGTCCTAGGTGATGTTTCCGAAGGTTTAGTTCAGTGATCCATTTTAAAATGAATTAAAAAATGAATAAAAATAATAAAAAAAAAAAAAAATTAAAAAAATCAAGCAAAAAACCTAACTAATAAAATAATAATATTTTAATAAATCGACGGATGAGATCAAGAGATGTCTTGATCCTCATCAACGGTCGAGATCATTTCTACATGGATCACTTGAACTAGCCGTTAGGATCATTTCCTTTATATAGGGTCTTAGGGGGTCATTTCAAATCATCGGATCTGTGAATCTGTACTGAAAGCTCTCTTGTAATCTGATTTCTGATTAATAAAGAAGACTTTGGGGTTCAAACTGGCTGGTGTTACTCTCTGGGATTGCTGTGAGATCTTTAATTTTCTGCATATTTCAGTTTTCAGCCATTAATCATAGCTTGTTTTTTTTAGAGTAGTGTGAGCACAGGTATCTTGTTCACCTGCTAGGGTTTGAGGGCTGCTAGGGTTTCTGAAATAATGGCAGGTATCTCCATTATTTCCTGAGATCTAGCAGTTCTCTCTCTCTCTCTGCTGATGGTTGCTTGAGATGTGCAGGAGAACATTTTTCGAAGGAAATTTTGTGGGCGTTCGGGGAAGTTCTCGGCTGAACCAGCCAACTCCCGCAAGCACTTTCTGTGCAGAGCCCAGCTGATTGTTCCCTGGGTTAATCATTTAAAGTTTCTTTTCTGTTTTACATTGAGAGATTTTCTTTCTGTTCACAGTGAAGTTCAAAATTTCTGATATTCTGAAAATATTCCTGTTCTTATTTTGTTGAATCTGGCTGAAAGGGGCCACAATTTGTAAATTATTGGGCTGTCTTAGGGTTTCAATTTTTTTCTGTTATAGGGTTTCATATTTTTGTTTTTCTGGCATACTTCATTAGGGTTTTGTATTTCTATGTTTGCAGCCACAGGGTTTTCATCAAGAGCAAATTTTTCAGAAAGAGATCGAGGCTGCCCAGATCATAGCATTCAGCTGCCAGGCTTTGGACGAGTTCTGAGATCTTTTCATACGCTGCCTCCTTCTGAGCCACATCTTGTCCCTACTTAATTAAAATCGTGGTCAGCCCTCAATATGATTTTCTGAAGCGCTGGATGTTTTCTTCAAGCCCTGGGTACTCCATCGAACAACATTCTTTCCGGGTAAAGGTAAATCACGCTCAGGTAATTTTCTCACATAAAATCGATTTCATTTGCTGCCGCTTTTTTGCACTGTGTATCTCTGCGTATCAGGTAAGCTACGCATCATTTTTGGCATGATTATGTCTCACCAGTCGAAATCAGAACCGATTTGCATATTTCTTCCTGCCCGTCCAGAACGTTGGCCTCCAACCTGCATTGCAAAACACACTTGTGCGGATTCGATTTAGAGCATTATTGTATGGTAGATATCGAGTTTGTTTGCATGTCCAAAAATCAACCCGCAAGCCCCTCAAAACCCCGCTGTTGACTGCGTCTTTGACCTAGCTTATCACTGCGTATCAGCTTTGAATCATTTTCACTCCAGAGTCCGTGGCCCGGTGTATATCGAGATGTAAGGCTGTATTATTTCCGAAGTGCCCAGCGGGTTCCATCTGCCATGTTCGGTGCTGTTGCGTCGTTTTTTTTTTTTTTTTTTAATTTCTGCCCGAAGTCTCATTTGCATGAGTTATATGTGCCGACAAATGAATCCATATTTTGGTTTGCCTTTGGTTATTCGAATTATAACACAAACAAAGCACATTCGCGTGGATTCGATTTATGTTTAACGCCAGAAAATCAAAGTCTTTCAGTGGAGTGCTCAGGCTTTCATTTCGTGACCATCACCATCGACTGAAGTTGCTGCACATTTCTCTCCGTCGTCCGACCTGCATAGACAAACAAAGAAATTTATCTGCGGCTTGTCCTCATTTGATTGCGTATGCTCGGGTTGCGATTTCTTTATGTTTTCAGCGTTTTTTTTTTTGGTATATAACGGAGGTTAGTGCAGTCGTAGGGCTTTAGTTATAGATTTTAGTTTTAAAATAATTTTGTTTAAGTTTGTATAGTCACGTATTTTTAATTTCATTTCATTTTATATAGATTCGTCCAAATGAAAAATCGTAAAAAATATTTTGGTTTTTAGTTTTAGTTTTGTATAGTTTTATTTTATTCTATGTTTTTTTAGATTAATTTTGTAAAAGATTTTATTTAGTTTTTTTTTTTAGACTTAGGTTTATTTTCTTTGTATAGTTTTCATTATGTAGATTTTATTTTAATGTTTTAGATTTAGATATAAAAAATAAATAAAATAAAAAAGATTTTTGGGTTTATTTTAATTTTTTATAGTTTTGTTTTAGAATAGATTTTAGATTTTAAATTTTTTAGATTTTTTAATTTTCATTTAAAAAAAAAAAAAAATAATAAATAAAAAAAAAAAAAAAAAAAAAAAATAAAAAATTGAAAAAATAAAAAATTTGTGGAAAATCATTTTGCCAGTTTCAGTTGCCTTCACGATATATCTTTCATGTTGAAGATCTAATTTTTTTCCGAGATGCGAAATAGATATCTGGTCAATTTACGATTCTCATGGTGGTTTTAAGCATTCATCTTTTTTGAAATTTCCAGTGGCTGAATATCGTTATTGAGCTTTTGTCATTATAAGAGCGTCGTCATTCTAACTAATATCTTGCATCTTTCGAGCTTTGATGATAAATGCTTGCTCTGCATGGTCTATATTCCTCAGCATCTGATAATTAATCGATTAAAAATTAGCTCCACAAGGCACTGGTCTTTTCATTTCTAAATCCATTTTAGTGCTTCTATCATATCGTGCATCGTGTCTCCCACCCAACTGTTTGGCAGTTGGTCTTCATTATCTCGCAGGGTCTACCCCCCTTAGCCGCTGGAGACAGGCTTAAACGGAGGGATCGGGGATCAGAGTGACAGCCCCCGGTCTGAGCGTTGTCGTGCCAATCTGCGCGACAACAAAAGGTATCAAATCACGAGGTATGTATATAAGCATTTGAATTTCTATTATGGTTCATATAATCCTTGTTTCTATCTAGTCTAAGATTAAGAATGTACTCTTAGAACCTTAATCCTCTCCCTTTAGGATTTACAATTAATTTAGGATTCCAAGCAAAAGTCCTTGATTGAGAGAAATTAAATCACATTCTTGGTATCACATGGTTTGCTTGTAAGTATGTATTACAGGATCTTGGCCTAGTACAAAGAAAACACTTCAAGGAATCCTTACCAGGTTTGTCAAGAAACATCTCCACCTCCTGGTATGTCTATATATCTTATAAAACTCTCTTTATCTTATTTTTGAAGTTTGCATTACATTACTAACATCGTTATTTCTAGCTATTTTGAATCATAATGATTCTTGTTTTGGGTGATTCATCTCTTGATAAATCTACCCACCCCACTCATATTCTTAACTGATTTGGTAAACCCTAGATAGGTTCTACAAAACCCTAACCTAAGTGTATGCTAATGTGAATGTCTGAAACCCTAAGTTGCTTAGGGATATTATGAAATGTTTGTTTGGATTTTTTATTGATGATGTCATGTTTGGGATTTTGGTATGATCTGGAAAACCTAACTTGTTAGGGTTGAATGAATTTTCTGGGTTCAATGCAAGTCAGTTGATGTTGGTTTGAAAGTTATTTTTGGACATGTGAAGCATGGTACATATTTAATTGAAAAAATCCTCTAGAAAAACACCTACAACAGTATATTCAATATATGTTTGATGAAACCTTTCATTGAAGAAGCACACTAACGGTCAGAAATTTTGTGATAATCTGGGAGAATTCCAAGAGGGAACATTACACAATATGAAGGGGATCCACCCTAGTTTATGTGCACATCACACCCGACCCATTCGACACCCCCAACATAGGATGAAACCTGCATTAAAGGTCATAATTAAGGGAGTAGTCCATGTAAATTTTATATACCCAATTTCTGATTGCGAGTGGGTTTTGCCTTAGTCATTATGCCAAAAAAGAAAGACAAGTGGTGTATATGCATGGATTATAGAAAATTAAATAAGGCCACCTTAAAAGACTATTCTCCCCTACCGTTCATTGACTAGGTCTTTGATACTTTGGAAGAAAATATTTTTTCCTTTCTTTCAATGGGTTCAATGGTTATAACCAAATGCAAATTGCCCTAGAACAAGAGAAGACTACATTTACTTGTCGTTGGGGAACCTACGCTTATTGAGTCCTTCCCTTTGGGTTATGTAATGCCCCAACTACCTTCCAAAGAGTAGTCCTCAGAATATTTTCCGACCATGACTATGTGGATGATTTTACTGTATATGGAAATACCTTTGAAGAAGCCTTAAACAATCTTGAAATTTTTTTATTAGGTGCCAAGAGACAAATTTTTCTCTCAGCGACAAAAAGTGTCATATGTTGCATACTAAGGGAATTGTGCTAGGATACCATATATCACTTGCCAGTATCCAAGTAGACTCTGCCAAGATAGAGATCATCATAAAACTTACAGTTCCCACTACCCAAAATGATGTTCAAAGATTTTTGGGACATGCATGGTACTATTAGAGATCCGTAGAAAATTTTATGAAGATAACATCATCCTTATTCCAATTACTCACAAAAACTGCAAAGTTCTACCGGAATGATCAATGCCAATCCACATTTGAAACTCTAAAGGAAAAATTGTCGATTGCACCAGTCTTGCAAGGGCCAAATTGGTCCTTGCCTTTCCATATATCTGTTGATGGTTCAAATACAACCATTGGGGCTATATTGGGACAAAAAGAAAACTGGAGACCATATGCCATCTGTTATATTAGTAAAAACCTCACCCCTAATGAACAAAATTATACTCTAAGAGAGAGAGTTTCTTTCTATAGTACATGCTATTAAAAATTTTCATCATTATATTCCGGCTATTCTGTATTTGTGCATACTCAACACTTTGCTATCAGGTACCTCATGAACAAACCTATCACTAATCGCTGGGTGACCAGATGGTTGCTTTTGTTGCAGAAAATTGATATTACCATCATTTCTAGGCCGAGAAAGGAAAATGTGGTTGTTGACTTCCTATTCAAGCTCAACAATGAGGGGGAAGCATCTCTTTGCCTTATCTACTAATACTCCTGAGGCAAGGAGCTATACCTTCATACATACAGATATCGTAAATCTGCATTTGCCAAACATCAAAAAGAGGCATCAATGCCTGTTGATATTTTCTCTTGCTATTGTTTTCTTTGCAGAATTCTCTTTCAAGTTTTAGGTATCATTTGATGAAGAGTTAGAAGTTTCAACTATCCTATAGCTGTACACATTTTCGCAAAGGAATTCCATCATGCTCGAGCATTCAGATCATCCTAGATTTATCATCATCAGTCGACAGTTTGTCAGAGTTGTAAACCCATTTTGCAAAAGTTTTAATGTAAAAGATGCTAATATGACCATATGTATGTAACAACCTAGGTAAGCCTACTATTTTGGTGACGATTTTCACCCTAAGAGGTTTTTCGTTGTGTTTCTAAACACAGATGATCGACAGAGTTTTTCTCTCTAGCCTCACCCCAAAGCTAGGATAGATTTTGTCATCAAGATCTTAGGCGAGTCCTAGTGTTCTGATTGAGTCTTCTGTAAAAGTGATTTGGGAATAATTTTAGCTAATTGGTTAAATTATTTTATTACAGATCACTTGATCTACTAGATCATATTGAATCACAAAATTGAGTAAAATAATTGAGGGTCTATAACGAATGGGTTTTCGCACTTTGAAGATTTAAATGTAATAATCTTATGTAAATAATATTTTAGCATTATAGTTAAAATATTATAGAGTTGGAAAAAATTATTAATCCCCTCGTGTCAATTAATTAAATTTTTTGACAAAAATAAATTAAAATCCTAAGCCAAAAATTTAATTAATTGGTGTCAAAATTAAAATCCTAAGGAAAATAAATTCTCCAAAAAGAAAAATTCGTGGGCCTTAGAGAAATTAATTTTTGGAAGTCCCCCCACCAAGGAAATATTGAAAATTTCAAGAAATTTTGGACCCTTGGACCTTGGTGGTTAAGTAAAAGTCATTTTTTAGGAAATTAGCTCAAAACTAAGTTGCACGAAACGCTGAAATGGAAACATCGGTAGAAATGTCAGTCGAAACGTCATATATGTATATATAAAAATATATATATAAATAAATAAGTGAATAACACATTATCTTGTAAGAAAAAAGGGAATAAGACCCATGGATGACAATTTAGAAGGAAAAACAAGTCTATATTACCTCTCATATATGATTACATGATGGTCGAGTTTTGACCAAGTTTTGGAGTTTCAGTTATGGCTATGGCCCGAAACGTCAGGTTTTTAGAAGTTTCGTGCAACATAGGTTCAAAGTAATTAATTTTGAGCTAATTAAAAATGAATTAAAATATAAATTCGAAAATTCTTCAAAATTAAAGATTTTCGACGGTGGTGATTAAAAAATAATCAAATATTTATCAACGGTCGAGATTACTTTGACGGGTATTAAACTAACTAGCCGTTTGGAGAATTTATCTATAAATTTGAAGCCATTTGCTACTCAAAGCATCCAATCTTTGGATAATGTACTGGCTCTCGAAGCTCTCTTGTAATTTTTCTGAAATAATAATAATGCAGAAGTCTTTTTGATTTTCATTGATGTTGGTGTTTCTCTCCTACTTCTTATGGTAATATTGCTCCTAATGCTCTATTGAATAATATTTTAGAAGTTGTTGATTATTAGCCTTTGTGGAATAACTTATTGCACAGGTATCTTGCATTGATTATTGGATGTAAGGTAACATTTTAATTTAATTGAATTAGTAGGTGTCTCTATTGCTCTAATAACTTGATCTTGAGTGTGCAAAGATCTTTTTATATTCAAAAACTTAGACGTGAGGGGAAGTCTCTGGTTGGACCAACCAACTCCCAAGGCATAAGATTTGAAGAGTCTCCCTGATTGGATCCCAAGACTTATTTAACGAAAACTTTCTTGCAGGGCTTCTTGGCCAGTGCCTCATCTAAAGTATTTATTTCCAATTTTTTTTAACTTATAAAGCTTTAAATGATCTATTTGCTATTTCTAGAGCTACTCTATCTAATCTATGGGCGGGATGTCCTCATACCCATAAATTAGATTTGTAGATTATTTTGAAAATATTTGTAAAACTTTTATCTCTTGCTCAATAATTTTAATTGACTAACCTAACTATTCAAGCAAAGGATTTTAAAAATTTTGTGGTTCACAGGTTTATTGGAAGATTTTCTGAGCAGGCCGCAAGCCCTCTAGGGCTTATTCTTACATTTTGATATATTAAACCCTTGGTTTTGCATAAATAATTGATTTTTTTTAGAAGCTTCTAAAAAATATATTTTTTTTTGGGTGTCTGAATTTCTGGAACCCATTTGCAAATCTTCTAAAGTAAAAATCGAATTTTTGAAACTGTTTTCAAATTTCTGGGAGCCCTCGTCAGATTTTATGCCTATATGATTCTTCCTTGGACGTCCAACAATTGAAGCAAGAACCCTTTTACAGAGATCGGATTTGTTTTGAAGGGTTTCAAGCTTTTTTCTGGTTCGCTCTTGGAAGAAATCGATTTTAAGTCCTGCAAAATTCAGATCTATTTTTGGGAAGCCGTCCTCATTTTCCTTTGAGCAGAATCGTTTTCTTTGGTAAGTCGTCTTCAATCTTGAGCCTGCACAAAAAAATCTCTAACCCGCAGTAAAGCGAAATTCCTTAAATTTGAATCGAAATTGTATTTTGGAGGGCCTAATCAATTTCAGAGAGAAATTCATAATCGATTGGTTACTTAGGACCTGGAAAAACTTCAGATACATAATTTTGATTAAAGCCATGAGCATCAACGAGGTTTTCTGGGCCATCCGGAATATTTGACGTGAAAAATCGTTGAAATTTTCTGAAGTCATCCTAGTGGAAGCCACAATCTAAAATCCTTTTGCAAGGAACATTTAATTTTTCTCCCAGCCGTAAGGTTCTTCCCTTTGGAGAAAATCGATTTGGGGAAATTTTTTATTATCATAAGTTGCATAATTTAAGGACGGTTTCTTTTATTCAATTTAATGTCCCTTGGGCATTTAGTGGTTTAAGCAAGAGAAGTTTATTTTATAAAGGAAAGTAACATTATCGTCGGAGGAAGTCTAATTTCATTTGGGAGAAAATATCTCATTTTAAATATTGTAAAACTATTATATGAAATTTTCTCTCATAATTGTCTTAAGGAGGGATATTAAAATTTTATTCGTAAATTCCCTTTTGAATTTTTCAAGGCTTGCCCATTGGTTTAGTGGTTCTCTCTGAAATTTTAATAAAACCTTATTTTTGTCCTAGAGGGAGCTTGGGGTCCCACCCCTTGGTATCTCTATCTCTTGACTTGCACCATTGGTTCTAATTTAATTTGCATTTGCCTAAGCACTTCAATTAATTATCATTTATTTGATCTAATTAGCTTTGGTTTACATAGAACAATATTTGTTTGGCTAATAGATTTAAATTGATTGGAGTTGCTTATATCATCAAATAATCACTTGTGCTTTTTTCATTTCATCCATTTTCTTTTCAAACATTCTTAAAGAGACATCTTAAGTGGAGTGACATTTGCTAATTTAATTCATTTCACATAAGAGCAGCTTCCATTGAGAGCACTTGAATTATTTAGATCTAATTGCTTTGTGAACAACTTTAATGCTTCATTAATCTTGTCATTTTGGACTTATTTAGCATAATCATTTCTCCCCTTGAAGAATATTGCATTCTCATCTTGCATTTGATCATTATAACTAGAATTGTGGGTTTACTTTGTAATTGCAATAGTTCTACTTTGTAAATCATAATTACTTGCAAGTCGTTCTTAAATTGTTTATTGCTCATATTTTTGGTTATCTTGATCGATTAAACTATCTTTCTTCTTGCAGCACTGCTAATCTAATAACTTGAAGTTTCCATGTTGTGCAAGTGATATAATCTATATTAAGCATTGTTCATTAGGCATTGGTGTCTATTCCATAATCTTGATATTGTCTCATTGATCTCAATTTCTTTAATCTTGTTAAGACATACTTTGCTCATTCAATAAATACACTTGCTAATTAATCTCAATTCAAGTTGTCTAGAGAGGTGGTGATCTTGCCCTTTGATCTCGTAGGACTAGTTGCTTCAACAAGTTATCCCCCTTTCATCTATTTTTAGGGACCACCCCCCTTAGCTTGTCTAGGAGAGAGCTAGAACAGAGTGAGTAGGGATCAGGGTGACAGCCCCTACTCTGAGCATTGCGCTTTAGGTGTACACTTTGGGCGACAACAAGACATTTCTAGAATCCTCCCAGCTGATTCATCCTGGTCATTTGAGCACGTTCAAAGGGCTTCATTCTGAGATAGAACATCTTTAACATATTTAATAATGAACTTTGCCGTTGTGATTTGTTCAAGAGATCGCACACTCCACTCTTTTTTGTTGTCCCTTTGGGTATAATACCACATCAACTAAGAGTTTGTATATACATTTGTTTATATGCATGGGGTTTTTTTTACCTTGTTGACACGTTGCACAGACAACTCTCCGCCATGGACTGCTGTGAGAAGTCTCTTGGTACCTGGCTGGGTGATTTGGCACATGGTTTGGTCGACTTAACTTCTGGACATGTGGTTTGATAAGACTTGACACTTGGACATATGGTTTAATAGGATAGGATTGTGGTTTTGGCTCGACTTTGTAGGGACTTAAGTGCATAATAAGCTCTAGGACATATGGTTTAATGGCACATGACACTTGGATTGTGACTTTGGCTCAAGTTTGTAGGAACTTAAGTGCATAATAAGCTCCAGCGCCTATGATTTGAAAGCTAAAAGAGGTGGGCTAGAGCCCATCACTTTTTCTAATTTTTAATCTGAAATAGACAACTTAAATAAAAATAAAATTAATTTTAACAAACCTTTTGGCTTGGGATATTGGCAAATTTTGAGAATAAGAGATGGAATTGACAAAAGAATTGGTTGTCATATGAAAAATAGGACGAAGTTTGTGAAGATTCACTGGATTGGAAATTTTGAGGTAACAAGAAAATAGCGGTTGTGCAAATATTGAGAAAATTCAAAATAATTTAACCTGGTCATTTGATGTTACAACAATTTACAACATACAACATCTGTTACCACTGATAAGCACCTAGGTTCTGAACTATTTTACCTAATTTACTATCTTGCAAACTGTAATTCTGGCATATAATGTAAGGTTGAGAAAAATAAATAAATGCACTCTAAAACACTAGCATTTGAAGAATAGACACGGGGAACCATGAAATGGGCTCTCAAACAATGATAGTGATAAATCTAAACAGACCTAGTAAATTGCCGAGTTAATATCTGATAAGGTCTATGGTGTATGGTGTCAAATTATAATGTAGCTCCACATTGTGGTTTGATGTATTATGAATGAAAAGCATTGAAGTGCAAGAGTGCTTTTAATTCTTTTGTTTTAAATTTGTTTGGGTTAAAAAAAAAAATGGACGTACAAATCCTTGAATTATGTATACTGTTTCAAAAAGGTTGCAAACTTCTAGGGAATTGTAGAGTGCTGGATGTTACTTTGAATTCAGTGACAATGTCTTTTTGGTGATTATATGTGTTGTAGGTGGGAAGGTATGATGCACATTGCTCTTCACAGCTGGGCACAACATCGGAAATGGGATGATTTCGTGTCCAATTCTAATTCAGAAAAAAAAATCTTTCTTGCTGTACAACTGCTGCATATTGCAATCAGAAATTTAGGAGATTCTTGTAGCCTTTTACGAAAGGCTTGTACAGTGGCAACACCTTATAGCTGCTACATTAGTAGCAAGGAATGGGAAGCACAATTTGGACTGGATGCTAACAGTGACATGGTTTCATGTCAAAAAAATCCGAAGGCTCTTTCTTGCAAAGAAGTGTTTTCCAACTTAATTGGAATTGTGGCAAGAAGATGCAGATTTGCAGATGCATATAGAATTGTAGAGGCCAGTCTCAACAGTTTGGCTGATGATTCCTTACAATGGATGAAATGGCTTCGACATCTATCTTCTGAAGACACAAACTCAAGTGGTCAGCACAGTTGCGATGATCCTTATAAACTTCTGAGAGAGATGTTTAAAGCAGACAAATCGGATGTATTGGAATATGAAAGTGCTTTCTTGCGAGTGAAATCTAAATTCTGTCATGAAGTGAAGTTTGAGGAAGCAGAGAGTGGTTTTGCATTTCTTCTTAGAAAATATAGGCGTTCCAGGAAACAGTTTATCAATGGAATGTTGGCTTTGCATTCAAAATGAATGGAAGATTATCACACGAACTCTTCTTTGTTTTCCCATTTATGTGAAAATGCTTTACATAGGCATGTTATGATTGGTCACATCTTGTGGGAGTTATCTGTTCCACTTCAATGGAAAACACTGCTGAGTTTCTGTAGTGGCTCTTTGTGGCGGCCATTTCTCCAGAAAATGTCTATAGTAGGAAGAACTAATGCAAATTTATTTTATGCCCCTTAAATTATAGAAACAGAAAGCTTTCTCTGTAGATTAAATGCATGATGTTGTTTTTCAATGCAAGCGGAATCTTAAAACTTTGAAGTTTCCAAGGCATGATTTTTTTCTAAATTTGTTATTTTGAGTGGTTTACATTTTGTTTGATGGTATTTATAGTACTGATCTTTGTTTTCTTATGCAGTGGGCTTTTGTTTTTGAAAAAATTTCATGTTTTAGCTCTGCAAAGAAAGGAATATATTATATAAATGTTTCAGTCCTTGAGGGACTTTCAGACGTCAAGATTCAAAGCCATTATAAGAATATACTCATTATAAGTTCAACATGTCACATGCGGAAATTGAACCCAGGAAGGGATAACAACATTTCTTCCAACCACCAAAGCCACGTCCAATTGAGTTTTGAATTACTCTCATTGTAAAGGAATCTAATAAATTAATATTATTTGATCCTCCCCAGCTTGGACAAGTTGGGGTATAAATTGTCATGGACTATCTTGTATTTAGAAGGAAAGGCATCATGATGATATTGAGATATTAGGCTCAATTATATTGTCCTCTTATAGCAAAGACTTTGTATTGGGGTTGTTACCCACCACTTGTGGGTGACACCCATAGGAGAAAATTTTCTCCTAGCTCCTCAGTTGGCAGCACCTTGTAGCCACTAGATAGCTCGATGTGCCACCATCTCCCCCACCTAAGCCAACCATTATGCTCCCTCAACCATCTGTTATGATCGTATGTTTGAAGGTGGGCCTTCCAACCCCGAAGGTATGACTTTCATTATGTAGTTGGGTATCTTTGCTTAATTATCATGGACACTTTTGGGCCTGGATTAGTGGGGGGATTCAACAAAAAGAATGGGCTTGGTTTTTACTCTTGTCCCCTTGTCCAATGTGGTGGTTAACCTTGTATCCTAGTCCCGTGGGACGTCCTTTATTGGCTACTAGCTTTAGGAGGGACAGTACATGGGAAATCCCGATTTTGGTTGTGTGGTCCCGATTTTTGACACCACATATATCACTCCCCTCTACTCATTATAACCTATTTCCAATTATTTCCCATATGGATCCACATTTGTCCATTGGGTCCACAAGGTGTTAGTCTCCCCTTCCCCTTGTCCACACTCTGGGTCGGGCTTAGAACGATGCCCCAGAGGTTGATGCAACTAAAAAGAAAGTAAAAAGTATAATTTGGCCACTCTCAACAGGAAATGTACCATAAAATGCAAAAGGTGGCCGGGACATACAAAATTAACACGTGGGCAAAAGCCAAACATGAGCTCTACCCACATCACTATGACCATCACCTTGGTTTCTAGGGTCCCCCTACATCATTAAGAAACCCATGATTGTCCCAATTCCTGGTGGGCGATGAACTGCCCGACCTTGAAGGGGTATTCACTACTACATCATTCACATCATGCTCTCATACCCTGGACCCCTGAGCAGTTTTAGAAGAAAAATCAATAAAAGGTAAAAGAAATATGAAAAAGGGTGGAAAAACAAACGTCGAGGTAACTCATGTACCACGATTTCTTTCTCCTACACTCATACACCCAAGAGTGGGCTTCCCTTATCTTAGTTACCCTTGTACAATGGCATGGGGCTTGGAGTCTCCCCCTGATGCTCCCATTCCATTCCATCATTATATCACATGACACCTGCCACTTGAAGGATGTCCCATGGACTTGTCACTTCTTTAGAGATTGAAACCACCTCATAGGGTCCTTGGTTAACCTCCTTGAACTTCGAGACACCTGTGCACTCTAAAGCCCACTATGGAAGGGCATGCCATTATGAAGTGTCCACTTGGTTCCATGATTTGTAAGCTCATTTACTCAATTACACTGATGATTTGTCATACTTGAAGGTGAGGAAACGCATTGGATCTTATGCAGGATTACATGTGGGTTTTCATCATGGGGTTTGGTCTCTCTATACAGGGTCCAAGCCTTCTAGAGTGTCATATTGGCATTTGTAGGGTGTGCGTTGAGAGCCATGGGTCTCCACTATAGTAGAGAGCAGATATCTATGACATGGGATCTTTCAGTGCCATCCATTGCTCGCATGTTTTCCACCTATTTGATGATGATGATGATGATGATGCACCTGGACCACCTTGCCCTACACACCTGCACCACACACTTGACAGTTGATCCAAGGCCCAGATGAGGTTATATCTCACCATAGGAGACAAAGGGAGCGCTTGCATCATTGTTCCAGCCCTTACAAGTGGGATACAGGCTTGTTCAATACATTTGGAGACTGTTGATTTTTGATAGCTTGGGAGGGACTCCAAGCCCTAGGGTTCAAGGTTTGGAGGTTAGAGCGCCACAAAAGCACTTTGTGGGCTTGGAACCCAAGATGTGGTCTTTGCACCCAAGATGGTGGGTGTGAATTCGTGAGGAGTTTTGGACATGTGATGATTTGAGGTGATAGAGAATCTCGAGAGCAACCGGGAGCGAAAATCACTCAAATCCGAATTGTCTATCATGAGATATAAATTTTTGTTGTAGTTGTGGGTTAATGTGGCACCTAAAGCAAGTCGGCTTGGTGTGTTAGAGTGCCACAAGTTATGCTTGTTGACACCACATGATTTGATATAAATTTAGGAGAGATGAGAGGCATTTCTCACCATCCCAATTGTAACATTTCATAGTAAATCAACTTTTGAGGCAACCAAGCTCTAGGAGGTGGACGAAGTGTAGAAGGGCTTGTTTTGGGTGAGTTTGGCATCTTCAACTAGGTCGAGGAGCTACATGAGGACAACCGCAACCTTAGAGGACAAATGTGGGCTAGATGTGTGGGTAAATTATGTCCTAACAGGTTTGAATTTTGAGCAAGAGGCAGTCGTGTCGTCTGGGCATACTTGTGAAGGATTCTTGTGTGGTTTGGAAGGGATGTTGCCCCTGTTTCTTAGGTCATAGGCCAGGGAAAAAACAAAAGTAGGCCGCAGGCAGGCCTTACTGTCCATAGAACAAGGTGCCATGAGGGTGGTTTAGGGTTGGTAATTAGCCCTGGACAACAATGAAGAAGAGCAGAGGTAAGGGAAGCTAGGACACACCTGTTAGGAAGTAGTTTGAAGGAGTTGAAGTGGGATGATGTGGACTGTCATCTTGCCCTAACTATTCAACCTATCCTACAACAATGTTTGTCCATATTTGAGTTACGTTGTTTTTTATTTTATGTTGAATTGTTGCTAGGTGGATGAGGTCCTAGTGTGGATAGTTGTATTGGGCATCTTGTGGTTGGTGGAGGGAAACAAGTAGGTGTCCAAAGTAGCCCTAGAGCAGTTGACAAGAAGGACTTTGGACAACTATGAGTTGGGTGAAGTTTTGGTAGCCTAAGTAGCTCCTTGATGGACTAAGGAGTCTATTAGAGGCAGATTGGAGCTCAAGGTTTGGCTAGCAAGAAGAGAAGATTGTTGGAGCCCATGTTCATCATTCGAGAAGCGACATTTGATGGTAATACGTAGAAACCCTCCTGCCCTATGGTAGTCTTCATTGGAGCAACGTCAGAAGACTATAGTGGGAAGAAGACCTCGAATAGTTGAGGAGCAGCAATGGGCAGTTCAGAGTTGATCAACAATGGAGTTGTGAACAACTCAACAGCTGTCTTGATGTGTTGATGGATAAATAATTAACAAGAGAGCAGATTTGATAGCCGAGATCCAGTGGCCAGATGGATTTGGAGCATTGATAGAGGCAGGTGATGCAGAACAGAAGAAAAGGACCCACAGGTGTACAAGATATGACAAAGAAGTTGTGATCGTGCACTACATCAGCTAGATCGTCAGATTATCTTGTATTGTGTATTCTTGTACTTGTGGATATTTGAGGGCCATTATCCCTAGTATATGAGCCCTAGATTATTGTATTATATCAGTTGGATTAATATAACAAAGATCAGGTTATTGTACATTTTGTATAAAAAGCTGTGTATATTTTGTGCACTAGTAGATTTATTGATGTTTATATTCCATTGTGCAAAGTAGATTGTAGCGTCAGTGATTTAAGATTCTATCCTAGACACTAGTATAGTGGAAAAACAACAGAGACCCATTAGGATGTTTTCGTGCCCCCACATCCATTTGGGAGCACCATAGGTTGTTTGCTTGGAGATCAAAGGGCCACCCCCTTTATCACTATAGTTGGATCCTTTCCACTCATTTTGGCACATGTTGGACTCCATTTGGCCTTTCAATGGCCCTTTGACCTATTGTATCTATCATTTTGGCCCTCTTAAGAGACTTATTTTCATGTTATGGAGCTATCTTGGTGGGCTTGTCACCAAGTAATGTTATTTTGTACATTATTTTATTAGTTGGGGCATCGTTAGGCTTAATTAAGCAAATCAAACCCTCAGAGGATGATATATATTAATGAAAGGATCATTTGATTCTCATCATCACTTGGATTTGTATCTTTTTTCTCTCTTGAGAATTTCGCTATACCTATTTGAGGACGAATTGGAGAATCTTTGATGCATTTTGATGTTTGGATATCTTTCTTGGTCTTGGAGCTTCGATTTTGTCTCAATTTGATGATTGTTCTCTCTCTATTTTATACATGTATAACGTATGGAATTGTTGTTCATGAAATCTGAAATTATGCCCTAAGTTTATGTGAATTAGTATAATTGTTGATCTTGTGAGGAATTGCATATGTTACATGTTTGGGTATAGTGAATGAATGTTCCTAGGGGTACATTATCTTCATAATTGCCTTGATAAGTCATCAAATTGCTGCAACAAGAAGTATAAATTCCTTGGTAACCTAGTAGCTGCCTTTAGGGCTATACAAAGTTGGAGGATTCCTTGATTGAGTAAGAACGTTCCAAAGGTTGAAAGCACATTGACTCCATTCTCCCAATAGGCTAGGAACTGATCCTATACTTGGTGATCACCTCAACGAATACCTTTATCACCCCCTTCTCTCCTTTTGAAGCCCTAACCCTAGGGGTCTCCTAGGGCATCATACGAAATTCATTGCAACCATACATTTCAAGAGCGAGTTGGGTTGCAACTGCGTTGGGGTATTCTCTAGGCCCCCACAAATTTTGAAGAAATTTTTGTGGCTAGATTTGGAATTCTCTCAAGCCCTAGCTCCAACTATGTTCTTAGCCTTAGGTTTCCTTGGTTAGTGGGTTCATCAAGGATCATTGTATTGAAAAATCAAGTCGAATCTAATTTCCTTAATCCTTTTCTCCTCCCTTACTTGATCAAGACCTTTTGTTTGAAGTTTCACCCAAAACCCTTGACCTTGTGTGGATCTACTTGGTCTACTTTGTGGTCCTTCATCCTTTATCACTGTAGTTTCACAAGGATCATCTTAGAAGCCATCTTCTCCTAGGAATCTTAGGTCTAGGGCCTCCCTTATCAAGGATTATCCATCATCCCTAGGTCTAGGCTTCCCTTCAAGCCTTTCTTGGAGAGCCATATACCTTGCTTCTTGAGCAAGTAAGCTCTATCATCTGAGCCTCTCCTATGAATGGGCTCTTGAAATCACTATCTTTCCATCATTGATATATCATTCTTAGTGATTTCCCATATATTGAGACTCCTCCCATCGGTGAAAGTTTGTAAAGAGCAGGGGACATTCACTGAGGTGACAATGGGTCTTTGTCCCATTGTTGCCACTTGGTCTAGTAGTCTGCCCTTTGGAACCCCTCCTAGGATCCCTGCTAGATTGAGTGATAATAGGGGTCACAAATCTTTTCCATATTAATAGCTAATTTATTTCTCAAGGATTTTTTTGTCTATTTGGCCTACTAGTATGCTTATGTAGCTATGGTGTTTTCAAGAGCTTCATGCAACCATAGTGTTTTAAAGCGAGTCCAATTATTGCCCAACACTTAAATACTTAAATGGGCTCTTGAGGACAAACTGAGTAAGGCTCAAATAACTATGATCTGGGTTTAGGTACACTACCTAAGACAATGGGCTTGGATGCTTATGATGACATCATGTAATGAATGCAAAAGTTAGCTGCATTGATACAACAATATGCTCCTTGAGGCTTGGGAGTACTGAAATTGGGTCTCTGTGAAAGAAAGAAAGAAGAAAGAAATTATTTTAACGTCCACAAGATTAAAAATAACCCATGGGACAAGCCGCCTGACTAACAGATTTCTGCATTTCAACCCTTCTTGTGTTCAATGTAATGATGAGCGCCTTCAACTTCTCAACTGTCCCCTCATTGAATAGATTTTCCCAAGAGCTTGCTATCAGGGTATTTACATATTTGTCCCTATTGTCCTTGAAGGCTTCACATTCTAAAATAAAATGTTTTTCAGTTTCCACTTTTCCAAAAGTGCATAAAGTGCACACTCTTTCTTCCCAATCTTCTTTAGGTCTTTTCCAACGTCCAGTTTCACAACGGAGTTGGTGAGAGTTAGTTCTTAACTGGGCAATGAGAATTTTGGCTCTCCATGATATATTGGCCTCTATGTACGCTTTTTGATGATGATTGTAAGTGGGATTAAACTCTTCAATATAATAATTTTTCTTTCTCCCTATCTCTTTATCCCAAATACACTTGTGGAACTTATCAATAACAAAATATTTTATCTCTTTACCATTCGTGGGACACATGTTCAGGTAAATATCCCTTTTACTAAACCATTTGATGTTTACCGCATCCAAGTCTTCTTTCTTTTGCACAAAATGTCATTGAAGACAATCTTTAGGCCATATGTCATCTACCATTTTTCTACTATTTTTAAATATCTTATGAGTCGTACCATAGCGCGTGCTTCAATAGGGACTACCCCCATTTCACTCATCATGATATCATAAGAGACTGAACTTTTAATTTTGAACTTGTTTGTGATCAAACGTTTTTGGATTTTCTCAATTTGCTTCCACTGTAAGTCAGAGGTACTACTGGCCCACAATTCACACCCATAGAGAACCACTGAAATCACTAAAAGCCCAAAAAGAGTTTTTGTAGTCTTCTAGTCCCATAACTCTGCCTCTCTGCACCTATTTTGAAAAGCATAAAACGCTTTCCACCCTCCCAAAGTCCTCTTCTTTTTGCAACTTTCCCAACTTAGATTTTTAATGAAGTCAAATCCAAGGTATTTGTAATTTGCTACTTCTTCAAGAGTGTTGCCTTCAAAGTAGAACTTATGTTGATCATGATTTCGTTTGTTAGAGAAAACCACCACTTTCGTCTTGCTAATATTGACTTGCATCCCCACTGTTTTACCAAAAAGTGTAAGTGACAAAGGACATCCTTGCTTGACCCCAATATCGCTCCTGAAATTTTCAGATATGCTAGTTGGAGTTTTGATTTTGACTTTAACCTCTTCATATAGCCTATGGACAACTGCTCTCAAATGTAAAGGAACTCCAAGTTCCTCCATTTTGTGCCAAAGTTTATCCCTAGGAACTATGTCAAAAGCTTTCTTAAAATCAACAAAGCAACAAAAGACTTCCTCCTTTTTCTCCCACACTTTTTCAATGATGTGTCTTAATGTTATACCATGATCAACCGTGGAATGCTTGGGTCTAAAGCTGCTTGCCCCTTAGCATGTTTACCCCTTTCTTCCACCCACTTGCTGATTTTATTTTCTAGCATGCTTCTAAATAGCTTTGCAAACAAAGGATTTATCATTATGGTTCTATAATTGGAGGGATTATTGATATCACCGCTCTTGAAAAGAGTTATTGCTAGGCTTGTTGTCCAATTTGTAGGGAACCCTTGCTGATTGACTTTGTTGAAGATTTTCGCAATGTGAGGTGCAAGAGTTTTCAAGCCCCACTTTAGATACTTTGCTTCAAGTTCAACTAAGTCTTTTGCTTTTCCAATACCCAACTTGACCTCTTCCACAATGAAAAGCTTAGTAGCAGTGTTGACCAATGGGCGGGGGGGTCAACATTAGAAACCTTTTCATAAATATGTCTTGCATAATCAAGCCATTGAGAAGCTGTAATCCTATTTTCAGTTTGTTTCTTCCTCGATTGAAGATCTTTCCAAAATAACTTGGGGTTATTTTTCCCCCAAAATATCAGTTCTTCCCTCCTTGAGACCATGAAATCAACTTTTTTCTTTCTCAAAATTTGTTTGTAAACTTTTAGATATATTTCTTTCTTGTTTGACTCTTTCAAACTTCTCCTTGCTTTTTTGCATTCATCATCAAACCAAGCATTAACTAGAAAGCAATCGGTTTCATATTTTCTATTTTTTTTTTCTCTTTTGCACTTTGCAAGTGCCCTTTGAATTAAATTTGTTAGCTCATGACTATGAAGGCCATGTGAAGGAATTTTTAGCTTCTTGAGAAACCTAACACTATGTTGAAGGTGTTATAGTTTTTTTGAGTTAGAAGAATTCTGCCCTTTGAGGGAGATTGATGAATGCACTGATTTTTTTTATCCAAGCTGCTTCTTTTCAGTGCAAGAGAACCTTAAATGAACAAGTTTTTGATCAATTTTTAAATCCAAAATCCGTTCCTGAATCAAAACTTCCTCCATTTTTTCACATAAACCATGCAAGCAAATTGCATAATCCACTACACTTGCACCATTGTAAGTGTTACAAGTGAAGATCCCAGAATTCCCCCATTTATCTAAGCCATTGCAAATGACTAAATCAAATGCCCCACATAGAGTAAGTTGTTCCCCAAAATTATTGTAGCCTTTGTTATTTTCTAAAACTCTTACCCATTGGTGATTGCTTTCTTCGGTGAGCCAAATAGGATTACAATCTTCCTTATAGCAAAGAATGCTAGCTTGTGCACTTGCAATCCTAGCATTGAAATCGCCAACTAAAAGGATTTCCCCTAATTGTGAATACACTGCAATATCATTTCTTAAAGCTGCAAAGGGGTCTTTGCAGTCAAGCCCCCTATCTTTGTAAGTTTTTGAAACTTGTGGAGCAAAATAACATGCTGCAATTCTAATGATATTTCCATTTTCAAAGATTTTAAACCAAATGAATTGTTTATTTGAGTCTTCTTTTTCTAGCTGAATGAGATAACCTTATTTTTCCCTCACTAAGATCACGATGCCCTCGTGCCATTTTCCATTCTCTGTTGCCTTGTTCCACATTGCCATCTTCATGTACCCTTCAAGCAAAGTGTCTTGCACCCTTCATGCTCATGTGTTTCTATGTGACAAACTATGTCTCTACCTCTTGCAATAAGCCCTAACCCAAGTCCTTGCCTCCATGGGTAACCTCTACAATTCCAACAAACTTAACTTAAGGAAACTTGGGTAGAACTTGACTTCTATTTCTTTCGGCATAAAAGACTCCAAGTTGAATCTTCACTCTTATCTGCCCCTGCTAACCTTGTTGCATAGTTACTTGTTAAAGAATTTCCTATCCCTTCTTTGTTGCTAGCTTGTTGTATTGTTTTAGAATGGGGTCCAAAAGAGGCAATAACAACTTTTCCTTTGTATAACCATGCCCTTTTGCCCTCGTCCCTTGCTACTCCAACCTTTAACATTTTCTCTCTTCTTTCCTCTTGTTGCCTAATAGTTAAATCTTCATCTATAAAAAAGTGAGAGCCCCTTAAGAGTTGCTTCATTTCTAAGAGATTTTTCTTGTTATGTGTGCTTGACATAATGACTCTTATGGGCCTATCCTCTCGTCATTGATCTTACACACTCTCCACGCTTGGAAAATTCAACCTTGCCAAAGCAGTTTGTCTTTCAAAAAATCACTTGCAAGATCAAGAGTGCATTCATCTTTCCCATAATCTCTCACCCCCTTAATAATTATGTTCACTGCTCTAACTTGCCTTTCTTTCATTTCTCTATCTTGCATGTTGTCCATTTGGTTGTTTGTTGCTTCTTCTATATTAGCAGATTTTCTAGTAACTTGTGCCCAAGTTTTGGGATTGTTTGTAAAACCCGCTTTCTTTTCTCCTCTTCCTTTCACTTCCTGGTTGTGTGTTTCATCAATTGCTTTCCCTTTTTCCTAGGATGCCTTAGGTATCAACACATCTTTATTTCCCATTGTGATTCCTTCATGTTTTTCTAGGAAACCTTCATGTCTTGCCATTCAACCTTCCCTACCAAAAGAGCTTCTTGCAACAATGCTACTTGCTCATTTAAAAACGTATTACTTTCTTCCAAATCCTGGTATGCATTTGTTATTGTGTGTATTTTAAGATCTCTTGCCTGTTGTTTAACTTCCAACTCCTCCAACCTTCTCTTGGCATTTATCAACTCTTGCACATACAGGTCAAATGACCAGGTTAGAGGTGTGGATGTGGGGTTGTATAATCAGAATCATTGTTTCCTTTAACTCTATTTTTTGTTGTGTCCTTGTAAAGTGGGTTTGATTGAACATTGTTTATTACGAAGGACCAAATTTATTTACATTCAAGACTGCCTTTGTCTTTCTTGTTCCCATTTTAGACATGCAATTCTACATTTTATACCCCAAAATTGCTTGGAATTGACCCAAACCCACTTCCATGTTTTAACCAGGGAAGCAATTTTCACTTGGCCTAGATGGTTAATTTCAACAAAATCTAGTATCTCTTGTTTAGGCATGATGGCGACATCGTCTCCATTGTCATACATTGAAGGGGGAAAAAAGAAGAGCTTAATATTTGTCTACCTATTGAAAACAACCAAAACCACTGGAGCCCATGGAGAAGGGTGGCGGCTCCTTCCTTGATATCCAACGACAACTCCTTCCGTGTGTTCCTTCTTGCAAGGATCACAAGGTAGAGTTTGCAAGGTCAAATTGCCAAATACTTCCCTAAAATATTGCGCCAAAGATTGCCCTTGAAGCCTGCGCCAAAGCACCAAAGCCTGCACCAAATCTGGAGTGCACAACCTGCAGGGATCACCAGGCAAATATTGCAAGATCAAAGCACCAAAGTCTACACTTGAAGTATGCACCAAAGACTACCCTTGAAGTCTATGCTAAAGATCCAAAACCTGTGTTGAATCCTTCGCGATTCATAAACCTACGAACTGTTGTTTTGGGATTTTCTGTAGGGTTGACACCTGGTGCAAGGTCCACTAAATATTGGAGACTGGGAAAATACGTCTGAATAAGTGTGTGAAGAAGAACATACAAGTATTCTGCTTGTTACTGCTCAATCTATCAGGGGTCCTAGGAAGGGTTCCAAAGGGGCAACTACTAGACCACGTGGAAACAATGGGACAAGGACCCACTATCACCTCAGTCGATGTCCCCTACTCTCTATAGACTTTCAATGATGGGAGGAGTCTCGGTATGGAGGAAATCACTTGAATAATAGGATCAATAGCAAGGCATAATGTGATTTCCTAGGCCCATTCAAAGGAGAGGCTCAATTAATGGTTCAAATACTTAAAGAAAAGTTGAAAGGCTCCCCAAGAAAGACCTATAAAAGATGACCTCGGGCTTAGGAATATTCAAAAAATGATGAATGCCTAAGATCAAAACTTCCAAAATCCCTTGCTTTTGATTGATGTGTCTATACTAGGGTTCCAAGTGAGGCAAGGATGGCTCATTCAATGGAAAGATTCAATTAAAGTGTCAGCGTTGGGAGAAGCTAGGGTGACTTTCCATGAAAAGCCCCTTGAGAGAAATACTCTAAGAGACCAAGGGTTGAGAGATATACCATGGTAAAGGATCATCCAATGATCACCTATAGTTAAGAGAAAAGGTTTTGAATGATGAACTATAAAGTGCAAACCTTCAAGAAATCCCCAAGTCAAAGCAGCTTCAAGGGTTCCCTCTTGGTGTGATAGCTAGGGCATCAATTTATTTGAAATTCCACCGTCGGAATTCGTTCAAAATTGGAGGATGCCTAGAGGAGACATAAATGAAGAAACTTGTCTAGACAGAATCCTAAAATTCCTCCTCCCTAAAATTTCGCACCAAGCCCTAGAAAATCTCCTTATCCTTAGGGGATGAAGAAAAGAGGAAGAAAAGAGGTGAAAGAATGATATTTCGTTAAGTTAATGTGATCACCAAGGATCTAGGACTAGTGCCTGGCTATTGGGAAGATTGGAGTCAAAATGATCAAGATTTAGGAACTTCGCTCTTCAAGGAGGCCTAAAGAAGTAGTTTCACTCTTTGTGGATGCGGCATCACAACAACTTTAGACTTTTATACTTCAATATGCAAGATTTGATGGAGTTTCAAGGTAAAATGTGCACAACCTAACCCTAGGAAAATTTGTTCTTCTTGCCAAGATGAATAACATATGCAACGAGCCAAGATTTCAAGTGTTTCATAATTTCGCATTAGTTTTTAGGGCACAAGTAAAGTCATGGCATATCATTTCCATACATTAGACATGAAACATTATGAAATTCACATGAAAAGAGCACTTACATTACAAAAAGAGTATATCCATCCATAAACTTGCCAAATAGAAGCTCCAAGAGAGATAGCAAAAAGATTCCACACATCAAAATGCATTTAATCATCCAAATCATTCCACAAATTGCAATTCTGAAATCTTTAGACAAATATATCCCAAATCCAAGTAATGATGAGAGATCAAGTGGACCACTCTTATATTTATATGATCCTCAAGGGACTCGAATGGCCTAATTATGCCTAATAACACCCCTACAATAAAAATAAATTGCAAAGTAACATCCTTTTGGTGACAAGCCCACCAAATAGCTCCATAATATGAAAAATAAGCCTCTCAAGAGGGCCGAAATGATATTACAATAGCTAGGAGGTTTGTTGGAAGGCCAAATGAAATCCAACATGTGCCAAAATGAATAGAAGGGTTCCAAAAATAGTGATGAAGGGGATGGCCCTTTGGTCTCCAAGCAAATGACCTGTGGTGCCCCTAAGTGGCTATGGGGGCACACAATCATCCTCGTTGGTCTCCAATTGATTCGAACAAGCGTGTATCCCATCTACAAGGGCCGGAACAATGATGCAAGCCCTCCCTTTGTTTCCCATGGTGAGACAAAACCCCATTTGGACCCTGGATCAACTTCCAAGTGTGTGGTGCAAGAGTGTAGCTAGCTAGGAAAGGTAGTCCAGGTGCATCATCATCATCATCAAATAAATGGGACACGAGCGAGCAATGAATGGTGTTGAAGGATCCCATGGCATGGTTATCTTCTCTCTGCGATAGTTAAGACCCATGGCTCTCAACGCACACCTTATAAATGCCAATATGACCCTCTAGAGGGCTTGGACCCCGTATAAGGAGACCAAACACCAAGATGAAAACCCACCTGCAATCCTACATAAGATCCAATGTGTCTCCTCACCTTCCAGTACAACAAATCATTAGTGTAATTGAACAAATGAGCTTACAAGTCACGGAACCAAGTGGGCACTTCATAGTGGCATGCCCTTCCATAATGGGCTTTAGAGTGTACTAGTGTCTCCAAGTTCAAGGAGGAGGTTAATCTAGGACCCTATTAAGTGGTTTCAACCTCTAAGGGAGCGATAGGGTTGTGGTATATCCGTCATATGGTTGGTGTCATGTGATACAATAATGGAACGGAGTGGGGGATCAGTGGAAGGCTCCAAGCCACATGCCATGTTACATGGGTAGCTATGATGAGGGAGGCCCACACTTGGGTGTACATATGTAGGAGGGAGCAATTATGGTACATGGGTTACCTTGGCCTTTGTTTTTCCACAATTCTTCAATTGCCTTTTGCCTTTTATTGATTGTTCTTTTATAACTACTCAGGGTTCCAGGGAATGAGAGCATGATGTGTGCTATATAGCAGTGATTACCCCCTTAAGGTTGGGTAGTCCATCGCCCACTAAGGGTTGGGACAATCATGGGTTCCTTAATAATGCAGGGGGGAAATATGAGCGGCCCTAGGAATCGGGGTGATGGCCATGATGATAGGGGTAGAGCTCATGTTGGATTTTTTCCACGTGCTAAATTTGTATGTCCCGACCATATTTTGCATTTTATGGTAGATTTCCTATTGAGAGTGGCCAACATATGCTTTTTACTTTCTTTTTAGCCGCATCAATCTCCGAGGCATAGTTCCATGCCCAACGCAAAGTGTGGACAAGGGGAGGGGGAGGTTAACGCCTTTTGGTCCCAAGGATAAATGTCGACCCGGATGGGAAATATGTGAAAAGGGGTTATAATGAGCGGAGGGGCGTGATGTATGTGGTGTTCGGAAGCGAGACCACACAACCAAAATTAGGATTTCCCATGTAGTGCCACTCCTAAAGCTAGTAGCCAACAAAGGAGATCCCACGAGACTAGGACACAAAGTTAACCACTAAGTTGGACAAGGGGACAAGAGTATAAACCAAGCTCGTTCTTTCTGCCGAATCCCCCCACTAATCCATGCCCATAAATGTAAAAATACCCAACTACATAATGGAAGACATACCTTCGGGGTTTGAAGGCCCACCTTCAAACATACGATCATAACAGATGGGCGAGTGTGCATAATGGTTGGCTCAGGTGGTAGAGATGATGGCACATTGACAAGCTATCTGGTGGCCACAAGGGGCTATTGACTGTCGGCTAAAGACAATCTAGGAGAAAAAAATCTCCTATGGGTGTCACCCACAAGTGGTGGGGTAACATCTGGCTCCAAGTGGGACATGATCTCTTAGAAGAGTGCACAGACATACTCAAATGGGGAGATCATGAGAACACCAACAATCTCTTAGGAACGTAGACATGTTATCTTCACATCAAAGATTCAGCACACGGGGCAACATGTTTTTGCGGCATCTTATGATCGCCCATGCTTATGTTAGGCCATAAAAATCAATAGGAAATTAATTCTAAGTGCAAGTTTAATCTAAATGCACCTAATTTAGCATGATAACATAATATGATGTTAGCTCTAATGCGGAAATCAATATGCAATGCATCCTACCCTAACACGCATATTATCTCAGGCAAATACTAAGTGTAATCATAGAACCAGTGCAACCAACATATCATTAGATTAATATAAACATGTCTGCTTATATGATTACTCATGTGATAGATCCAAAAGCCAACATAAAAACAATCACATGGAGGATGTTGTGGGTGGGGGGCGAGAAAATACAATATCCATATGATGTAGAAAGGAGTCTTGTATGAGGGGAAGGGCACCAATTTAGAGGCTCAGAGCCTTTCTTGCAAGCACAAAATGGAAGAATGAATGACCAAACTCAAGAACTCCCCATCACGACCATTGTTCATAATGTTATGCTTTTTGGTCGCCACAAAATCGTGTCGGGAGGGAAAACGGGACCAAGGAGATGGAGGGGCACACCAAACATGTTGCTCAATATGATGGTCATATTGGGAAGGGGCAACAATTGTGTGCCCATGGTCCTGAGGGTATGAATCAAGAGAAGGGATACATCTAATGAGTGGCTCTTCCTCAACATCATACTTAGGAGGGGGAAAGGGTTCATCAATATTGGTGATGGTATTAAAAAGGGAAAAGCAAGGGCCATTGGGATCTTCGAGAGGGTAAGGGAAAGTAGGGTTGTTGTGAGGGCAATCGTCGGCATCATAAATGGGGCCAGCTACTTCCAACAGATCCTCCTTCTCGACAGTGTGAATAAGTATGTAATTGTGAGTAGTGCCCTAAAGAAAGGAAAGACCAACCTCAACCTCATCCTCCTTGTCGGTATCATAAATAGGGTCATTGTCAAAATGATAGTTAATATCCCATTTTCCCTCATTTATGTAGAAGAAAGCAAAAATGTTAACCTCACAGGGATCCACAATAGCCATATCCTCTAACACCTTTTCATGAATGAGAAACCCCATTTCATGATGTTCATCCTTGTGGGCGTGAATGGGGACTTTCATCAATACCACACTCATTCCCGACTCCCAAATCTACAACTTGAAGATCCTCCATGGGTTCTTCATTTGCTTGGTCATCACAATTTTCCTCAGAATCATTCCAATCATCCAATTCATTGACTTCTATGGGATGACTTTGTTGCGAATTGTAATATCTTTCGTTGACTAGTTCAATCAGGATATTGAAAGCACAAGCATGGTGAGCAAACTCAAAGAGATGGTCATGATCTTTCTCATAGGAACATTGTATTAGGTAGAGTTATTTTCTCTTCCTACTACAATACTTGAATATGAAATCCCTATCTTTGTGCTCAATTAAATACTCATAATACTCAACAAACAAATCCACACTTTCCTGCAATTTTTGGAAGTCTTCATTATCAAGTTTATTGCAAGGAAAACCAAGGACAATCTCTCTTTGAAAATAAACCATTTTTCATGATTTTGCATATGAGATCAAAATGGAGTCGCCAGGGTGAATTTAAAAGCCTTGATAGATGCTTGCTTCACCCTACAAGCATTAACCTTGAAGTTCAATGAAGAACTAGGGCTTTGTTCTTCCAATGGAGTCGCCAAGAATGATATATCAATGATGTCGTAAGGGAAACAAGGCACACGTCGTGTGTCCCTGGCAGTGACACCAAAAATGTTACCGCTCAATCTAGTAGGGGTCCTAGGAGGGGTTCCAAAGGGGAAACTACTAGACCAAGTAGTAACAATGGGACAAGGGCCCGCTGTCACCTCAGTCAATGTCCCCTTATCTTTACAAACTTTCACCAATTGGAGCCCCGGTATGGAGGAAATCACTTGAATAATAGGATCAATGACAAGGCATAACATGATTTCCTAGGCACATTCAGAGAAGAGTCTCAATTAATGGTTCAAATACCTAATAAAAAGTTGAAAGGCTCCCTAAGAAAGACCTATGAAGGATGACCTCGGGCTTAGGAATACTAAAAAATGATGAATGCCTAAGATCAAAACTTCCAAAATCCCTCACGTTTGATTGATGTGTTTATACTAGGGTTTCAAGTGAGGCAAGGATGTGTAGAAATTAATGTGTAGATTCTAAACTGCTCATGAAATTTTCTAAATCACAAGACTAGAAGCTACTCTACTGATTTGCGGAAGTAAATTCACAATCGAGAACACAAATCATTAACATGCATCAAGATTTAACACACATACACAAAGATTTATCTAGGGGAAAGCAACTGCTCAAAACCCCTTACTATTTGTATTGCATTAATCAAAGAATCTGGATGAATACAATATGCTATGCTCAAGCTTGAGCTCAACCTGCACCTGTATCTTCTATCCTCTGCCTGACTAACTAACCTTGGCCAATACTTATAAAAAATTTCAAGCCTCCAAGCTCCTATTTCCTTGCATTGTTCCTCAAGGAATTATCCCCTTATTATTTAGGAAATTCCTCAATTTGGATTGTGCAATTCCTATAGGTCCTTCTTTGACTGCATGCATGACCTGTACAACTTGGAATAGTTTACAACTGATAGTACACTGCCCTTGAACTCCAATCTCAACTGGGTAACTCGAATTCTCTGCATGCATCAATTATTTTGGGTTGATTGATTAGTTAACTAGATGATCACTCAGTGTGAAAAAAGTTACACACCCTTAACTAGACCTCCACTAGTTCTACTGACAGTGAGAACTAGTTACATTGACAATAACTCAAATTAACTGAAATAGATTGCTACAAATTAGCAATCAATCATGTAGAACTAAACTCAAGTGTCTCTAACTCAAATTTACTGAGTTAACTGAGTGACAAGAGCCATGTCACCTCAGTTAACTAACTCCAAGTATTCTGTTGAAATTGAAATTTGAATTTCTCCTAATTTAATCAAGGGAAAATTAAATTAGGATTTTCTTGCTGCATTTTCAACATGATGGCTTATTCAATGGAAAGATTCAATTAAAGTGTGAGATTTGGGAGAAGCTAGGGTGACTTTCCACAAAAATCCCCTTGAGAGAAATACTCTAAGAGACCAAGGGTTGAGAGATATATCGTGGTAAAGGTTCATCCGATGATCACCTATAGTTAAGAGAAAAGGTTTTGAATAATGAACTACAAAGTGCAAACCTTCAAGAAATTCCCAAGTCAAAGAAGCTTCAAGGGTTCCTTTTTGGTGTGATCAATAGGGCATCAATTTATTTGAAATTCCAGAATTGAAATTCATTCAAAATTGGAGGATGCCTAGAGGAGACATAAATGAAGAAACTTGTCTAGACGGAATCTTAAAATTCCTCGTCCCTAAAATTTCGCACCAATCCCTAGAAAACATCCTTATCCTTAGGGGACGAAGAAAAGAGGTGAAAGAATGATATTTCATTAAGTTAATGTGATCACCAAGTATCTAGGACCAGTGCCTGGCTATTGGGAAGATTGGAGTCAAAATGATCAAGATTTAGGAACTTCGCTCTTCAAGGAGGCCTAAAGAAGTAGTTATGCTCTTTGTGAAAACAAATTTAGAGTTTTATACTTTAATATGCAAGATTGATGGAGTTTCAGGGCAAAAGGTGCACAACCTACTCCTAGGAGAATTCATTCTTCTTGCCAAGGTGAATAACATATGCAATGAGCCAAGATTACAAGTGTTTCATAAATTCACATTAATTTTTAGGGCAAAAGTAAAGTCATGACATAGCATTCCATACATTAGACATGAAACATTATGAAATTCACATGAAAAAGAGTACTTGCATGAAAAAAAAAATATATCCATCCATAAACTTGCCAAATAGAAGCTCCAAGAGAGATAGTGAAAATATTCCACACATCAAAATGCATTTAATCATTTAAATCATTCCAGTTTGAAATATTTAGAAAGGTATATCCCAAATTCAAGTGATGATGAGAGATCAAATGAACCTCTCTTATATTTATATGATCTTCAATGGATTCAAATGGCCTAATTATGCCTAATAATGCCCCTACAATAAAAGTAATGTGCAAAATAACATCCTTTTGGTAAAAAGCCCACCGAATAGCTCCATAATCTGAAAAATAAGTCTTTCAAGAGGGCTAAAATTATATTACGATAGCTAGGAGGGTCATTGGAAGGCCAAATGAAGTCCAACATGTGCCAAAATTGATAGAAGGGCTCCAAAATTAATGATGAAGGGGATAGCCCCTATATCTCTAAGAAAATGACCTGTGGTGCCCCTAAGTGGTTGTGGGGGCACAAAATCATCCTCATGAGGGAGTAATCGAGGTACATGAGTTACCTCGGACTTTGTTTTTCCACCCTTCTTCACATGCGTTTTGCTTTTTATTGATTGTTCTTTTATAACTGCTCAAGGCTCCAAGGATTGAAAGCATGATGTATAAGATATAGCAGTGATTACCCCATTAAGTTTGGGCAGCTCATTGCCCACCAAAGGTTGGGACAATCATGGGTTCCTTAATGATGCAGAGGCCAATATGAAGGGCCCTAGGAACCAGGGTGATGGCCATGATGATAGAGGTAGAGCTCATGTTGTATTTTTCCCACATGCTAAATTTGTATGTTTAGACCATCTTTTGCGTTTTATTGTGCATTCTTGTTGAAAGTGGCCAAATTATGCTTTTTACTTTCTTTTTAGCTGCATCAACCTCTAGAGCATAACTTTAGGCCCGACCCAAAGTGTGGACAAGGGGAGGGGGAGGCTAATGCCTTGTGGACCCAACAAACAAATATGGACCCAGATGGGAAATATGTGAAAATGGGTTATAATGAGTGGTGGGGAGTGATGTATGTGGTGTCTGGAAGTGGGACCACACATGCAAAATCGGGATTTCCCGTGTAGTGCCACTCCTAAAGCTAGCAGCCAATAAAGGAGATCCCACGGGACTAGGACACAAGCTTAACCAACAAGTTGGAAAAGGGGACAAGAGTTCAAACCAAGCCAATTCTTTCTACCTCCCACTAATCCATGCCTAGAAGTTTCCATGATAAGTAAGCAAAATACTCAACTACATAATGGAAGCCATACCTTCGGGGTTGGAAGGCCCACCAACTTCAAACATACGATCATGACAGATGGGCGAGGGTGCATAATGGTTGGCTCAGGTGGCAAAGATGATGGCACATCGAGCTGTCTGGTGGCCGCAAGGCGCTATTGGCTGTCGGATGAAGATAATCTAGGAGAAAAATTTCTCCTATGGGTGTCACCCACAGGTGGTGGGTAACACTACCAATTTCCATGTGCCCTCTACCTTCACTTGAAATTTTGATCCTGCCCTACCTCTATGTTTCTTTTGTGCCTCAACAGTGAAGACGACACTCTGTAAGTGTTGTTGCGCTGCCAAAATGCATGAGATTCCCGCTCAACCCTTCATGCTGCCAAACCCCAATATTGTCCATTTCTGCTAAATATCTCTAGATTTTAACACACACATCCTTTATTTTCCAAGGGTTGGAGATTGTGTACTGGAACGAAGCAAAGCCCTAGAAGCCAAATGGGTGTTTGATTGAGAGCTTTATGGGATGACTGTTATGGAAGTCTCACAGCTCACTCTTGATTGCACTCTCAAAATCCACAGCTCATTGAGGAAAGTTAATTTACCACTTGATGATAACCTCCTACACATGGAGGGATTCTAGTTCCAGAAAATGGCTCTGCAACCTAGAACACAGGGAACCTAGGGTTTAGCACTGTTTTGGACAGGGTCTCCAACAGTTCTGGCAGCGCATAGAGACCGATTAGTTGATCTCCTTCTCAGAGGCCGTGTACTGGCCCGACAAATGACAGACGGGGGGTCCACTGGGACCCCATCTTACAGAGAAATAGTCATGCAGAAACACACAACTCATGAAGGTTTTAATATCTCTGGGTATGAAGCCCGAAAAGACAGCTCGGGGACAAGCCGCGGAAGAGCAACCCAGGGGCAGAAAGATCCAAATCACGGATCAGAGATGCCAGGAAAAGTCAGTAACAGGCAGGAGAAGCACGGAAACAAACCAAATGCAGGCCAAAACAGCTCAGGCCCAATAATAGCCCCGTCAGATGAAGAAAAGGAACAAAGGGAGGGAAAACGCCCCATAGAAGACGAGGATAAAACGGAAGCTCCCAACCTCAGCCCTGAAAATACCCAGCAAGGAGTCTGCAAACCCAAAAAAAAGGAAGCCCTCCGTGTGGTTTTCTCAGATCCAGATATTCAGGCCTACAGAGACCACATGATGGAGCATGCAATCATCTGTAAGTTTATGGGTCTGTGGCCATCAGAAAGAGCTCTTTGCCAATGGATCAAACAGCACTGGCGACCAAAAGGTGATGTCAAACTTCATCTCGGAGCTAAGGGTTTTTTTACTGTTGTCTTTTCTAACCTAGAAGATAAGGATAGGATCTTCGATGGAGGGCCTTACTTCCTTTCATCAGCAGGCCTCTACATGAGGCCTTGGAAAGCAAACTTCGTACCTGAAAAGGAAACTTTCACCCAAGTCCCTGTGTGGATCCGCCTCTTCTCTTTACCTATCGATTACTGGGGCTTAGCAACTCTAAAGTGCATAGGAGACCGACTTGGCACCTTCATTAAAGCCTCGGAGGCAACTATGCAAAGGAAGTACACCTCCTGTGCCAGGATCTGCGTTGAAATGGATGTCTCAGGTGCCCTACATGAAGGACTGTGGCTAGAGTTCAGAGATGAAGATTACTTTCAACCTATCGACTACGAACAGATCCCCTTCCGATGTAGGAAATGCCATGAACACGGTCACCTCGTAAGGGAATGCCCATTAATCAAACCTGTTGAAGAAGCCAAGCCTGAGCAGCCGGCCCAGAACCGGGAGGTTTTCAAAAAACCAAAATCACGACAAAGGGCCTACAGGAAAAGAGTAAACAAAGCAGTGACAGATCCCAGCATAACTCTTAACCCCTTCAGCATTCTGGACTCAGAAGCAGACTCAGAAGGAAACAACAAAGAGATAAGGTTACCAGAAGATCCTCAAAAAACTATGACAGACCATCGCTCAACGGATGTAGAGGAAACCATCGAAAATGCAGCAATACAAACGCATGAAATAGCAGATGAACGAGATGAAGACACAGACATGTTAACAAGCGATGGGGAAGACCTAGAACTCAATGAAGTTCTAGAAAAAGAAGGGGTAAACCTGACAGAAATGGAAAAACACTGGAGAACACAAGGGCTGGAAAATATCCCGGAGGAAGAAATAAAGAAGATCAGCGACCTCTTCATAGCAAGACAACAAGCGGCGCTAGACAAGCAAAAGAAGAGATTAGGAATCATGAAAAGCACAGGTAACCAATCCAAAAGTCTTTTTCTTCATTCATTAGGACGGAAGCAAAACAAAAAAAGAGGCCGAAGGACGAATGGAGAGGTTCTTCATGATTTGGGTATCTTTATGATCAATTCAGGCAAAATGAAGGATTTACATGCCTTCCTGTCCTACCAATAACCTCATCATCATCAATGAAAATCATCTCCTGGAATACAAGAGGGCTCAACAGCCAAGTCAAACAACGACTTCTCAAGAGGAAGTTACAACAGGAAAAACCAGATATTATGCTCATTCAGGAAACAAAATGTGCCACTGATCAGCTGGAGAACATCACCAAAAAGCTAGGAAAATCTATCAAATACATAGAATCAGCCAGTCACGGATGGGAAGGAGGCATTGCAACCCTCTGGGATTCCAGAGTCATTGAAATCACCTCTATGGAAGCTACCAGATCATACATTGCCACAGAATTTCAACTCACAGGTAACTCTGAAACCTACCTCTGTATAAATGTCTATGGGCCTCAGCGTTTAGAAGATAAAACTTCGTTCCTCAACTCCTTAATGAAGTTAAAGCTAAGACACCAACATTCAAAGATCATAATGGGAGGGGATTTCAACATGATTACCACCCTCCTGGAAAAAAAAGGAGGCCTCCGGCGACTAAACAGAGACTCTGAACTCTTTGTTGACTTCATGGAATCAGCCCAACTGGTCGACATCCCCCCAAAAAATGGGCTCTTCACATGGAACAACCGAAGAGGAGGGGAACACCGGATAGCCTCTCGTCTTGACCGCTTTTTGATCTCAGAAAACATCTTGCTGGAAGGAACAACAGTTGACTCTGATATCCTCCCCTGTGGGGGATCAGACCACTGGCCCATCGCCCTGGAAGCTGCTTTTCTTGAGACCCCCAAAAACAGGCCATTCAGATTTGAGAAATTCTGGCTAACGCACCCAAACTTTTCTGATCTGGTGAAGAAATGGTGGGAAGAACCCAGAAATATAAGGGGAACCAAAATGTTTAAACTCCAATCCAAACTAAAACACATCAAACTCAAAATCAAGGAATGGAATGCTTCCGAGTTTGGTAATATTTTTCAGGAAAAGCACAAGATAGAAGACAGCCTAAGTCAAATACATAAGGACTGGGCTTCAGGGATTAATAGGGAGGACTCAAATGAACAGGAAAAGATACTAATGCAGAAATGGCAGCTCCGCTGCCAACAGGAAGAAATCCTTTGGAAACAAAAGTCTCGTATCCAATGGTTGAAGGAGGGAGAGAAAAATACAAAGTTCTTCCATAGATCAACGATGGATTACAGGGGGGCTAACAAAATTTTGAAGCTGACCAATGCTTCTGGAGAGGTCATTCAAAATCATAATGAGATTTCAACTTTGCTCACTAGTCATTTTAAGCAAATTGCCCAGGAATCTCAAGAAGATCGATCAGAAGCGAGAGAGGAAATAATTCAGGCCATTCCCCAAATCATTACTCCAGCACAAAATGCCTCTCTGTTAAGAAAAATCTCAATGGAGGAGGTGGAGGAGGCTGTTAAAGGCATGCCAAATGATAAAGCTCCGGGCCCTGATGGTTTTACTATAAACTTCTACAAAGCCTGTTGGCAAACAGTCAAAACAGAGGTCTGGGAAGTAGTTGAAGATTCACGACGATCAGGCTCAATTCTTAAAGGCCTAAATTCTACTTTCCTAGCCCTTATTCCCAAAGAAGAAGAAGCCCTAACTCCAGAAAAGTTCAGGCCCATAGCTCTGTGCAACGTGATTTATAAAATCATCTCTAAAGTCATCGCTAACAGGCTAAAACCTATCCTCCCTGACATCATCTCGGAGGAGCAGTCAGGATTCGTGGAAGGCAGACAAATTCTGGACAATATCCTCTTGGCGCAGGAGATGATACATACTTTGCAGTCCAGGAAAGTCCCCGGCATGATGATCCAGCTCGACCTTTCAAAAGCCTTCGACAAAGTGAATTGGAACTACCTGGAGGCCACTTTAATGGCTTTTGGTTTTGATAACAGGTGGACCAAATGGATTCTCGCTTTAGAAATGGCTCTTTGCCCTCGAAATATCTGGGAGCCCCGCTCACCACCAAGCCCTGGCAAAAGGTCCATTGGGAAAGGCTCATAGCAAACATGGAAAAAAGATGCAACCATTGGACCCTCAGGGCACTCAACTTTGCAGGGCACCTTGTTTTAACTAAAGCCATCCTGCAGGCCATACCTCAGTATATGCTTTCTATCCTCCCGGCGCCAAAAGCCATCCTGCAGAAAATTCGATCCATCCAAAGATCCTTTTTATGGAGTGGCAGCGCAGAGAAGAGGAAATGGGCTCTAGTGGCCTGGGAAAAGATCTGCAAATCGAAACTTGCTGGAGGGTTAAACCTAATAGACCCTGATACTAGCAACAAAACTGGGGGAGCCAAACTATGGTGGCGCTGGCTGAAAGAGACAAACCTCCCCTGGGCCAGACACTGGAAGGCGAAATATACTCCTCACTGCAGAAACCAAGACCTCATAAGACTCCAAGAATTACCGGAAGGCTCTCCAATCTGGAACCTAGCAAAAAGAAACCGTAACCTAATTCAGGACCACAGCTTCTGGGAGATCCGAAATGGGGAATCAGCCCTCTTCTGGGAAGATGCCTGGCAACAACATCCAAAGCTTGAAAGCCCAGACCTTGCAGATTACAAAGCAAACTGTCATAACAGAGGCAAATTCACCGTTCATCATTACTGGACCCCAAATGGCATTGACCAAGATTGGAGAGAATGGACCCTTCCAGATACCGAAAACCCTAATGAGGAAAATAACAGCATACAAGACCTGATTAAAGTCCTTCACAAACGGAAAATTAGGATAACCACGGAGGCGGACAAGCTGAGGTGGGGTATGAAGGGCAATGGCAACTTCACTCTTAAAGAAGCCAGAGAGCAGTTGGAACTCACGGAGCAGGGGGAGACTGTCCCTTGGTACACCAAGGTCTGGGATCCCTTATTCTGGCCAAAAATTCAAACTTTTCTATGGCTCCTTATGAGGCGCAAGACGCTCACCTGGGAGAACCTGCGAAAAAAAGGCTTTGAAGGCCCCTCTTTTTGCCCTATGTGTAATCAAGCAGAAGAGACTATGAATCATTTGTTCAATACATGCGATTGGGCTAACCACATCTGGCAAGGGATTGAAAACATCATGCAGCAAAACAGAAGAGACATGGACTCCATCCAAAACACAATCACCAATTGGCCAAGTAACTACTCGGAGAACCCTCAAATCAATAGCATATGGAAAGTTCTGCCTGGTTTTATCTGTTGGCATTATGTTTCTGGTATGGCTATATGTTACAGATGTTGTACTTGATGGCAACTCCCGTGGCAAGGCTCTCAATTTGTTGAAAATTCAGAAGTACGCAGGAAATCAGTTCAGAAGGTGCGTACCCGCAGGCACACCATGCAGGAACCGCATCCAGATACGCAGGCCAGCCGTTCAGGAGGTGCGTACCCCCAGTGCACACATTTCAAGGCAAAGAAATTCACATGTGGGGTTTTCTTATGTTTTACTCTTGGTATTTAGCCGACGGTATTGGGTTATTATGGTGTCGGCTCGTGGTATTGTTCCATGATTTTAGGAGGAGCTTGCCTATATAAAGCAAAGGAGATCACTTGGCTAAGCATCTTTTGCAATTGAATATCTTTAGATCTGAAATATTGGGTTATGGTCTTAAAAGCTTGATCTATATGAAAGGGAAGTTGAAGGCGAAACTATGAAGGGTGATCTCTCGAGCGCATGATCAGATCTGAGCAATTGTGCCACTCTGGTGGACTGCTTATTCTGCCCTAATCAGAAGGACGCAGGTGTTTAACAGAAGAGCTGTGTGGGTACGCAGTGCAGAAACAGGAGATCTGCGTGGGGACGCAGAGCATAAACAGGAGACCTACGTTGGTACGCAGAGCAGAAGAAGGAGAACTGTGTGGGTACGCAGAGCGACTAAGGTTCAGGTGCGTCCGCATAGTAAAAGTACGCGGCGCAATAGTATTTTTGGGTGCGTCCCTGCAGTAACAGTACGCGGCGCGATAATGTCTCTGAGTGCGTCCCTGCAGCAATAGTACGCAGTGCAGTTGAAGGAACAGTGCGTGGGCACGCAGCGCGACAGAAGGATCTCTGCGGTTATACGCAGGGAAGCAGAAGGTGAACTGCGTAGCGACGCAGGCCACAGAAGGGAAAACTGCGTCTCTGTCTTAAAATGTTCTGTTGATTGAATTTTCTGTTGATAAGGTGTTCTGGGTTAGTTCTGTTATTGCTGATCCGATAACTGTAGTGGACTGTAACTTTTATGTACTTGATGATCATTTGATGCTTTATGAAAAGAAGTAGGGGGTAATAGCTCCCTTCCAGGAGAGACTGGAAAACGAGAGAGAGAGAGAGAGTTGTAGCTCTCTGCAGGTTGTAGCCTGCGTACTGGTAAAGGACTGCACCAGTACAAAACCACTGTAAAAGAAGTTTCTAATTTGAAAGAAGATAGAGACATATTGCAGCAGGTGGTTTTCACCCACATTGGGTTTCCACCTTACATCTTGTGTTCTTTGGTGTGACTATCTGTTTTTCTTTGTTCATGCTCATTATTTTATGGTACCGACATGCAAAAATAATTCAAAGATCAAATAAGGAAGATTTATTAAAAGAATTAGATAATACTGATTCACCCCCCCTCTCAGTATTATTTTCAACAATTGGTATCAGAGCCGGTCCTTCAGAGAAGCTTGATCGCTTGAAGGTAGATCGTTCATCATGAGCAACTACGAGAGAGAAGCATCAATCAGGCCACCGGTTTTTGATGGGACAAACTTCAATTATTGGAAGGTAAGAGTTACTGCCTATCTTCAATCTCTTGGTACAGAAGTTTGGGACATCGTAGAGACAGGCTATGCTTTTCCTTCAGCTACTCCTACAGATGCCGCCGAGAAAAAGAAGTATGAAACAAATGCGAAAGCAGTCAGTACTCTATTAGGATGTATATCTCAATCAGAATTCATGAAGGTAATGCACTATAAATCCGCAAAAGAGATATGGGACAAAATTGTCACAAGCTATGAAGGAGATGAACAGGTAAAGCGTGCTAAACTTCAAACTCTCAGAATTCAGTATGAGACTCTCAAAATGTATAATGATGAAAGTGTAGCTAACTATTTTCTTCGAGTAGATGAGGTTGTTAATTGTATGAAAAATTTGGGTGAAGAAATAAAAGAGGCTATTGTGGTTGAAAAGGTTCTAAGATCATTGTCCCCCAAGTTTGAATCTAAAGTATCTGCAATAGAAGAAAAGGAAAATCTACGAATTCTTACTATGTCTCAGCTACATGGAATTCTAACTGCTTATGAAATGAGAAAGGGAGGTCCATCAGACAGAAGAGAAGCTGCTTTCAAGGCATCAGGCAAAGGAGATTATTATGAAGCAAGCCATGTCACAGAAGAAGAGGAAGAAGAATCAAACTTTGTCAGAAATCTTCAAAGGGGTTCTGGAAGGTTCAGAGGTAAGTTACCTTTTAAATGCTTTGCTTGTGGAAGAGTAGGTCATTATGCTGCAAAATGTCCTTATAAGGATAAAGGAAAGGAACCTGCTAGATGGAACAAGAAACAGAATGCAAATAAGAAAAGCTACTACACTCATGAAGATAGTGATGGTCTATCAACAGTGATGAAGATGAACAAGGTAATGAATATAAGTTGTTAATGGCATTTGAAGATGATGATTATATGGATGCTATAGATGTGGATAACCTTTATGATGAAATTACTAGACTCAAGAGATGTATAGAAGAAAAGAACATGATCATTGATACTCTACAATTTCAAATTGATGAAAAGGAAAAACATCTTGAAAAATTAGAAGGTGAAATTGTTGGTCTTAAAAAAGAGATTGAGAAAACAAAAGCTATTAATCTCAAGTTTGTCAAAGGATCTGAAACTTTGGATGAGATTATCAATGTGCAGCGGTCTCCACTAAACAAGACAGGTCTGGGCTATAATGGAGAAACTTCTCAAGCATCCACCTCAAAAAGTTATCTTGATGCAGCAAGAAGAAATGAGCAAAAGCACAATGAAGATCATCAGGTAAAGCAGGGACGAATTACAAACAGAAACTATCAGGGACAATCCATCTTAAGGGTGAACAAAAGCTACAACCAGCCACAGGTAAAATCTTCTCAATTTGGTTCAAGAATGGATGACAATAGAAATTACAATCAATTGGCTAGTAGATTCGATAACCGCAGAAGTTTCTTCAATGGACAATGCTTTTCTTGCCATAACTTTGGTCACAAAGTAGCTCAATGTGTTGCATATAAAACGATCATGACTAGGGAAGCTCAAAAACAAAGAAGTATGACCGGGATTACTAAAAGGACCTATAACAACTTTTCGGTTCTTGAAAATGAAGTTGAATGTTCTATTTGCAATAACTTTGGTCATGAAGACTCTGAATGCAGGAGCAGGTTTCAGCAGAAAAAGGAACAAGCCTCAAGCACCAAAACATGGAGAATAAAGGAACCACAAACAGAAAGATGTGGGATAGCATTTTATGCAGAGGGACAGGAAAATCTATGGTACATTGACAGTGGATGTTCTAAGCATATGACAGGTGATAAAGAAAAACTTGAGTCATATTCTGCTCTAGAAAAAGGAAAGAAAGTCTCTTTTGGAAATGATACTCCTGCAACTATAAAGGAAAAGGCATTGCTCAGTTAAAAGAAAAGGTCAAGGCTGGAAATGTTTTGTATGTTGATGGATTAAAGCATAATCTTCTAAGTGTCAGCCAGATGTGTGATCAAAGAACCGAGGTTATATTCCGATCAAATGGATGTCTTGTTCGTGATCTTGATACAGGTAAAACAGTGATCAAAGGCAAAAGAACTCCAAATAACCTGTACATATTTGAAGAAGGACAACAACAATGCTATCTGAGCAAGGATGATGAGCACTGGTTATGGCACCGGAGGTTGGGACATCTAAGCTTTTCACAAATAAGGAAAGCATGCAAATATCAGGCAGTTCGCGATCTTCCAGATATCAAAATTCCTGACAACACCATATGCAAATCATGTCAGTTTGGAAAACAAACCAGAACCAACTTTCCAGAGAAGGAAGGATCAGCTAGCATGCCTCTTGAGCTAGTACATACAGATACATGCGGTCCATTCAGGAAAAGAACACCTAGAGGAGAAGAATACTTGATATTATTCATTAACGATTTCTCCTGGTTTGTCTGGCTAGGACTTATGAAGCACAAAGATGAAGCATTCGAAAAATTCAAATCCTTCAAAGCTTTGGTTGAAAATGAATCAGGTCACAAGATTAAGTGCCTCAGATCCGACAGAGGTGGGGAGTTTACCTCAAATGAATTTTTCGATTTCTGTGAAGAACATGGGATAAGAAGAGAATTCTCTACAGCTAGAACTCCTCAGCAAAATGGAGTTGTGGAAAGAATGAACAGAACAGTCCAACAAATGGCTCGTGCTATGCTTGATGAGTCAGGAACTCCCGCAACTTTCTGGGGTGAAGCTGCACATGCTGCGGTTGTTATTCTTAACAAAACAAATGTCCGAGTGAACAGCACTCAAACTCCTCATGAGCTCTGGAGTGGTAGGACTCCTTCGGTAAAGCACTTCAAAATCTTTGGGAGCAAATGCTATATCAAGAATACTGATGAGCAGCTTGGCAAACTTGAACCTAGAGCAGATGAAGGCATTCTTCTTGGTTACTCTCCACATAGCAAAGCATACAAATGCTACAATAAAAGACTTGGCAGAATTGTTGACAGCATTGATGTAGTGGTTGATGAGAAGGGATACATTCCTAGGCAAGTACATCATGAAGACATCGAAGAAGATGAAGGCTACCCCCAACGACAGAATGATGAAGAAGAAGAACCTCAAGAAGAACCAGAGGAGCAAACAAGAATAGAAGAAAAGATTCCATCCAGATATGTTCAGAAGAATCATCCAGAATCTCAGATTATGGGGCAGAAAGAAGCAGGTGTACAAACAAGAAGAACAGTTGCAGAAGCTTCAAGCTATTTGGCATTACTCTCCTCTACTGAACCACAAAATGTGAAAGAGGCATGCAAAGATGAATGTTGGGTGAAAGCAATGGATGAAGAACTTGAGCAAATCGAAAAGAACAACACTTGGGAGCTGGTTCCTAGACCAAAGGATAAGAATGTTATTGGAACAAAATGGGTCTTCAAAAACAAATTGAATGAAAATGGAGAAGTAATTAGAAACAAGGCCAGACTTGTTTGTAAAGGGTATGCGCAGCAAGAAGGAATAGACTTTGAAGAAACCTTTGCTCCTGTTGCAAGACTTGAGGCCATCCGAATGTTCCTTGCTCTCTCAAGTTTTCAAAACTTCAAAGTATTTCAAATGGACGTGAAATCAGCTTTTCTAAATGGAGACTTGGAAGAAGAAGTATACATTGAACAGCCAGATGGGTTCATTCTTGGAAATGATCCAAATCTTGTATGCAGATTGAAAAAGGCTCTCTATGGTCTCAAACAAGCTCCAAGGGCTTGGTACTACCGTTTGGACAAATATCTTCATCAACAAGGTTTTTCAAAAGGATCAGCAGATAGTAATCTTTATATAAAAGTTGAAAATGACAAATTGCTAATACTTGTTGTGTATGTAGATGACATTATTTTTGGGAGCAATGAAGAAGCTATGAGTCAAAGCTTTGCCTTGGTCATGCAGAAAGAATTTGAAATGTCCTTGCTAGGAGAACTGACATATTTCCTTGGTTTGCAAATCCAACAAAAAGAAGGAGGAATCTTTTTATCTCAAACCAAGTATCTCAAACAGATTTTGAAGAAATATGGTATGGAAGATGCAAAACCAGTATGTACACCCATGGTCACAGGATGTAGCCTTAGTGCAAATGATGAATCTGCAGCAGTACACCAACCAACCTACAGATCTATGGTTGGAAGTTTACTTTATTTGACAGGTACCCGACCGGACATCATGCATGCAGTTGGAATAGTTGGAAGATTTCAGGCAAATCCGAAGGAGACTCATCTTCAGGCAGTGAAGAGAATTTTCAAATATCTTCAAGGGACTCAAAATTATGGCTTATGGTATCCTAGAGATACAGATCTTACACTTCATGCTTATACAGATGCAGATTGGGCCGGAAGCGTGGATGACAGGAAAAGCACAAGTGGTGGTGCGTTCTTTATGGGTTCCAGACTGGTATCTTGGTTCAACAAGAAACAGAGTTCAATTGCCTTGTCTACAGCTGAAGCGGAATATGTTGCTGCTGCATCTTGTTGCACCCAACTCCTTTGGATGATGCAGACTTTGCAGGATTTTCAAATCACTTGTACACCACCAATCCCCATCTTATGTGATAACACAAGTGCAATCAGCATCTCAAAGAATCCTATTATGCATTCAAAAACCAAGCACATACCAATCAAGTACCATTTTCTCCGGGAACAAGTACTTGAACAGAAAGTCAAGTTGGAGTATGTTCCTTCTAAGGAACAAGTTGCTGATATTCTCACCAAACCATTGCCCAGGGACACTTTTGAATACCTCAGGCAAAAGCTGGGGGTTGTTGATGCATCATCTTATTGTTGAACCTTTTTTTTTTCTGATTGATGGTACAGGTTCAGGGGGAGCATATAATGCATTGTTGGCATTATGGAGGATGGTCAGAAGGAGATCTTGGAAATAGCTGCAATATGTTTCTATCTCTTTCATGGTGGATTATGGTTCTTTGTTGCAGATCTGGTTCATATTCAGGGGGAGCATGTTCTTAGGGGGAGCATACCCCTTTGCCATTGATGTCAAAGGGGGAGAATGAAGCTGAAGATTGTGAGGTTGCCATCAAGTCCAAAGGGGGAGATTGTTGGCATTATGTTTCTGGTATGGCTATATGTTACAGATGTTGTACTTGATGGCAACTCCCGTGGCAAGGCTCTCAATTTGTTGAAAATTCAGAAGTACGCAGGAAATCAGTTCAGAAGGTGCGTACCCGCAGGCACACCATGCAGGAACCGCGTCCAGATACGCAGGCCAGCCGTTCAGGAGGTGCGTACCCCCAGTGCACACATTTCAAGGCAAAGAAATTCACATGTGGGGTTTTCTTATGTTTTACTCTTGGTATTTAGCCGACGGTATTGGGTTATTATGGTGTCGGCTCGTGGTATTGTTCCATGATTTTAGGAGGAGCTTGCCTATATAAAGCAAAGGAGATCACTTGGCTAAGCATCTTTTGCAATTGAATATCTTTAGATCTGAAATATTGGGTTATGGTCTTAAAAGCTTGATCTATATGAAAGGGAAGTTGAAGGCGAAACTGTGAAGGGTGATCTCTCGAGCGCATGATCAGATCTGAGCAACTGTGCCACTTTGGTGGACTGCCTATTCTGCCCTAATCAGAAGGACGCAGGTGTTTAACAGAAGAGCTGCGTGGGTACGCAGTGCAGAAGCAGGAGATCTGCGTGGGTACGCAGTGCAGAAACAGGAGATCTGCGTGGGGACGCAGAGCATAAACAGGAGACCTGCGTCGGTACGCAGAGCAGAAGAAGGAGAACTGCGTGGGTATGCAGAGCGACTAAGGTTCAGGTGCGTCCGCATAGTAAAAGTACGCGGCGCGATAGTATTTTTGGGTGCGTCCTTGCAGTAACAGTACGCGGCGCGATAATGTCTCTGGGTGCATCCCTGCAGCAATAGTACGCAGTGCAGTTGAAGGAACAGTGCATGGGCACGCAACGCGACAGAAGGATCTATGCGGGTATACGCAGGGAAGCAAAAGGTGAACTGCGTAGCGACGCAGGCCACAGAAGGGAAAACTGCATCTCTGTCTTAAAATGTTCTGTTGATTGAATTTTCTGTTGATAAGGTGTTCTGGGTTAGTTCTGTTATTGCTGATCTGATAACTGTAGTGGACTGTAACTTTTATGTACTTGATGATCATTTGATGCTTTATGAAAAGAAGTAGGGGGTAGTAGCTCCCTTCCATGAGAGACTGGAAAATGAGAGAGAGAGAGAGTTGTAGCTCTCTGCAGGTTGCCGCCTGCGTACTGGTAAAGGACTGCACTAGTACAAAACCACTGTAAAAGAAGTTTCTAATTTGAAAGAAGATAGAGACATATTGCAGCAGGTGGTTTTCACCCACATTGGGTTTCCACCTTACATCTTGTGTTCTTTGGTGTGACTATCTGTTTTTCTTTGTTCATGCTCATTATTTTATGGTACCGACATGCAAAAATAATTCAAAGATCAAATAAGGAAGATTTATTAAAAGAATTAGATAATACCGATTCACCCCCCCTCTCAGTATTATTTTCAACATTATCACTTGGACAATATGGAAAGAAAGGAACCGAAGAATTTTCCAAAGCGAACACAGGAATATAGAGCACCTGAGAATTACCTTAATGGAGAATATCCGCCAATTGATTCTGGTAAAAAGCAAAGTAGACCCTTCCATCCAAATTTCTGCGGATGACCAGAGAATCCTGAAGGCCTTCAATATCAGCTACGACCAAAGCCAAAAGACCCAAGTGAAACAGCAGAACATCAACAGCACTCCCACGGATTGGACTCGGCCTCCTGAGGGCTTCCTGAAACTGAATTTTGATGGCGCTTCGCGAGGTAACCCGGGACCAGCTGGCATAGGAGGCCTCATTCGAAACCAGAGAGGTGAAATAATACATATCTACAGTCAAGCGCTGGGCGAGGCCACTAACAATGAAATGGAATTCGCTGCAATGGAAAAAGGCTTAACAATTCTTCAAAGAAACCAGACAGAAAATGCAGTAATTGAGGGTGACTCTGAGGTTGCCATTTTGATGGCAAGGAAAATCTATGGGGGAACGCCGGCAAGCAAGGCTACCAAGCACTGGCGCCTAGCTATGGTCACAGAGAGCATAGGGAAACTGCTCGGGAAAATGAAAGGTCTCGTCTTCCAGTCGGTAAGAAGGCAGGCTAATTCGGTTGCCGACCACTTGGCAAACCATGGGATCGAGAACCCAAACGGAACGGTGGACAGCTGTTGGCATCAAGTTGAGAGTAATCAATTAAAAGAACGGTGCTCTCACCTCGCACGAATAGATTTGGTGGCAGCTGACAAGGCAGAATGCCAGACCGCCTAATTCTCCACCATAAAAGCATGGATTGGTCGACGGGACGAGAGCCATCAATACACAGCAAGCTCAGAAGGACAACAGGCCTGAGGGGAATAATGTGCACCGCAGGACACAGTCAATTGTACACTAACATGATCTGGAGTGACATAAGCCGCCGCAGATCCTCAGGACAGAGGGACACTTGGCACTTTCAGATCCGTGCAGGAGGAGGTGATCGAAAACATTCTCAATCATCTCAATTCCCCTCCACTCCTCCGAATCGCAGCATTTATGTTGATCGGACATGCAATTTGCATGTCACGATCCGCTCCACCGCCCAAAATCTTCCCGCTATCATCTATATATCCACCCTTGTAATCCCTTGGAGCATCAACTTTTCGGTGCTCAACAGCCAGAGACCTTCGAATTGTATTTTCACTCAGGCAAGCAACAATCAAGAGAGTGCCCCCATGGCAGGAGAAGGATGCCGCAACCAGTCTGCAAACAACGACCCGCGACTTGCAAGGGAAATGTACGAGCGGAGAACGTCTGAAAGGAACAAACGGAAAATTATAGACCTGGAGGCCTCTGCTCAGGAGGAAGAGAGTAAACTCTCCGACCATCAGTTAGGCCAGGAAGTTAACTGGCTGCAAGATCCGGGGACGACCAGCACTCGGGCGACCCAATTCGTCCGCACCCAAGCTGAAGCGTGGAGAATGAAGACCATCCTGGCTAAGGCCATGGATGTTCAAGCGAAGCAGGCCGAGCAATTGAGAACTCTTCAGCAGTTCGCAGCTACAATGACAAAGGAGCATATGGCGGTGGTTCAAAGCAGTGAATTCAAACTCACTGCTCTGCACGAGGAGGTAGACACCATAAGCAGGAAGCTCACTGTCCTGATCAAGTTGCTCAGGAAAAACATCGAGCCAGACAGTAAGCCTCCAGAACCGCATCGGGGTGGTCCGTCAACGGGTAATCAGGCCAGTGCCATCAACTGCAAAGAGGTGCACCTGGTGCCGGACTCCTCAAACAAATTCTGATCAGTCTTCCCTGTCCCTCAGTTGGACTTTGTTATGTTTGTTCTGTTTTTATTCCCTCAGTTATGTGCTCGCCATTTTTGGCCTAAGTCGCCCTGCGCGGTGTACCTTTCGGCAGCACTCTGTTTCTCTGTTTCTATCGTTTTCAAACTGTTATCAGCTGGTAAGGCCTGCTTCATAGCGGCCAGTCATCTGCCTCGGCAGAATTTTTGTACTATATGTTACTTCTGTTAATATCAAAGCTTATTTACACAAAAAAAAAACCTCCCACACATGGAACACTGAGTTGTTTAAATTTTACTTATAAACACATTATTATAGGTGTAACACATGTAAAAAACATCTGGTTATTTATAAAACCATAATCTCTGTTTTTGTTGTGTTTTGAGAACACTTTACCAAAATGGAGAATAGAAAAGATACAAATTATATACTTATTATACTTTCCATCTTCTTGTAATCCTTCTCAAGGAAATCAGTTAACTTTTTATTTTATTTGAATTCTTGTTCTCGAGGACACCAGTAAACATTCTTTCAAAATGGCATGTTATAAGTTTGTTTGGCTCAAAATTTTGAATAAATAATCTCTCGATGTTCGCTTGTTCATTAAGGTTGATGTGTGTCTCACCCCCTCTTACATGATCATATAATCTTCAACCTAAACACCGTGCATTTGGACAAACTCCATTGTCACCGGCATGAAAAGGAAATGATCAGAAATGAAAAGGGAATCATCAATGCCTCAAGTAAAATGTCTATATGTTATTATATTTGAGAATGATCAGAGCCTCTGGTAAAGAGTCTATATATTATTACATTTAAATAGAGTTACAACTTACATGTATTTTCCAATACGTACATTCTGCTCTTGTTATTGGCCCAATATCTGCAGTCATGGTATTTTATATTTCACTTAAAATAAGGCAGTGCACTGATGCTATTTTATATTTCATTTAAAATAAAGCAGTGATAATTTGGGCTAAAATTGGCATATAAATATAAATATAAAGGAATATTTAGAAATACATGCAGCTGAAAAGTAACCTAGGAATGTTATTGCTTCAAATTAAGAAATATATGTATCTTAAATGCAAGGCCATATCCTTTACTTTCATTATAAAACTCTCTCACATATTCAGCGGGGGAAGATGTGCCTCTGCGTCTTTCTAAGCATCATAATAAATAATAGATTCAAAGTATTTTGTAAAGTAGAGAGTCATATGCAGATTGAACTTATATGATACAGTGCAAAAAAACGAAATTGTAAAAATCTAATAATTTCTAAAGTAGAGACATATGCAGATTGAACTTATATGATACAGTGCAAAAAAATGAAAGTGTAAAAACCTAAGTTCATATGGATTGAAATATTCAGAATATTTTGGATATCTCTGAGCAACCTGAATTAATATTAATGCATCTTTTGGTTGAATATTCGGAATGTTTTAAAATTAATGTAAAGATAATTAAATTATTTCAAAAAATTTGTGATCTTGATTTAATTTATATTGAATTGAATTTGTATATAAATTATTTTAAAATTTGTATTGAATTTAGTTATGGGTTATGTTGAGATTATATGGAGATCTAAGTATAGATCATGAAGATGAGTTGTAGCAAGAAAATTTAATTTTCATGTTCTGATCATTTCATGGCAGGAAAATTCAATTTTTCTGCTTTGATCATTGGATGGCAAGAAATTTGAATTTTCCTGCTACAACTCATCTCCCTAGTCTATACTTAGATCTCCATATGATCTCAACATAACCCAAAACTAAATTTAATACAAAATTCACAAAGAATTAGCAAGAAAATTTAATTTTCATGCTCTGATCATTTCATGGCAGGAAAATTCAATTTTCTAGCTCTGATTATTTGACGGCAAGAAAATTGAATTTTCCTGCTACAACTCATCTTCCTACTCTATACTTAGATCTCCATATGATCTCAACATAACCCAAAACTAAATTCAATACAAAATTCACAAAGAATTTAACTGCAAATCTCCCATCAGCAGTTTGACCAATGATTCTTGGTCTCCACCATTTAACACATGCAATAAATTTAATTTCACTAAATCTTCAATAAGATTTCTCTGCCCAATTCACACACATAGGCACTTAATTCTACTAATTCCAGATTTTAAGAATTCTTTAATGATCGTGCACATAGACACTTCATACACAGAAGACATGAAACTTCATTTCATTAACAAAACCTGTACATACAAAAATACTCAAAAACATTTGACATTTGTTTCTCTCTATGAGCCTAATTTCACATTCATTTGGCCATTAGCCTTGCCCGTAGGCTTACAATGATTAAATACAAAATTAGAAGAAAATTAGATTTTCCTACATCCATAAATCACTCCTTGATTTATTCCATAAAGCTCTCATGATTTATTCCCTAAAGCTTTCATGATTTATTCCCTAAATTTCTCATGTTTTTCAAGGTAAATTAGCTTTTGCCTTATGGACAAAATCTCACCTATCCATAACTTTTCTAAAACTATGATTCATTAGTTATAAAACTCATAAAATATAACAACTTAGAAAATACAATTTATTTACATAGAAGAATATAAATTCTTCTAAAAAATCAAGTCCCTGTTTTGAAGGATTTTCACATCGAAGACTTAATGGCTTGGAATCTCTAATGCTCTTGCATCAGAGGAAGCAACAGTAAAAGAAGGGTCAAGCCCCAGACGTTGTTGCAACATAAGACAAGGAACAAGTCACAACTTAAGGGGAAATCCAAGAGCCAAAGGGAAGTATGTTAGGGGTTGTTGCAGGCAAGGAAAAAACTAACGACAAGGTGAAGAAGGTTGGTTGCAAGAGACAACAGCGACATTGAATAACCATGGGCTAAAGGAACATGCTGTGTTGACTTGCTCGAGATTGATCAAAGTTTGATTGGTATTTTGACTTGGATATTGCCACATATTTCTAGATAAACTTGTTAATTTTGTAAACCTTGCTGATTTTTTTATTTTGAAAATGTAACTAGTTTTGGTCTTCATAATTGTTGTACTCATTTCAATATGTATCCTATGTAACAAACAATAGAAGAAAATAAAAATTTATTATTATAAAGCATGGGTTTCACGCTCTTTATTGATGGTATTCTAGGTAAAATCATGTTCTTCATGCTTCTAGGGTTTATTTTATTGTCATGCGTCAAAAAAGTCAACACGATGTCTATAAGACCCTTCTGGGAAAAATGTATTTGGCAAAAGAATTTATTTTGAGTCTAGAAAGTCTTGGAAACTCCAATAGTACAAGTCGACCCTAGCAATTATAAGTCTACCTAAAGAAGGGAATTCGACCCCTTGGAAAGGTTATATAAAGGAGCAATTCGACCTCATATGGAACACACTCATCCATGAGTTGGATCACACAAGGAGTTCGATCCTTAACTGGGAAACAAGAGAAAAGAAGAGTGAAGGTCTAAGAAACAAGAATAATCTGAGGAAGAAAAATATTTGTTTTGGGTGCTATCTCTCTCACACATGTGAATTTCTAGGGTTTATGTTGCTACAAAGGAAGGCTGAAATTGCAAGTTCATTTTGCAGGAGGCCGAAGTGCAGTGTCTTGTAGCGAGAAGTAATAACTCTCTATCTTGACCTCATTGAACTTGGGAGGATTTGTCTTGCTCTAGGAAGGTCTCAAGAGGTCGTTGGAATAGGGTTTCTATTGTAGCTTCAAAGGCTGAAATTATAGGGTTGAAGTCACAAGACGAGTTGCAATATTGAAGCTAGCAAGTCGAAGTTGCAGTTTGAAGCTGATCAGTGCAGAAAGAAGGAAGGACTTATTGGAGGGCTGACTTGGTACTTGGAGAAGGACTTGGTCTAGGACTTGGGTCTTTGTGTCTCATTTTGAAGTAGATTCCATAAGAAGAGAAGATTTTACTCGATTTTTCCCTTAGAGGGGTTTTTCCCTAGATGGGAGTCTAATTTATGTGTCCTCTATTGTCACTGTTTTGTTCTTGATATTTGTTTGATGAAAATATCTAATTAAAGAACATTAAATAATATTAACAAAGTTCACAAGCAAGTATTAAGGTTAAGCAAAAATTGATATAATAAGTTGCCACCTTGAATTTTCCAACATGGAATCAGAGCTAAGGTGAGCAACAAGGCAGTTGGAAGGATTATCTTGTGGACACAAACAAGGGTTTTCTTGTTAATGGGAATCATTTGTGGAAGAAAGGAAGTAGAAGACTTATATATCTGGAAGGAGGGTTTCTACATTGAAGAATATCAACATTCATTAAGCTCTCATCAAGGAAGTATTGACAGGAAGATTACAAGAAAGGGTTGTCTCTTGAGAGAGGAAGATCTACTTAAAGGCTCATTGAAAGGAGGAAGCATCAAAAGGATCTTCGTATCATTCATCACTCTTGAAATTTTTTGTTGGAGGAATCCTAGGAAACATCTTTCAAGGACATTATTGAAGTTTCTTCAAAGGTCTTGAGGGCATCAAGAAAGGTTGAAGACATAATCAAGGAGAATCTTGGTTATCAAGTAAGTATAATATTATTTCTCTTTTTCGTAATATATTGGTCATATGGGTCATTTATGCAAGGAGAGTAACAAGCTCGTTGGAGCATCAAATTTTCTTACATGGAAGAAAAGGATTGCCCTGGAACTTATAGAGCATGAGGTAATGGAGTATGTAACTAGGGAAATTACTAAACCTAGCAAAGACAAGACTCAATATCCAACAAAGTACAAGAAAGGGGAAGTGAGGGCACAAAGGATCATAGTTGAATCAATCAAGGATCCTCTTATTCCTTTCATTGTAAATTTGGAAACTTCTAAGGTTATGTACGATAAGCTAGTGAACTTGTACTTTGTAAGTACATCAGGACAAAATATTTCTTTGTGAAATAAGCTATACAAAATCAAGAAGTATAAGGATGAGGACAAGGCATCCTTTCTAATTAAGATCTCTCAATTAAAAGATCACTTGCAAGGGCTAGGGGAGACTATTTCTGACTCAGAAATGACCATCTGTGTACTAAATGCATTGCCACCGGAATGGAGCAACTTTGCAACCAACATCTACTCCAAGAAAGATTCAACTCCATTTGATGAGTTGTGGGCACAATGCATTTTGGAAGAATCCAAGATCAAGGTGAAAGATGACATTGGATCAGATGAACAATCTCAAGCCTATCTAGCTCGAATCAAGAAGATGAAGAAGGGGAAGTTTGGAAAGTCCAAGAAGAAAGATATGTCCAAGGTTTAATGCTTCAAGTGCAATGAGTATGGACATTATAAGAGGGATTGTCTTAGCCTACAAAACAACAAGAGAAAGGAAAGAAGTGAGGCTCACATAGTTGAGGAAACAGGTGAACTTGAGAAGAAGTTAAAGAAAGAAGAAGTGAAAGATCTCTACTATTAAAGGAGGCATCTTGTTTGTCAGGTTCTTTGTAAAAATTGGTCTTCCTGTAAAAGAGTATGCATTATTTTTTATCTTAGGAGAATCTTATTTTTTAGGAAGAATCATGTGATAGTAGCATATGAAGAGTCTACTTGGTTAAGTTGCCTTTATAGAAATAATTTAAGAGAAAGATAGACCATTTTGCATATTGTTCATTCGGGCATTATCTAACATTAGGTTAGAGGCAGTCCTCTTGCTTAAATGGATCATTATGATCCTGGAAGAACCATCATTCTTGAAGGTTCTCAGAAGAAGCATTATGACAAGGTAGGTATACATTCCATGTAATGTGGAAATAATACTCTTCAAGGGATGAAGGACTGTAATGGGTTAGGTTGCCAGTCCATTATAATGGCATACAACTAGATGATGGAATAAAAAGCGATAAAGTATACACATTGGAAGTGACTCTTGGTTAAGATTCATGTATGTAGAATCTTGTAACATGCTTAGCATGATTGTATGATGTTTGAAAGGAAGAACATGACTTACTTAAGGATGTGTAAAATAATAGGACATTATCTAGATAATATTAATTATTAACATCCAATATGATCTCCGCAAGAAAAAATTATAACTTTGTAATCAAGTTTGATCCTTGGGCACTCTAATGCACAAGGGAAGATTCATATGGAGATGAACCATAAGGATGTTGATTGGACGAGAAGGTCATCATGATGAGGTAAGTCTTATTTTAATTATTGTTGGTTAGCTAATTAGCATATTATTTTGTAACCTGGAGGGATTTTTCAGGTATACATGGTAACAGTTGAGGCAAGTTCAACTGTATGAATGGAATGTATGAAGTAATTGTTGAAAGAAGATCAATAGTATCGGGCAACTGTGAAGTCAGGATATGCTCATATTGGTATTGAAAGGTAGCAGTGAGAGAATATAACCTAAAGGTCAAAAGGAAGATCACTTTCATGGAGAAGCTTGAAGCTTGGGAAGGCTCAATACAATGCCTTCATTACAAATATGGAAGTGATGAGTAAGAAGAATTACCTGGAACCTGTCAAAAGATTAAAGAGTGAATATGGCTCCATGATACCTCGAAAGGAAGCAGGCCCAATATGATGAGATGTGAAGGAAATAAGGAGCCATGCAAATATAGAGAACAAGTAGTTGTTGCTCTTACAAGGGCAAGCTATAAGGCTTGTGGTGTTGACTTCCCAAATAAAAATGAATTATGGATCTCCTCTAGTTTTGAGAGGGAGTAAAAGGAATCTCCTCGAATAGGAGCAAGGTTCTATTCTCAAGTTAAAAGGATAATAGGGATATCCTCTCTAGTTGAGAGGGAGTGATGTTGAACATCACATGTGCATTCTCTTCTTCAAGTGATGGACAGAGAATGGTGGATGATTGGATAATCATATGTGGTTTCCTTGAGGATAAATCATCCAAGAAAGGAAAGAGACTGACACTCTTTAAGGATGAGATAGGTATCCAAGATAAGAGTGGTTGAAGAGGACCGATATTCTTTGAGGACTCGGGATTAGAGAACCAAGATAATAATAGTCCTAAAAGGACATACCTTTCAAACATACGGATGGGGTATGTGCCCTGAAGAGGTAGTGTGGTATCACACATAAATTCTCCTAGCATAATCATGCTCTTGAATGAAATAAGATTTTGTCTAATTAGGCCTCAGAGATAGTGCTAGTCATAATGATGATGCTTACATTTTGGCTTATCAAACTGACTCTTCTTATGAGAACTCTTCAAGTTTGATAATGATGTTGTACTAGTTGTACAATTATGAATACCTCCCTATTTAAGAGGGAGTGTTAAAAATGTAACTACTTTCGGTCTTCATAATTGTTGTACTCATTTCAATATGTATCATATGTAACAAACAAAAGAAGAAAATAAAAATTTATTATTATAAAGCACGTGTTTCGTGCTCTTTATTGATGGTCTTCTAGGTAAAAGCATGTTCCTCATGCTTCTAGGGTTTGTTTTATTGTCACGAGTTAAAGAGGTCAACATCATGTTTATAAGACCCTTCTGGGTAAAATGTAATTGGAAAAATAATTTATTTTGAGTCTAGAAAGTCCTGGAAACTCCAATAGCATAAGTCGGCCTTGGCTGTTACAAGTCAGCCTAAAGAAGGGAATTTGACCCTTTGGAAAGGCTATATAAAGGATCATTTTGACCTCATTTGGAACACACTCATCCACAATTTCTATAACACAAGAAGGAGTTAAATCTTTAGCTAGGAAACAAGAGAAAAGAAGAGTGGATGTCTAAGAGACAAGAATAATCTAAGGAAGAAAAATCTCTATTTTTGGGCATTATCTCTCTCACACATTCCAATTTCTATGGTTTCTGGTGTTGCAAAGGAAGGTCGAAATTGCAAGTCCAAGTTGCAGGAGGACAAAGTGCAGTATCTTGTATCAAGAAGGAAAAATGCTCTATCTTGACCTCATTGACCTTGGGAGGAGTTGTCTTGCTCTAGGAAGGTCTCATGAGGCCGTTGGATTAGGGTTTTTGTTGTGGCGACAAAGGTCAAAATTACTGGGTCGAAGTTGCAGGACGAGTTGTAGTGTTGAAGCTGACAGGTCGAAGTTGCAGGACGAGTTGTAATGTTGAAGTTGACAAGTCGAAGTTGCAGTTTGAAGTTGATCAGTGCATAAGGAAGGAAGGACTTGTTAGAGGGCTGACTTAGTACTTGGAGAAGGTCTTGGTATAAGGCTTGGGTCTTTGTGTCTCATTTTGAAGCAAATTCTATAAGAAGAAAATATATTATTGGGTTTTCCCCTTGGAGGGGTTTTGCCTTGGCTGAGAGCCTAATTTTTGTGTCCTCTATTGTTATTATTTCGTTTTTGATATTTGCTTGATGAAAATATCTAACTAAAGAACATTAAAGGAGATTAGCAAATTTCATAAGCAAGTATTAAGGTTAAGTAAAATTGATATAATAAGTTCCCACCTTAAATTTTCCAACAAATTTCTTCTAAGAAAAGTTATTGGGTTTTCTCCCAAGGTTGGGTTTCCTATAAAATTTATTGTCTCTATTATGCATTAGTTATCTTTTTATGATCTTTACTATTTTCGTTGCGTTTACTGTTGATATTTTATAAAGTGCAATTGCTTAATGATAATGGTGGAATGAATACTTGTAGGAAATCACTAGGAAGTAATTATCTAGCAAAATATAGCTTTCTATTGTATATCTCATAAAAAATTCAACATGTATAAAACAATGGAAGAGAATTGAAAACACAAACTTTTCCTCCATTTAAAAGAATGGTACCTCTATAAATTTGTTTAAAAATAATCTCTTTCTATACAAATGTCCTTATAGGGGAAATTAAGGTCCCCATTATATTAAACAAGAGAGTTATCAAAGCAAATAGATTGTGGAACAAAATAAGATTCAAATTAAAACAAAATGTGACTAAAGTACAGGAGCAATAAAGATACAAATATCAAACAAGTATTTTGAAAGGCCAATGATTGAAAAAATGTCTCATTTTTATTAAAGTGTCAAAAAAAAAGGAGAAAGAAAAGGAAAAAGAATAAGAATTTTCCCATACTCTTATAACATGAGATATAACGTAGAGAGACATATTAATCTCAAGTGCTTTAACTCATGTGCTCAACTCAAATTACCTTGATTAAGATGTCAACCAAGTCCTTTGGAACAAGAGAAAAGAGAACTCCTAAATAATGACATGAAATAGTGTACACTAAGAACAATAAATAGGAAAGAAATGGAAAACACCAAAGAAAAGGAACACACTAATATGAGGCCATGCAATAGAGGGGAAAGAACCCTAGATTTTCATGTTTATTATTTAAATGGCTACTCAACAGTTTTGTTTGTAAAATTCAATCAAATTCACTTTGGGAATTACTATTTTTTCATTGTTGAGGTTCTTGTAACAACCTCCTTACATATTAGTCTTGTCCTTTTGTGACATCCTTTTCCCTACTTATTAATAATGCATGTTTAATAAGTAGAAGAAGGAATCACGTTCCCATGGTTGTTACATGAATATTATAATGAAACAAATGGATACATCTAAGTGTGTGATTGCATGGCATATGTCGTTTATCATTCTCATTGTTGTCTTGATGCTTAAGAAAAATCCAGGGGACGGTGTGAATATTGCACAAGGCATTTTAACTTCATTCTTTTCAAATTCTAAACTATAAATCTCAAAAAACAATTTGTTCTTGTTGAGTGCAACATAGAATATTAATGTCTTAGATAATTGACTCCTAAGTATAAATGTTGATAAAAATGGCATGTGAAGGTTGATGTTAAAAATTAATTACCTTCATCATTGTTCCAACAATAATAACACTAGTTCAATGTCAAAATTTCTACACAACTTTATCAATGATTTACTATGTTGGACGAAGCTCTTAAGCTTGATGCATTTTTGTTTTCTTTTTCTTTTTTTAATCATGGATGAAATAAGGTTTAAATTGAAAATAGATCATCCATGAATCTATCATAGAAGATCCATTCTAATTTATGTTATTATAGTGAGGATTGACATATTTGATTTACGCCATAATGGTCACTCTATATTTGCTCTATTGAAACTGAGCATTAAGAAAAGAAAAGGTTTGGATCCTTGAGGGTATTTCCCCCGTGTACTAAAACCATTATTCGTCCCTTAAATGATAGTGGAATAGAATTTTGTGTCTCCATCTTGTTAGTTGAGTTCATCTTATGAACGTTGCAATGATTTCAATAGAACATGTTGACATGCATTCATCCACTGTCATGGATTCATCTTCCTTTTATTTTATGAGACATTTATGAATTGAATTATCATTTAACACCCTAGAAGTTTATAATAATTGAGGTTATATTATGTACTATGGTTGATCAAATAGTGTTGTAAAAGCAACTTTGACTTAATGGAGCTCTCAGTTTCCCATAGTATGTGGCTTGATTATGTTGAGGAATTGTATAGAGCTATTTATTAGATTGAGATTTACCCACTCAATATTCATAAGAGAAGCAATAAACTTGATCTTGTGGGATTCATCTAGAATTCAATGTCCCATCATATTTCTCCATTTATTGTCCAACCTTAATACTTTTCCATTTTGACTTCATAACACAAGAGATTAGCATTGTACATGATAGATTCAACCAACCTTTCTCTTACCATGTCATCATAGTTTCATTTGAACTTGTTGAAAACTTGAGGATATAAGGCTCATTGAATTTGTATTAAGGATTCCATCCTTGGGCTAGAAAAGAACCATACATAAGCAAGAGGAGTAGTTGTTGTGGTGACCATAATGGGAAACACTCTTGCATATCACTGAAGTTGGGTTGATTTGTCTAAGGGCCTTGTATTTTGTAGCATTATTTCAGAAGGGACAACAAATGGCACAATTATTAGGGACAAAGTCTAGTTCTCGAAGGTAATAAAAATGATATAATGACATGATGAGGTCATCCTTGAATATATATTACCTCATTTGACAACTTCCTCAATGAAAGAAACCCTTTTTATATAAAATATAAATCGGTTCTTCATTTGTGTTTAGCTAAGAGAAAACAACAAATTTGAATGAAATTTTGATATTATTACAAATCTACTCCACAAATGCAACAAAGGCATTGAATGAAGAAAGTTTGGAAGAATTACCCATGGTGATTATGTAGGTACACAATTTTTTTCGTGAAGGTTTGATTGTTAATATTGATGCATTGTTCAAGCTATTGAAAAAAGTGATAAGAAATGAAAAATGATAATATACAAGTTGCAAGTGAATCTTCAATTGGTGTTATCTCAGGTGGTTCAGCAGAATGGTTGTTATCTTCCCCACCCAGGTTCAAATCCCTACTAGTGACATGATAAGCTATAATGCCTTGATGAATATTGTTGTATTGGATTCGAGCCTTTTGAACTCTTAAGTGAGTATACATGTGGGATGACCTGGTATGAGCAACCTCACTTTAGCCCTAGGGCTAAGAGGGAGGATGATTTTTGTCCTAAAAAATAAATGTTGCAAGTGAAACAAGGTCAGAATATTTTGGCATCAATAACTGAAGCTCTTAGGGCATTCACATATTTGTTTATCATCTTTAGTAAAGATTCAAAATATTAGAATGTAGCAGGAACCAGACATGCCTTTATTCGTGTAAAATCTATTAAGTGGATTATTGTGAACAATGCTATGATATATTCCTCCAACATGAGTACATGTTGGAGATGCACATAAATTGGGATTAGGTCTTGCAATCATTTGTCCATATTGCATTGATTTTGGAAAATACCAACACAATAGAGATTGAACAATAAGATCATCACTCTAGTGGTAATATTCTTCATGTGCTTGGAAAATCCTCTCAACAATATAAAATTCAACCTATTATCACCTCTACAACTTTATCTTGCAATGCAAAGGACTCAATATGTATTGATAAATTTTGTTATGGTAGTGCATTTCCTAATAATCCTTTTACTTTTCCTATTAAAAAACAATCAAAAGAGCATGAGATAGCTAGTAGAGATAGATAAACCCTTAAGAATAATGAAGATAGTATCGTGTATTCCACCTCTTATTTGACTATAGTTAAAAAGTAGAAGTATGAAAATGTTGAAACTATTAAACTTATGGAAGATGACCCAAAAAATAAAGAGTTAGTATTTTATGAGTTATGTCCCTGTGTTCCTACATCTACCATGGAAGAAGGAAACATATGTAATAGTGGTTCCCAGGATCTTTATTATCTCATTTCTGATAGGATAGTGAGAATATAAACCTAGTATTACATGAGGTTTATGAGAGCAGTGGTAAGGAAGAAATTCATTATGGTGATGCAATTTTTCTACTTGTAATAATAATTGTATAACTCTCTTAGTTTCATCATCATATAATGAAATTAAAGCTTACAAAAGTAGGAAATTCAAAAAGTTATATAACTAACATAAATACAAAAGTATACATTCAATTTAGGTGGGTGGAGGAGGAAGGAAATTAATGAATATTAAAAGAATGTTGAGATAAAGGAATTTGTAACAGCTCAACCATGGAGAAACATGGAAGCCAAAGACTAAAAAATATTGTATTGTTGTGAGTGATGGATAAATCCTTGGGGGATATGACCCAAAGCACACTTTGTTGCATATTCCTAACAACATTACCTACTTTGCAAAGAGGCGAGATAACATAGTGAAATTATTATCAGTTGATATTAATGATCAATAATGGAGTAATATATTGATACCCAACTAGATTTAACTAAATGATGGGGAAGATATAGAGTACAAAGATCCAATTGAAGAATGGACGGGAGATGTTTGGAGTAGTAAAGGCAAATGTCAATGACATATTTCATTCTAGACAATGGATGGTAGCTAACTACAAATTGTAGAGTATATAGTGATGTTGGTATCATTACCTTTATTTTGGCTCATAGTAAAGTACAAAGGTAGAACCCATGTCTTCGATAAGAGGGTTGGATGACTTCACTAGTTATATGAATATACTTAGTCCCATGCCATTATTCTCAAGTAGGGTAGGCTAGGTTAGATTATAATTAAACAAGTTCACCATTTGAACATTATTCCTATTGAAATATTTTGTTTAGTTGTAGAATTCCAATTTGTTTTAAAGAAATGTTGGCAACACATCTCATATCTTTTCAAAAGTAGAAAAAAATTGTCAAACCTAAGGATTGTAGAGATGTCATCCAAAAGTTAGTTAGGCTACCATCATCCAAGGGATACATGTTTATGGGGTGAAATCATAGAAAGTGTCTCTTACTTTTCTTTTCTTTTTCTCTACATACCATATAGAAGTTCCAACTAGTTAAAGATTTTCATTATAAATTTAAACTCGGTTTACTCATGTAGAAGGATTATGTGGTTCTCAACGACCTCATAAAAAAGTTGATCTGTCAAATGAAGCCAACTATTACATCATAAAATGACATGGTAAAATTTTAGTAGATTTCCAAGCATTTTCAAGGGCCACCAGAACATAAGAGGTTGGTTATGTATTCCACATCACAGTTCCCCAACCTTCCTTAAGATTGGAAATTCTTTGGTAGAAAGAAGGAATTTTTCCTTAGCCTCTTTTCTAAACCTCCAACCTTGCCCCCTTTCTATGTATGGACTTAATATTTTATGGATATGGTGTATAAATCTCACTTCAAATCCACATAACCATCCCTATAAATTGTCACATTCCCACTTCTCCACTTCCATCATTGCCTCTACAAGTCACTTCATTTACATGTGCTACATTTGCCTTCACACTAATCCCTTTCATTCGGCATTTTATCCATCCATCTTCATTTTCCTTGCATTCCATACCACCACACCTATTCATCCCACCTTTGCATTAGATTCCTATGTAAGTGTATGGCTTCCAACCTCCATCCAACCATCCATTTTGCATTTTGTATCCAAACCTAGGATGATACCTAAGACTTGGTCACAGAGTTGACAATGGATTGACACATAGATAGATGTTGACCAAGTGGATAGTGATGGCATGCCACGTGATGGATTGAATAATGGCTCTAATATTTAGACTTAAGAAATATTTAAAAATAGTCCAATAATCTAATTGAGACACTTCTAGGTGGAATTTTCAGAAACGATTTTTGGGTTACGAAGAACTCATGTGTTTTAGCCACTCTATAAAGTTTTGAGACTAGAACACCTCCGATGCTACAGAAACTAACAACTCATAGTTGTGTTCTTTCACAGGGTCTTGACCTATCACAAAGCTTGACTGTAGGTGTTCAAGCCTCAACCTATCCATTTTTTCTCTTGACCACAGGGAGCACTCAACACAAATATTCGACTTGTACAGTGGGCCTATCCATCTCAATGAAAGATATTACAAGTTTATATAGTTTAAAAAGTTTATTATGTACATGTAATTTTATGTTATATATGGATTTTTATTATCCATGAAATTAATATGAGTTGATTTATATAATTTAGAATGAATTTATTTAAGTTATATAAATAAATAAATTCACAATCACACACAATTTGTTATTTTATGTTATATTTTTCTTTAATATTAATATTATCTATACATACATATATTCATTCAAACTTAATGGTGAACCTAATTTGAATTTTATAAAAAAATCAAATTTGAATTGAGCTTAATCGTCGTCAAACCTGAACTCGAACTTGAACCATGTGACATGGCTAGAAACTTACCAATTTCCAAAGTTCCTAAAGAGTGACTTGAGTGCATTGTCAAAGTTCGCTGCGTTGTTTCTCCAAAGTTGAGCCTATGTTAAAGTTGAAGAAAAGTCAACATCACTAACTTCGAGTGTTGTTTCCATTTCTCATCTAGAGCCATGAGCTGAAGAGCCAAGAGTTGAGACTTTACTATAGGGAGATCATTGTGGAGAGATTTATGGCATCCCCATGATCCTTAAGCAGGGATATAATATTTTTCAACTATGTGTAGTCCATAATTTCTTCAAATTCCACCTCAAAGGCTAGAGAATTTCCACTAGTGAAGAAATACGTCATTTGGCTATTTTTGGTGCAGGCCGTTGACAGGATCCAATAATGAGTGAATTCCTTAACTTCTTAGATCAAGAACCAAGAGATTGAATGCATATATAGTTGGTCAAAGCACCAATTGATCGATGGCCTTGCATCCCCACCAAATACCATTCGTCATCACCAAATTCCAATTACATTAATGCATTGACAATCATCTTAAATTTCCATGGCGTTGTTAAGCAATGGTGGTTGCCTTGTCCATCTTCCAATTTTGTGGCATCATCTCATGTTCAACTAAAATCATTCCACCTTCATTGCAGGGGAGAGATTCTTCGAACTCATAAGTATTTATGGAATATGATGAATTTTTGTTTAAGGGCATGTCTTCATCTGGCCCGAGTCTTATCACCCAAATTCTCATAACGTGGAGAGAATTGAGCATGTAGGTTGGCACTTGTCACCTTAATATTAACCTTGTCATTCAATTATATGATAGGATGGTACTCTTCCATTCCATTCAACATTAAAACCCCAATGTTTTTTCGAGAACCTTGGTTAGTCTACCAATCAACAGAAACATTGTTGTTTCAGAGAATTAGAAAAATTGAGGGGTTTCAAACCTTTTTTACACTCATTTGATATGGCTTCAATTGTGATTTAGCCTAGAGCCTTTGGATGTTTTTTCTTTCACCACATGGTGAATAATAATGGTAGAGTCCTCAGCCATTGAAAACCAACTGATCAAGAGCGTCATTGGACTTAGATAATTAGAATCCCATGAGTAGGGCATAGGCCTCTACTTGGTTATTTTTCATTTGGCCTAAACACCATAGAAGTTTATGTTCAAGATTTCCTCCCGGGCTTAATAAAATCCCTCTCACACCTACCACCTCTAAATGGATTATTTAATTGTAAAGTATTAAAATGTATTTATTTATTATATCATTGGTACTAAATTCATTTATTATTCTAGAGTTGTCGGCTTTTTATTCATGGTTTAATTCATTGCTTCTTCTTGCATGTTTGATGGGATTGGGTGAACAATGAATTATTAAACAAGTCTCTCGCCTAAATCAAAGAGTATTGAATAAGAAAAAATGGCAGTTGTGATTCTCTCTACATCCATTACTATTTTCATCATAGTGGATCCATTCTTCAATGTTTAATTCCCATGTTGGTTGAGTTAAGTCGATACATACACCATCTCCCAATGCATTTGAATGTTGCAAGCAAAATTTTCTTGAAGCCCATGCCAATGCCTACACTATCTATCAATACATTGAATGCCTCAATGAACATGACATGTATTAATATATATATATATATATATATATATATATATATATATATATATATATAGATATATATATATACTCACTCTTGCATCTAACACAATAAATTGTCCAATTTCAAAGTAATAAACATTAATCGAATAACATAAAATAATATAAATACTGCAATAAGATTTCAAATATAAAATAAATAGGTTATATATAAATAGATAACATTAAATTTGATACCTAAATATAAACATAAATTAAAAACATATTAATATGAAATCAAAAAGTAAATTCACTTTTATATTTCTACCTTCACACAACTATCTATCTTGATGGGAATTAAACCTAGTAATAATATAATAGCATGACCATATTCAATAACAAATAACGCTTTGCCATTACACAAAGAAGAAATCCCAATGGAGTTTTCATAAAGGAGTCATCCGAACATGGAACAAAAAAATACCCAAGATTAGTGGCTATTATTGTGTATCATGAGTTCTAGTCAAAGTGTCACAATAACCCAAACTTATCCCAAAAAAGGAAGTTGATTTCTCACAATTTTTTTCTTTAAATCTAATTAAATTACACTGAAGGTGTTCCCTCTATGGAGTTTGTTGGGCAGACATGGTTCATCCCAACCCATGCTCGTCCTCCTCTATCGAGTAAAAATATAACAAATGGAAAGGTTTTGCATAAGCCATTTTTGCTTGTCATTGCCAACCCCTTCGCCTGGTACAGGGTTCGCCAATGGCTTCACCTGACATAGGGTTTAAATTTCCAACGAAGCCAAGAAATCGGCCCACCCTTGCCTTCCCCATTTTCCTGGTCCTCGTCATGGAATTGATGTGTTTCTGCTATGTAGCGTATGGTGGTTCTAGTGAGCCTATGCATGGAAATCCTTCTCTCATCGATGACTCTGCATATCCAAACACTCACTAGGGTCCCCAACCCACACTGTAGAGTTCTGGAGTGCCGATAAATGTCACATGCCAAGCAATCCAAATGCCATATCTCTGCAAGTTGTCTTTGTCCACCAAGGTAGCGGCAAATGTCGGAGTTGAAAAGATCATCGAAGCAACAAAGGGTCTGGTGTGGGTTTGGCATCAGACAGAGCTAAAGAACCCATATTTTCTCCGAGAATTTGTGAATGTGGAAGTTGGAGGAGACTGTGAAAGTGTTGAAATTCAGTGTTAAGAACTCCAAGAACTGCAAGGTAGAGTTGCAGGACTCCAAGAAGGGGTGGAAGCAGCTGAAGCGACAAAAGTAGTCTTCGGAGTTGACATTGTCCAATTTGGTGTAGTTCTTGAAAGTATGCACATTGAATTTGCTCTCAATTGTATGAATCCAATGTTTTTTCTCGTCGGCTTAGATTTTACCATCGTTGCAAATGGATCTGTCATACCTTGGCATTAATCATTTGTTGGCAGAGTTAGCAAATACAACGATAGAAGCTAAGCTAGCAGCATGAACCGGTGAAACACCGGTTGAATCAGAACCAGATAGATCCATCACTGTTAGAAAAAGGAAAGGCAGGAGCAGAGTAAGAAATTCAAGTGGGCACGGAGGAATGATGTGAATCATCCCCCCATGGTGTTAAAACTAAAGTGAAAGGTCACGGCGTTCATTGACCATTGGAGTAATAACTCCTAATTTATTATAATTGAACATTGGAAGGCTCTGAAATCCTAATTGCATTACTACCCACCCTTTGGACTGTTAGATCAATCTATATTTTCTCATGCCTTTACCATTGCTTCTACTCCCATATATGCCTCTATCTATGATGCATATTACATCCTAAGCTCTCCCCTAGCATTATTGAAGTGTAGCGAGCGTACCCTACCCTCACGCTACAAACTTAATACTTTTCAGTATTCACTAGGTAAGGTACGCCAAGGTAAAAACCTGGAAGCATTCAAAGAAAGGCAAGCACAGGTTCAGACACGGAAAGATAGAAAAGAAAAGACAAGCATGCAAGCCCACAAGACTTTACCCCTTTTCTCATAAGCCTACAACCCACTCGTTACCTGCTCTTCATACTTCGTATACGAGACTTGGAGCCTCGTGGATGTCTGTGTACCTAATTTTACCATAAAAATGCATGAAAGCAACCACATATCTATTTATGTATCTATCTATATACCATTCTCCTCGGTGACTCATAGGGGACATGCTCTTCATTTTTGAAATAACTCTCACCAATTACCAATTATCCTAAATTAAAAAAAAAAAATATCTATTTGTCTGCCATCGATGACTCACACAGAACATGTTCTTTGTCTTTGTTTTTGAAATAACATGTATTGCAAATTTTGAAAGACGCATCATCAAAATTAACACATTCCCCGCAAAAAAATGTTAAATTGTTATAAAATTACATTATTTGTACAAATTATGAAATACACATGAATCTGCTATATGTTGTAAGGATTTGCAAATGAATATTATTTGAAGCTTAATGGCACACACCTCTTACCCGTCGTGGTTCGTATGCCCCAAAACCATGAGGTATTTTGAATGCAAAGGAAAATGTTTGCTCTCAAACTCCCCATTCTTTAGAATCAATCTAAAGAAATCCACTTCAAGCCTAAACATAAGTGTAGTAAAAGACCATGCACACTCTTTCTCCAACCACACGTCTTCTCTATAAATGATATGTAAACCCTAGCCTTTAAGAGGGGAAACTCCCCCCAACAATTCAATCACACAGATATGCTTCCACATAAGTCGTTATTCATTATACAAAATTTGATTCTTAATTATTTCCCAAACCAACAACATCTGAAAACTCGTTTTAGTCACCTCAAAACAATTGGAAATTGTTATGCGCAATTGAATGTGTCTAGGCTACTAGTTACGCCAGATTGGGATGTTGAAGGATCAAGGTTACCTCACTTCATCATGTTATTATCATGCCAAACAAGCCAAAATGGACAAGAAAGTAAACATGGTTGTTTTGGAGACAATTCTTGTTGGATTTCTTGATTATTATGTCTAGGTGAAGCATTTGTACCCACAACTCTTTGCAATGAATGTTGTGGCATTGATGATGATTCTTCACGACTCTTTGCAATGAATGTTGTGGCATTGATGATGATTCTTCACGACTCTTTGCAATGAATGTTTGTGGCATTGATGATGATTCTTCATGTGTAAATGCAATGTAGCTTCCAACATGCTTTCTTCCATAATACCTCTCTTTTCCATTGCAACAAGTTGGTTCATAACATCTTCATACTTTTCCTGAAGCATACTTGCATATACACTAAAGCCTCATTTTCATCAAAAAAACGTGATTAGAAACTTATTATTATTAGGGGCCATTTGTCTGGCCCTTTTTCCCCTATGTGTCTTGTTTTTCAATGCCCAAGATAGATGTCAACATAAGCACAGATGTTTACGTATGATTGATTGTTTACTTATTCTAAGACTAAGAAGGTCAATGTTGATATGTTTTTTCTCAATATGCTCTGGAATTTCTATATAAACACCCGCTTGAAAATGAGTTTACCATCATAGGCGCGAAGGTTGATGGTAGAGGGGACCAACTCTAAGGATCCTTCTTTCATTCATGGGGAAATCCAATCGTCGAAATCAATGAAAAAATTGTCATGGGCCAACATCCAAATAATGTGTGTCACGTCTTTGTATTGTATTTTGTCTTCAAATGGTGTATCTATTTGATGCAATATCTTTATTTTTAAATAGCAGCTTATATTCTCTTCCTTTCTTCCCTCTATGTAGAAGTATCCTTCCCCATTAGTATAAGTCTCCCTTCAAGTCTTAGTATTAGTCTCCTTGATGCTTTCATCTAAGATGCATATGCAAGTTGTGTTGGGTGTGGAGCCAAATTATCTTCTTTATTCCAGGGTATTGTCGCAATGGACCCCAGTTCGTAATGGGCGCCGCTAGGGGGGTCCAGGGGGGGCGATGACGTCTTTTATGAGCCCCTCCCCCCTGGTGGGGGTTCGGGGGCAACCCCTGAAGCTAAAAATAGATGTAAAATTGCATTTTAAAATATTGTAATTTCGTAGTCAATCTGAGTCGTTCATTAGGCGGATGATCTAACGGTAGAAGTTATGTTTAGTTTAAGGTTTTTTGTCCTATAAGGCAACCCCTCACTATATATGAGGGAATTGTATTGCGGCTATGTATATGTATGTATTCTAAGCGAGAAAGAGAGAGGAGATTGTGTGAGAGCGAAGAGGAAATTATAATGGATTTGTTGTAGGTTGTATCTTTTCATTTTGTTGGATAATATAAAAGGAAGGACTGGTTGTTTCTCTGTGGACGTAGGCCAAATTAGGTAAACCACGTATATTTGTGTCTCTCTTGTTTTATGTGTTCCATTGCTCTATAATATATAATTTTCTAACAAGTTGATGAAAGGGTGTAATCATGGAAAAGTCAAAGTTAAAAACTATGTTTATGTAAAAGAAATATCTACATGGAAATTTTGATAAATTTGAAAGAAAATTATGTTATTTTTTGAAATTTTATTATTGTAAAGCTACCAAACTATAAATTTTCATTATAATAATTTAATACTTGATTTTTTTTTATAAGCTTGGTAGGACTACATTTTCATCATGTCCAACTTCTCAACCCGATTGGGGGAATAACATAAGATTTGAACCCAAGACTTCTGGTTCGATGAGACTTTATTTCCACAGCCATTTTCTAATTGAGCTACCCCAAGCAGACTAACTTAATGTGTGTTTTTTTGTTGACTAGCGAAATCAACAATGGTGGTGGTATCGTACTCACGTTACACAGGGTCGAATCCCATTGGCTGCCACTATAACCTCTAGGAGGAACCGCCCAGCCCGCAAGAACAACCCTCGGTTAAGACGAGACTTGAACTCGTGACCTGCACAGTGGTACAGATGACTTAACAGATCGTCCGCTGGCCACGAGACCAAACCTCTATGGGCAACTTAATGTATGATTTTAATTTTCTATATGAAAAAAGATATTTTAAAAATTAATTTTAATTTAAGTGGTTGAAAATATACCAAACTATAAATTTTCATTATAATAATTTAATGCATGATTTTAATTTTCTATATGAAAATTATATTTTAAAAATTAATTTTAATTTAAATGGTTGAAAATTAGACTGATATTGTTTAATTGTGATTAATCTCACTCAAAACCCCAAAAAAATTTCACAATATGCATTCAGTAGTGAGCACATGCTCAGATGATCTCCCAAAGTGTTCCTTTATTGTAGTTTTTATATTTATGGGTTTTAATGAAGATTATCATATTTGCATAAAGCATATATGTTTAATAATTAAAACTATTTTTAATATATAAGAAATATGGAATAGTAAATTTTAATATATAATAAATATAAGATATTGAATTGAGTGAATTGATTCCAATAGTTATTGGAATTTTAAATGTTTTTATTGGATTAAAAGTTTTTTTTAGTATAAAGAAACATATTGACAACTCAAGAATTCGGTAAGAGTGAAAGTGTGCTTCTTATAAATCAACAACAAATTATTCTAAATAACATGAGTTTTCTTCAATAAAAATAATAAATCAACGTGTATTCACAAATAACATTTAATAGTAATTATGCTTAGTACTATTTTTTTAAAGAAATGGCTAGAAGTTTGTATAATAAAAGTGGGATCTCGCCCAGACCAACACATATCTTCTAAGAACTAGAAGAACCAAAATTCCTTGAAGGTCCGAGTTAGAACATGCAGGGACAACCCAAAACCTTGCTCGGTGACACCATTCTACTTGAAGATTGAAACTATTCCACTTTAAAGCTTTCCAAAAAAATCCTAAAATCCAAATAAAGTTGTAGCACATTTTTAAGAGTTTTTATTTGTTTGGGATTTCGCCTTTCCTGGAGAATTGCCTTTCGATTTTCTTTTCACTTGGGCCCAAGCCCAATTTTATGTTATTTCTATAGAGGCGTCCAATTTAGGGGTTGTTCTGTTTTTGGGTTTTGTTTTTTTGTGCCAAAGGAGGGAGGATTACTTCTACCTGGTCCACCCATGATAACACCTTTCTGCTATTATCTGTTGGAGAAGTGAACCTAGTGGGGATTTTAGTTCCTTTTCCTTTGTCCACGGATGAGGAATCTTGCACATTCTTTATCTTTTGAAGAGCTTCTAGAGAGGTAGAAGAGTTGTTTGTTGCCTTTGCTACGACTCGAGTTGCTTCAATTTTGTTAGACTTTATTGAAATTTTAGATGGGACAGGAGACACCTCGGAAGTATCGTGCTTTGTCTCTGAGTCCTATCCCTTGGAAGTATCTTTGTCTCTGCGATTGATATGCCCTTTTGTGCACATGGCTCCTTGCGAGAAGCATTAACATTCATTGGGGAAGTGTTTGGAGAAGCAATTGTTATTCTATCCTTAGCTGAGATGACAAAATATTCCACATTAGAACTCGTCTTTTCTTAGTTTTCTACTGAACAGTTTAAATCATTTTGCAACTTGTCCTCTTTGCTAGAGGTTGAGGAAGGGATCTCCTTAGAAATTGAGTAATGATCAAAGGTGGCTCCCTCCCACCATTGAGGTTTTTGGCTAGTTTTCTTTGTTGTATTTTTTCTAACTTTGGAGCAAGATTTGATGGAATGTCCAATCTCATAACAACCTCTATAGCGAAATGATATATTTTCATAGTCCATTTTTTGCATCCATGACAATCCAGGACCTGTTAATTTAATTTCAACAGGGAATCCCTTACTGAAATTCATTTCCACACATATGCGTGCATATGTGGGCTTCAGGTAGTATTTTGTATCTACACCTCGACAATGGAATTGTTCTAATGCGTTACCAATTGCAGTCAAAGAGGCAAGATTCCACCAATGTAAAGGGAGGTTGGGTAGCCTTACCCAAACCAGAGTAGATGAGAGAGATGTCATGAGGGGATCAAAGGAGGGAAACCAAGGCTACATGGAGAGTCTTGTGCTACCCTAAAACCATGGGCCAGAGTTCAAGATCTAAGATCTGTCATCAACTTTGTTGAGAACTGATATGAAAAATCCTCTTGCCAAAGGATAGATGTTCACTTCGTCAGAAATATATGATTTCCATTGCTTAGAGATCCAGGAGTGAAGGTCAACCAGCCTTGGCCACAAGCCAAAGAACCTACAAATTAACCTAGCTTCAGAGAAGAATTTAGCCTCGCTTATTATCTCAACCACACTTGGAACCTTGATTACAAGAGCATCCAGAACTAGAATCCCAAAGGAGAGGAGTCCAAAAGCAGGAGTTTTTAAAATATCTCGAGTAGGCATAGAAGATGGCCCTCGAGGAGGGCAGCGAGAAATAGATTTTATAATTTCATAGAAAGTCAAATGGTACATCGCCTGACTAGAACTCGCCAAACATGATGGAGGGCTGATGCTCGAAGAGCGCACCACTGAAGTAGATGACACTAGAGAACCACTAGAGATAACATTCGAACAGGGAGCAACACTTGAACCAAGAGTAGTGCCTACAGACTTGACAAGTGGAGACGTCGATGGAACCATCGTGGGAGCCATCTCAATAGATAGGGATGTCACAACAACTTGAGTAGAGAGGAATGAAAAATTCGCTGAAGAGAGAGAAGAAACCAAAATAATAGCATAGTCGAAGACAAAAAAAAATGCCCATAAAAAAAGAAGAATCTCATAATAGCGATGCCCGACTAAGACCGAACCCTAACTACAACTACAAAGCAACGAACCAGAGCCATTACTATTTTTATAAATCATCCATTCCTAATAATAATTTAATAACTAAATAATAATATATTTTTTCTCTTATTTAAAAAACTCAAAAAATATCACAATAACGAACTTTTGTTTTATAAAATCGCTAAAGCACAAAACATGAACTTTAAAGCCACTTTTTACCCTGTAATGTAATGTTACCTTTGATTGAGCAACATTGGACAACCCTTTGTTTCAAAGGGCACATTTGCCTTCATGTGGGTTTCGCATTTAAATAAAAACTTCAATGCGAACTTTGGACCAGTCCTATGCTCTTCCACTACCTCTTTAGCCCTCATGTTTGTGCTATGTCATGAATTGTTTTATTTAAGCGAAAGCTTACTAATCGGCTGTTCATCCTATCAAATTTTCACAAAAAACTAAAGGCCAAGGAAACTCGAATGATATAAATACACATCCAACTTATTTGTATGAATTAGAAATATCCCACATCGATTCATCGTAATAGGAGACGTGTTTTTGGGTTGTATAAGTTCCACGTCTTTTCCATTCTTAGATAGCTTGAAGGGTTAACAAATTTCCGAGTGTTTTTTCTTAGCGGATGAAAGACTCCGCACCAAAACTAGTTTTAAATTGAGATTCAGGCACATGTTTACATTTTTGAAATGGGGTTAAGGGTGATCTTTCGTTCTTAGAAAAACTATACCCGTTTTTCGCTAAACCAAAGCTATATACCCTTTCCATTACATTTATAAGTATCTAATGATAACACTTAATGATTTATATCAATATAGGTTTATTAATGATCCATGTTAACTCATTTAATGATCTATATTTATATACACTTTCCATTACATTTATACGTATCTAATGATAACATTTAATGACTCATATTAATATAGGTTTATTTAATGATCCATATTAAGATAACATTTAATGACTCATATCAATATAGGTTTATTTAATGATCCATGTTAACTCATCTAATGATCTATATCAATATAGATTTATTTAACGATCAATATAGATTTATTTAATGATCCATATCTCTTGATTTAGGGATGGGATAAAATCCAATCAAATTTTTATAATAACATTTAATGATATAAATTAGTATAGATATATCTTAATCAAAAGAGGGATGGGATCAAATCCAATCATTTTTTTTTATGATAACATTTAATGATATAAGTTAGTATTGATACATCTTAATCATGAATCTAAAGAGAAATTAATATCAATTTTGAATGAATCAAATCTTTTTTATAGTGCCTAGCTACTCTTTCTCTTTACAAATATAAATATTTTATTGTGTTATATATATATATATATATATATATATATATATATATATATATATATATATATAAGTTAATATTAAAATAAATTAGTTAATATAGATATAAAATTGAAATATGATATAAAATTTAAAAGTTATTTTAAACTAATTTCAATTTTGAATCAATTTTTTTAGTTTCCAATTACTTTTTCTCTTTGCAAATTGAAATATTTTATTGTGGTGTATATATATATATATATATATATATATATATATTCTAAAGTTAATATTAAAATAAATAAATTAATATAGATATAAAATTGAAATATGATATAAAATTTAAAACTTACTTTAAACTAAGTTAAAAGTTGATATAAATTTTTCTTATTTCATATGGATATGGAAATATTTTATTTGTAATTTAGAGTGAGAGTCTTTACCATATTTGTTTTTTATTTTGATTATAGCAAACATTTTTTTTTTTCTTTATTTTTTTAATTTAAATAATAAATTGAAATATTTTTTTGTTATATATATATATATATTTATTTATTTTCTAAAATTTAAAATTTACTTTAAACGAATTTAAAAGTTGATATAAACTTTTCTTATTTCATATGGACATGGAAATATTTTATTGTAACTGAGAGTGAGAGTCCTTACCCTATTTGTTTTTTTTTTATTTTGATTCTAGCGGACTTTTTTTTTTTTAATTTAAATAATAAATTGAAATATTTTATTGTGATTGAGACCTGCGGTCCTCTTGCAGCGCGCCTGCGGTCCTCTTGCAGCGCGCTCCAACAATCCCTCACCACCTAGGGTTTTGTCATATGGCCGATTCCTGCACCGAGAGGAGCTATCTTCACTGTGTGTGGGCCATAATTGTTGTATTCCTTGGTCTCTCAGTTTTGTTGGTGCTCTCATTCTCCACGAACTGCAAATTGACTGAGTTCGGTATTTGTTACGAGCCTTTATGACATGATCTTAAAGCTGGCAGACCTACATGGAAGTGAAGGCTGAGATCTGCGGATCTTCCCGCAGCTCTTCAAACACGCAGATCTTCACGCGGCTCTTCAGATCTTCACACTGTGGTTTTTTCAGATCTTTATTCTGCGGCTCTCCACGCTTCAGATCTGCGGCTCTTCACCTCAAATCTGTGGCTCTTCACCTTAGGCTGAGATCTGCGGATCTTCACGCAGCTCTTCAAACACGCATATCTTCACGCGGCTCTTCAGATCTTCACTCTGTGGCTCTCCATGCTTCAGATCTGTAGCTCTTCACCTCAGATTTACGGCTCTTCACTCTGCGGCTCTTCACCTTAGGCTCAGATCTGCGGCACTTCACTCTCCGACTCTACCTTAGATCTGCGGCTCTTCACCTCAGATCTGTGGCTCTTCACTTCTCTTCAGTAATCTTCTGTGGCCTTTTGTGGTCCTCGGCACTAGTGCTACATCTGTCGATCTTGTGGCTGCCCAAGAGAGCATTCCCCAGATGGCTCCTAGCTTCGCGAAAATAGCTGCTGGCTCAGTTTCGTCCGCCTCTGGGGGGCAAGCTCCTGCCCATATCGTCAATGAAGCCCCAGCTCCCACTGTCCAGGTGGTCTAGGCCTCACTCGATGAGGCTTTGAAGTTCTCTGAAAGTGCCCTAATCTGTCGTTTCAATGGTTTTTGGCCACGACTGACAGCTCTCCACAGCTGGATCTTGGAGGTATGGAAGCCTCTAATTCTTGATGCAATTAATATCTACCCCTGTGCTAGGGGTTTCTTTATAGTAGATTTTGAAACACTGAAAGCAGACAATGTATTCTAGGTTCTGGTCCTTGGTTTTGGGAAAAATCAGGCCTATTCATGAGGCCATGGAACCCATCATTCGATCCTTCAACAACAGTCATAATCTCAGCATCAGTTTGGGTGAGATTGCCAAACCTACCCTTGCATCTCTGTAATTTTTCTTCGTTAAAAGCCATTGGAAATGCAATTGGGAAATTTTACTGCAAGTGCCCAGAAACAGAGGAATATGCCAAAACCACCTATGCACGCATCTGTGTGGAAATGGACTTCAGCGCCGGATTCCCAGCTGAAATACACCTAACAAGTAAAGACTATGTGTGGAACCAGAAACTCGATTATGAAAGTGTCCTCTTCAGATGTCGATCTTGCTTTGAGACAGGCCACCTAGCTAAAAACTGCCCAAAAGCCTCCCAGAAATATTCTGCTAGAAAAAATCACCACAAATCTACATGGTGGGAAGGAGCACAAAAAGAACACTACACTGTCATCAAAGAAGAATACTCTCGAGAAAACTCTGAATCACAAGAAATCGGGCAAGAAAGAAACAACTCTCAAGACAAGCAGGGGGAAAGCCCCGCCCAACAACAAAAGAGTGAACTCGACAACCCCTCAAGCATCAACAGTTATGAGGATTCGAATACCGCACAAAATAAATCTTCATTTAACAGCAAAGCAGATCTCTTAGACCAAACTTCTTCTCCGACTATCTTCAAAAGGACGAACACAATAGATCGCGAAGCTAAGACACCAATGTCCCAAGAACCAGAAGAGATGAAGGAGATGCAAGATAAAGAAAGTTGGAAGACCGTAGAGAAAGAAAGCTACAACACCAACCTCGCCAAGAAAGACGAGGAGCTAGACAATTAGAAACTAAGAAAATTATAGGTCCGATAGACCAATTTGGTTTGAGTGGACATTAACCACCACCATCATCATCATATTCTAAAGTTAATATTAAAATAAATTAGTTAACATAGATATAAAATTGAAATGTGATATAAAATTTAAAAGTTACTTTAAACGAATTTAAAAGTTGATATACAATTTTCTTATTTCATATGGACATGGAAATATTTTATTTGTAACTGAGAGTGAGAGTCCTTACCATATTTGTTTTTTATTTTGATTGTAACGGACATTAATTTTTTTTAAATAATATTTTGTTTTTATTTTAAAAGGGACATGTATCAACTCCACATCAAGCACAGACGAAATTACACATTGCCCTAATGTTGGGCTGTAGAATGAGCCTCTGGACTCAACTAATATAGATCCATCTTAAACCATGGATCTAACAAAGCCGAGAGGATCAAATCTGAATCAAATCCTTTTTATAGTGCCCAATTACATTTTCTCTTTGTACTTTAATAGTGCCCAATTACTTCTTCTCTTAATTGGGATAAAATTTAAAAGTTACTTTAAAAGAATTTAAAAGTTGATATAAAAATCTTATTTCACATGGACATGGAAACATTTTATTTATAACTGAGAGTGAGAGTGAAATATTTTTACCATATCCACTTACCATATTTGTTTTTTATTTTTATTATAGCAAACATTATTTTTTTAAAGTAAATAATATTTTTTATTTTTATTTTAAAAGGGACATGTATTAACCTCATGTTGAGCACGAACGGAATTACACATCACCCCCATACTCGATTGTAGAATGAGCCTCTTGGCTCAACTAGTCACGTCATATGTTGTTCTCTAATGATAATGTTTAATGATATAAACTAATAACGTCATATGTAAGATGATATAAACTAATCATGGCATATGTAATACTGGGTTGTAGAATGAGCCTCTTGGCTCAACTAGTCACGTCATATGTTGTTCTCTAATGATAACGTTTAATGATATAAACTAATAACGTCATATGTAAGATGCTATAAACTAATCATGGCATATGTAAGTGGTTTAGTATTGCTTAGTTGGAACAAGTTTTTATATCTTTACAATCTTGTTGATCTCATATTCTCATCCCCAGAACTTGGAACTCTAGCTTTTTCCTTAGGACATTTCCCTTTCTATAATAAAAGTAGGAAATCATTTTTTTAAAGTTAATTTGTATTACTTCCAAATATCAAATTACATCATTTTTTTCATAAGCATAGTACACAGTGATATGTTTACTACCATTATGGTCTTAGATTCCAAGATTGTTCATGGGTTTTTCTTTCTTATCTTTTCTCTTATGGAGATTTATCCAATCCGAGGAGTTATCTAGAGCAAATGTAGATGAAACAATGCAATTTCCTTGAGATGATTCCATTGCGGAATGTTCTATCATATTTACTACTTCCTTGTCACTATCTGAGTGATCTAATTCATGGGTATGTTTGTGCCCACTCATTAGTAGAGCCAAAATTATGGTCGCATCTCTTTCCTTTTCAGTCGAAGGATGAGTTTCCTCTGTCGAGGGTTAAGATGGCTCTACATGGGGTTGAGTTGATCTTGAAGGTGTTTATTTGGCACTAGGTGTCTTCTGTTGTTACGTGTTATCTTGCTTGTGAACCGTAATAGTCTTGGTTCCTTTGGTTCTCTTTGGATCTTTCCATCCACGGTTCTTTTTCTTAGTATCTGGGTGGGTATAGGGCCCATGTGAAAGGGGGCAGGAATTCTGAAGATGGCGAGGCTATTGGAAAGTCCTATAACTAAAAGCAATGTTTTCACAATCCACCGACTGTGAATAAACCCTACCCTTCCATTTGAGAAGGATTTTGTTAGGTAATCCTTTACTGAGGTCCACTTCAACACATATGCGTACAAATATGATAATTCCTTTTGCAATCCTGTCAGTGTCGATTTTGATGAAGTTACCTAGTAAGTTCCCACATCTTCTAAGACATCTAGATGTGACAAATGGATGGTTAGGTTAGGGAGCCTTAATCAAACTGGTGTGGCTAGATATTTCATGGAAACAAGATTAAAATCTAGAAACCATGGTTGAAAAGAGAGACAAGAGTGGCCCCAAAACCAAGGTCCCTCATCAAAAACCTTTTGCCATTTTTTAAACTTTTGAAGAGCACAACAAAGAATCCTTTTGAGCAAATATGCAACACATTATTCTAAGACTAATTTTGGTGCACCCACTCTTGAAGAGCAGATGTTTAGTGCTAGGAACCGTTAAAACGACAAATAATCATTTGTAGTTAATAATCTGCAACCAAGAATTGACATATAATGTTATCATTTTCAAGAGATGGAGTTTTTGTTACCTGATCCACCACGAATGATGGTCCAAAGAGATCTTTGGGGTTTGGAGGTGAAGATCTTGGTTCTATGACATCCTTAAAGGATTTGGGTTGAGATGAAGAGGATGAACCCCAACCTTTGGCTCCACCTCTTACTCTTGATACAATATAAATCAAGGCATCCTTGGCTATGTCATACTCACTAAGGGATTTATGGTCCTAAAGTTGTTAACCTCTATGTAAGAGTCGAATACTTCCATACGAGATTCTCTCCCAATCTTATATCCTAGCTGCAATTGAGGAAACAAGATCTGTGGCTTTGACTTACAGACCAAGCGAACCCCTGAGATTGTTTTCACAAAGATCGTAAAATTCGCTAGATTTGGGAAAATAACCTCATCTTGTGAGTAGAAAGAACCTTGCAAAAAACATGGTTTCCCCTGGTGACCACCACTGAGTGCATATTGTTGAGAAGGGGAACAAAATAAATTAGTGGGGGACATCAAGACCTGCAGAAGGAGGGGCTTCAAAATCTAAGGTTGCATTAGGCCTGGCAAAAGGCCTCCAACTCATTTAATGGAATCGAAGAAGCTTGGTTGTGCATGGGTGACGATGACAATTGATCTCAATAGAAACCCTAATATTTTTCCCTTGTATTCAAGTCCAACGAAGTACATTGCCAAAAGCTCCATGACCTACAAATGCGTTGGTGTTGAGTCATTTATCTGGTGTTGATTCATTTATCTCAAAGATAATGAGGTGGTAACTGGCGAGGACAATGTAAGATATGCAAACAGGGAAATCCCTTTCAATGAATTCCTCTTTCGTGAGGCCATGAAAATCACTACCATTAATGGCCACCTAGTAAGATCCTAGGTAGAAATTGTTCTGCAAGGAGAATAAGGCAGTTGGCCCACTCATTTTCACATTATACCAATTCTAAAAGTAGGAAATAATTAGATTAATGGAAAATATACAATAAATTTAAACATAGTTATTTTTTTTGTTTCTTTTGTTTTTTCCTAATGAAAATAGTAATAAATATTTAGATTAATAGAAAATATACAATAAACTTAAAAGTAGTGATTTTTTTGTTTCAAACTACATGAGGGTTTTGAGACGATAACCTTAACATTAAAAAGTTTTTAATGCAATTATTTGAAAACTAATACATTAAAAATATTATTAAGAAGGAGAGGTAAACCCAATATCATTGTATCACATATTTCTCTAACATTATATATATATTTTTGTTACTTTAAACTGATGGGAAAAAGTCAATTACTTTAATATTGTTGGATGTCCTTAATAAGAGAGTAAATTGGAGAACTTTGTTGAGATACCTACATACTTTACATACTTTAAAATGTAGAAGACCTTTCTAAATTATCTCTTTGTTGTAAAAGCTTGCAACCTGAAAGCTTAAATACTAGTTTTTTTTCCAGAAACATAGTACATATAATTCAAATCTTCAACATTAGATTTTATTATGCATTAGTATTCAAGTATTATATGTAAAATGTAACGAGATTGTCCCAAGTATAAGAAATATGTTGAATTTCCAATGGTTAATTTTAGGGTGAATGGATGATCTAAAATGGAGCTTTATATAATTTGTCATCTATCTTGATACTTATGGGTAGAAAATTTGGACGAATTGACTTACAAGGCCCATTTTAAGGGCAAGGCCTAGTTTGGTGATTTGGGGTTTAGAACATTCTAAATCTAGTTTGAGGCATCAAATGACACTTCTGGAGGTCAATACTTTGCAAACATAGCTCTTTCCCCTTAATATTGTTCTACACATGAAAATATTTCTAAAAATACAAAATTCACATCAACAAAAGTTCATATGTAGAAGTTATGCTCATTACAAGTTGACCTACACTATTGGAAACCTTGGTACCAAGTATATGCCACCTCAACCCCCATTACTCACATTGGGACTAATCATATGCGGGCTTTTAAGAAGATTCTAGAGTGTCCAAAACCTTCACACCAATTGAGGTTTGAGTCATGCAAAAACCGTAACCTTAACACAAGACAACTATTGAGCTATGTTAAATGTTGGGCTACCAAGAATAGAAGGGGTTCCATTCTTTTCATATTATTATTGTTCCATAGTTGAGCAGAGCATATGCATCTAGGAGTGGTATATTAGAGCGTAACATAGTAGGTGGAAGATTTTGTAGCAACTATTCAAGCCACACCATCCATGGAAACTCCATAATGTATGTCCCTTTCTTTGTACTTACATTTCATAACTAAGAAAAAGAGAGAAAGTCATAAACCTCACCTTTTAGCTAATTTTTTTACCAATTGAGTTTCCTAGATCTCATCTTGTGTTTATTTGTGTGGATGGCATACTCATTTACTTGTTATTTCATTTCAATTTTAGTTATTTCCATAAATTTGAGCCACTAAGCTAGTAATAAAAAAGTTAAGATCTAAGGTAATAAGTTGCATAATTAAAGAACTCAAAATATGTGTGACAAACTATTCAAGTGGAATATCCATAATAGTATACAGATCATATTGGTATCAAAGCAATTCTTTTGGGTTTTTTTGGGAAGTTGTAAGACCCGTGAATTGACTTAAGAAGGAAGTCACAAAACCCTAGCCATGGCGGATGAGTCTAGTTGTAACAACCCTCAAGATGAGGCAAAAGAGAGATTTGTGAATCTATAATAACAAGTCAATGATATCTCTCATAACATGACACTCCTAATGACATCCCTACTGAAAAAGCTTGGACCTTTTTGGGGATATTGGTAGTTCTAACTCATAAGTTGGATCATATGATAAAATAAGAGATTATGAAGACCTACAAAAGGAGCCCAAAAATGAGCCAAATAAAGATAAACCAAGTTTACCATTGTCATCATTTATTCATAATATTTATGTAAAATGGAAGTAGAAGTGGACATCAAACCCTACCAAGGTGAGATTGGTGTTGTTAAGTTTAAGCATTGGTTGCAATAATTAGAAGTTTATTTCAGTGTCGATAATACAGAAGAATAAAATAAGTTCTCAACTGCATAATTTAAATTCGAGGGTTTTGCACTAACTTGGTGGGAAATCCAAATGTAGACACTTATGTTTGAGGGTGACCCAATAGTAACTAGGCGAGGAGGTTTTTAAAACCCCCAACAAGTCTTCGTTCTACCATATTGGATATATAGAGGACCAGTAGATCCATAGGCATCACTTCAAGCATAAGCAAGAGTACAATGTGTATAAGTAGACCATTGAGTTCAGAAAAAATGGAAATTATGTTGGGTATATCTCCTAAGAATCTAGATGTACTCCTCAAGTATATGGGGAGGTATACACAATTATTTATCGAAGTGAGTGATGCTCTTTAAACCTAGGATGATTGATGAGGTTTATGTGCATGCACGATACTTGGAGAATATAGGCCACAAGAAAGGATAATCAAGTGGTTTCAAATAGAAAGGTCGCCTTCCATGGAGGGGAAGGAGAAGTGAAAGGAAAGAACAAGAAGATAAAAACCACTGCACACCAATGTAAGGATACAAACAACTATTGCATCCATATAATAACAATGGTCACTCCTAAGTGTTGGAAACCACGTCTAGAGTTGAATCCAAATAATGGTAAGAAGGATGCAAGAAGAAGAACCTATTAGCCATGGATTTTAGCAACTTCATAGAGAGTAGCTCGGATTTGGATGAAAAGTTTGTCTACACTAAAGTGCAGAAGGAGGTGAATCTGAGTAACCTTCATCAAAAGGAAGAGGAGATGAATAAAATATTTCATATTAAGATTTAGGTCGAAAAGGCCAAGATGGATTCTTTATTCAATTTTGGTTCATGGGCCAACCTCATAGAAAAATATAGTCAACATGCTTGGATTAGAAGTCCATTATCATCCTAACCCATATCCATTAGGATGGAAATACGGATACAAAGTGCAAGGTCACTAAAAAATGTAAGATTGATTTTTCTATAAGCGCATATTATCTTGATGAAGTAGAGTTAGATGTAGTGCCACTTGATGAACATGGTGTAGTGTTTGGGAGCCCTTACATGTATATTAGGGATGAAATATTCATAAGACAAGCAAAATAGTATCACTTGATAAAGGATGGGAACTCTTCCATCATCAATGCACGCAAAGGTAAATATTATATTTTTCTAGTAAATGCTAACCAAGCTAATAATTTGATCAATTATAGTAGGAATTTTGTATTGCTTTTCTTAAGAGAGAATCACCCAGGTAATGAATCAATAAAAGTAAAGGATTCTATGGAGGGATGTACCAAAGAGTAGAAATTTTAGTTGCAAGAATTGTTTCAACAATATAGAGAAGTGTTCAGGACCCTAAAGGGTTACCACCTACGAGGGAAGTGGACCACAAGATATAGTCTATTTTAACCAGAATGAGTATAGATTATATTAAAAAAGTTGTGCCCGTTCGCAACAAAATTGGGTCTTTACATCAAGTTATCCATGCTTCAACAAGCTGATAAAAATTTCTTGGCCCATCTAGACTATTGCAGTAGATATGGCTATCATGCTTACAAAAATTTCCCATTCTAGGATATCTACAACTATAAATTCGACAGAATTGAAATAAGAGGTATATACATTTATAGTTCATCATATTGATAAAACAAAAACAAAACAAATTCAGAGTTGGTCAGATATCCATAGGAGTTGGGCAGTTTAGATCTAGTCCAGGGAGGCATCTTCTGAGTCTTTGGAATTATCTTGGTCTTTCATGCCCTCCATGTTTGCCTCAATGTCTTCCTCCATGGCTTCCACCTTGATCTTCAATTTTTCCAGCTGATGGCGTTGTGCATCCACTTCGTCCTCCAATTTCCTGATGCTTTCCCGTTTCTCAATCTCCGGTTCCTCGATGGATAGACCTTCCTACCCTCATTTTGACTTTTCACAACATAATTACCAACCTCCGTGACACTAAAAATGATACACAACAACCTCATCTCTAGCCAACAGGATTTCGCAAAGGCCACTGTCCCACTCTCAAACCTTAAAACATACAAAATCCACATATCGGTTTGCACTTTATAACTGCTGCCTAACCGAGAGATGATGCAGAGATGAGTGAGGAGATTGTTGCAATTGATATCCCATGAGTAGTCCATCATAATTCTACCATCCTCCATTAATTTCCCACCAAGCTCTTGATCTCTATCATTCATCCCCACAATTCTTCCACGAGCGAGCCCGACTTCACTGAGGTCCTGAATTAAATTATTCTCCGTAAATCTCAAATCCCTGCAGACACCTGAGGTGCTGCACCGCCCAATTCTCCAAGAACCAGGGAAAAAACGGTGAGGCCGCACGTTGTGACTTAATCTTGAAACATGTGTGGTACAAAATTTCCATATGACGCCACGTTTCGAGTGAGCCTGGATGTTAGCTTGCCACGAGTCCTCATGGTTGGCAAGAGCTTGCAGAGGGTGATGCGACAAGGGGAGGAGGAACCCAGGGTGGTGATTATAACGCAGAGGGACAAAGGAGAAAGGGGAGGGGCCATAGGGAAGGGGGAAGGGGAGGGTAATGAGGAAGGGGAGGGTAATGAGGAAGGGGAGGGGGAATGGGAGAAAGGGGAAGGGAGGTAGGAGGGATGGGGGGAGGGATAGGAAGGGGGAGGTGGGAGGGGGGGGAGGAAGATGCCAGGAGAGAGTTAGGGGGAGGAGGGGGGTGGGGGGGCTTCATATCTTTATGGTATGCTAGATGTGACTTTTCCACTTCCTTAGCTATCCTTTGAGACTTTATTTCCTGCCTACATATATCTCTCTTCATTTTCTTAAGGAATTTTTGTCATGCTCATGACATCGTTTATTACACATTTTTCCTCCTCCAAATGGCATGCCTTATTAGCTTATCTATCAGCATCATGGTTATTTCCCCTCAAGACATGATAGAAGGACACCGAGTCGAAAGCAGGGAGCAAGTTCTGGGCTCTCATAATGATTTGATTTAGGTTAGAGATCTTAGCCTTTGAAGTGTTAATCATATGCCTTATAACGATCATGGAGTCTCCTAACACCTGAATCTTTTTTATCCCATTTCTTTATGCCAAGATTAGTCCCAGGAGCATTCCATAAGCTTCAACTTGGTTATTGGTCTTTTGGCCTAGCCCCCAAGAATAACTAAATTAAATGATTCCTTTGGGATTAATGAGAATCCCTCCCCCTCCTACCACCCTAGGATTACCTTTTGACGCACCGTCGAATTGAAGGGTCCACTTATTTGTGGTTTTTAGCCATTCCACCTGGTCCTTCAGGGATAACCTCAGAATCCAATTGGCCCGAACACAAGGAGTTCGCTTCAAATCTCGAGGGGTCAGGGGGACCTTCCACAATGCCATCCAAGCAAATTCCAGCTGATCCAAAGAAGGGTCAATGACTGGTTTATGCAATTCCATACAGGCCGAGAGGGATGTCATGGCTATATTCCTTGTAGGGATTTGGGACATTCTAAAAATCGTCTTATTCTTGGATATCCATATTTTCCAATTAATATACTTCGGGAGAGCGGACCAAACCTCCTTAAATTTAGTTTTGGCCTGAATGGAGCCCACATACGAATTGGGCCAAGAGTTGAAGAAGGAATGAATGTCTGCAAGCCATATGGTTCTGTAGTATAGGGGATCGAGGGCCACAACCCAAACTTCCTTCGTCACATGACACTGTAGGAAGAGATGAGAGATCGACTCCTCCTCTATTTCGCAGAGAGGACACCTTGAGGGTCCAACCTGCCCCCTCTTTCTAATATTTTCAGCAATAAGATTTTTTTTATGGGTGAGCAGCCAGCAAAAGAAATTGATTTTTGGAATGGCATTTGTTTTCTATATTTTTCCCCAAACCGAATTTTTAGGAGGTAAATGGGTATCAGTGAGCATGTGCAAATAACCATTCTTCACTGAGTAGCTGGTGTTCTTCCAACCCCAACTGTCTTCCACATTTTGTGCAATGGGGGCATGACCACTTAACAACCGCAGGAGCCTTTCTCATTGAGGGAAAAGAGCCTTTGGGATGTTATCCATCATCCATCATTTCCAACCACCTTGTTGGTTCCACTCCACAATCTGATCCAACGAAACCACCCCTCTACTTTCCAAGAATAGATGAAGGTCCTCCAAAGATTGATCAGAATCCAGGGATTGAAGGTCGAGAATTGAATCAATAAATATATTGATAGTGGCCCCATTTCCAGGGATCTTTCTTAAATATTTTGTGATGAGGTCCCTGGAGGAATTGATCAATTGCCAAATGGGGGATCCCCATATAGAGGCCAATTGTCCAGCTCGGTCATTTGATAGAGATATATACTTAGACCTGATAACTTGTGACCACCACTGGCTCGGGTTTGTGACAGAGCTCCAGTAAATTTTTGCTCCTATAGCTATATTTGCTATTCCTTGGTCCCTAATCCCCAGTCCACCATGCTGCTTTGGAGCTCTGACAATTTTCCAATTTATTAAGTGATATTTCTTAGTTTCCATTTTGCCCCCTTCCCACAAGAATTTCCTAATGAACATGCCCATTTGGTGAAGCACACTTTTGGGAGCTTGTAGAGCTGTGAACTGATACAGGGGGATAGCCGAAAGGACTGACTTCACCAAAATTTCTTTGCCCACATTATTGAGCCAAATTCCACCCCAGTTTACAATTTTGGATTTCATTTTCTCTTGCACTTTTTTCCAGGCATTCGATGTGGCTCGTCCCAAAAAGATTGGGATCCCTAAGTAGTTGAACTCTCGCTAGTCCTTGATAGCTTTAAATCCCAGAATTTCCTCAATCTTTTTTTCTTTTTGCCTTGTAATATTCCAGCTGTATATGTGGCACTTATTGTCACTTGTAGCTCCCCCCAATGCACTGAGAAATTTATCCAGAATATTTTTAAACCTCCTAGCAATAGTGGTAGAAGCACCTCCCATTAATATAGTGTCATCCACAAATTGTCCATGGTTTATGCTTTTGATGCCCTCCTAGAAATGAATGCCCAGGAGGTTGAGGGAGGCCCTCTCGGATTCCAAAGATCTACTCAGGGCATCAACCATAATTATATAAAGAAAGGGTGAGAGGGGATATCCTTGACGGAGACCTCTGGAATATTTAAAGAACCCCGCAACCCGACCATTCACCAACAGAGCAATCCAGGGGGAGTCTATACAAAGATTTATCCATCTTATGAAGGTCTCATCCATACCGAGTTTACAGAGAAATTTCTACAAGAAACTGTGTCTAACCTAGTTAAAGGAATTAGCCATATCTAGTTTAATAATCCTGCCCTGATAACCCAACCTCTAGCTAGAGTCCAAGGCTTCTTGGATGAGGATAATGATGTCAAAAATTTGTTTTCCAAGGATAAATCCCCCTTGATTGTCGGAGATTAGGAGGGGCAGAAGCGACTTTAAACGCTAGGCCAACAACTTCAAAAAGATCTTATAAGAGACATTACAGAGGGAAATATGGCAAAATCTAGAGAATGAGGAGGGGTTCGACTCTTTAGGGATTAAGGCTAGGAAAGAAGAATTTATGCCACCCCCCATTGCACCATTTTTGAGGGAGTATCCCACCAACCTACACAAATATTTCTTTATGACATCCCAGAAGGAGTGGTAGAAGCTCACCGAGAAGCCATCCGGGCCCGACGCTTTATCCTAGGGGAAGGAAAAGATAACCTTATGGATTTCATCCTCTGTCGGAGGAGCAGTCAACAATCTATTCCAATCCACTGAAACAAGGGGTGGAATGCCCTCTAGGAGGAAATATTCACTGTCCAAATCCCATGTATGATCCTTGGTATACAAGTTTTTATAGTGCTCGACTGCTGCTCTTTTGATTTCTTCAAATTTATTGATGGTCTTTCCCCCATGGGTAATCTGAGTGATATTGTTTTTCGATTCCCTAAACTTGGCTTGCTTGTGAAAGAATTTAGTATTTCTATCACCTGCCTTAAGCCAATTATTTCTTGATTTTAATCTCTAGTACTCCTCTTCCTCTCTGAGAGATCTGTGAAGGCTCTTGAAGGTTTTTGCTTCTTTATGGATATCCATAACCTGGATCGGCCTGGTTTCCATCTATCCTTGGATAACATCCAATTTTTCTTCCATATTTTTTATATTGAATTGCCTTTTTGTTTTGTTCTCTTTTAGCCAAGTTTTCACGTCTTGTTTCAATCTATGTATCTTAGCCTCCCAGATAGTAATTAGGTTATCATCAATCCAGCCCACCCAGGAAGTGGAGACCATTTCGAAGAAATTAGGGACCTCCAACCATTGGGGAGAGTAACGGAAGGGAATGAGCCCTAGATCCAGGGGCATGGAGATTTCCAGGTGGATCGGCCAGTGGTCTGATCCAGCCCAAGGGAGGATGGTTGACTTAAGGTAGTAGTTCAAGGTGAGGATATTGTCGGCTGCAAGGAAACAATCTAAACGGGCCGCAATATGATTAGGACCCACTCTTCTGTTAGACCAAGTGTAAAGGAATTTTTGGGGTTTGACATCATATAAGTTCAAGGCTAAGATGAGATCCTCCATGTATTCCTGATGGGCATCCCTAATTATGGAGCCCCCCCTTTTTTTGTGGCGGCCCATAGTAGTATTGAAGTCCCCCCCAATAATGCAGTTATTCCCATACTCAATATTTTTCAAGTCCATCAGGGAATTCCAACATTCTTGCTTTTCTCGGAAGTGGGTGGGCATGTACACATTTATCACAGTGAAGAGTTGTTGCTTCTCAATTTTATTAAAAATAGTAGCTATCCAATGCGTAGTTTTTAGAGTACTTACCAGGTTTAGCTTTGTCGGATTCCACATAGTGCAAAGGCCTTTGGATGCCCCTCTTGAGCTGACTGTTTCGATCTTGCTAGTGTTCCAAAATTTATGTTTAATGGAGTTGATGGACTCCTCATCCAACTTGGTCTCCTGTAGCAGGGTAACTTCGGGCCTTTCTTTGCTAATGAGGGATTTTACTTCCATGATTCTCTTTACCGAACCCAGTCCTCTACAGTTCCAAGATATTATATTCATTAATCACTTTTTTGGGTTCCCCGCCCCCTTGTTAGGGCCCGAGTTGTTTCCTTTCTTCCCTCCACCTCCTTTGTTTCCTGCATTTTCCAGCTGACGTGGGATTGTGTGTTGTACTCCCAATTCTTTGTCTTTCTCATTTTTTTCCCATCTGACTTCATTCTTTGTTTTTCGCCCTGTCTTCTTCTCATTTTGGACAGGTTGTTTCTTCCTAGGCTTGCCTGATTTACCTTCAACCAAGCTTAACTGCCCTACTAGTCCCTTTCCTTCAGAAGAGGTCATGAGGCCCTCTAATTCCTCCTCGTCTTCCGATGAGTCTTCCAAAGAAGTATCAGTTTCCGGACTTGAACTGGACTCCATGTGTCCGCTAGAGGGGAGGCCCTAGGGCTCAGAGCGAGGGGCAGAGACCTCAAAAACCAAAGGGGGAGGCAGGTTGGGTTCTAGACCAACCATACGAGCCTCCGAGCCTAATACTTCAAAGTTGTTCGTAGTTTCCAATCTCGAGCCATCCCCACCCGATGGGAAAGTCAAGGGGGCCGAGGCCATCCCCAAACCAGGGGAGTTGTCATGGGGCGAGTTCTTCGAGGATTTGCAATGCTTGACCTACGTCCATTTCTCTTTTGATCCCCCAGAAGGTTTTTCCATGGAGTCGCCCCCTTTAGGGAAACCTTTAGCAAAGTGCCCATATTCATGGCACAGTTTTCACTTGAAGGGCAACTGATCATAGTCAACCTCTTGTACGTGAGACCAGCTATCCATACAGAGGTTGACTATCGCCAGAAGCCCTTTTTCTAGGTCCACCTCCATGCAGATCTAAGCACAGGAGAATAGGCCATCCTTCGGTTCAGAGTAGTCAATGTATTTCCCAAGAGAGTTCCCAATAAGCCGGAATGTTGCATCATTCCAACAGTGTAGGGGGAGGTAAGGGAGTTTCAACCAAACAGGAACCGAGGAAGGAACATCATAGTCGGGATTGAAACTGGGACTCCACCGATCCAGGTAGAGCCCCTGGGCCCCCATAAAATATGGGCCACTTCGAAAAACAAGGTCACGATCCAAACGGTTTTCAAAATAAAAAATGTAGAACCCTTTGCCACAGAAGGAGGAAATCACTCCCCCCTTGATCAGAGGATTCCAGTTCTTTTCAACCCAGGCCTTGACAGTACGAGGGGAAGGCCAAAGGCCCATGAACTACCCAATAAGGCCTTTGTCGGCCAGCTAGAGAGCTCTCGAACGAGCTTGAGGGGCACAAATATCAATTTTGGGGATATCATCAGCTTTCTTCACAAACTTAGAGTCCCCCTGCTTGCAGAATTTTGGGCCAGAGGCGACAAGAGAGTTGAACGCAACAATTTCCACCTGCAGAGGCATGGTGGCAGCCTACAGGGGCCTATCCTGAGCAGGTGTCGACATGCCCACCAAAAAGGCTGATAGTACTGCTCTCGAGAAAGCTATGACCCCCTCTGACCAAAACAACATAATTCAATCAAATCAGACAACGAGAAGCGCCCAAGGAGGAAGGAGCTCAGGGTCGTGACAAACAAATAGACATGAGAGATGATGCAGAGAGATAGGGACTCCAAGCCAAGCAGCACAAACGCAACAGGCACTGATGGACAAGAAAAACACAGTTGAAGACAAAAGAGCCAAACCCACTACCGGGAGAGGCAGAGAGGTAGGGATAGCGAGCCAAATGGGCTTGCCCCCAGCAGACGCGGTCATAAAATAAACACCATTGGAAGTCGATAAGAAAAACTCTTCTAGGGGCACATAACCGCCACAGGGAGATGACAGCCAGAGCTTATAAATAGTTATTACCTAACACCCATTGCCAAATATTGGGTTGCATAGACAATCTATCCTAGAGTAAACAGAGAGAAGAAATAGTTACAACAATTATTGGAGTGAGGAGTAATTCAAACAAGCTCCTCACCTTGTGTTCATTTATCATCATAGTACCCAAGAATAATGGGACTTGAGGAATGTGTATCAAAATAGAGCTTTAAGAAAGAATCAATACCCTCTACCTAGGATTAATGATTCGCTAGGTTAGTTGTAAGGTACCAAGTACTTCACCAAGTTGGATCTCAAATTAAGAAACCACCGGGTATGAGTTAAAGAAGAAGATACCTAGAATATTTCCTCCAGATAAGGTAAGATGACTATATAAATGATTGGTAATGCCTTTTGGTTTATGTAATGTTCCAACTACATTTATGCATTTCATGGATAATGTATTGCGTCCCTTTTTATATTATTTTGTGATAGTGTGCTTAGATAATATTGTAGTTTATAGATTTACTTAGGAAGAGCATATTTCACATTTCATTCAAGTGCTAAATATTTTGAAAAATAATTAGTTGTTGGCTAAACCTAAGAGGTGTGAGATTAATGAGTGGTCATTATTTTATTTGGGGTATGTGATTGGTGTGGGGTAACTCAAGATAGATCTTACAAATATTTCTTTGAAATGGATCCAAACTAACTAATGTGTATAAGACTCAGTACCTACAAGAATAAATTGGTAATGCATGAAGGTCAACAAACTATGTGATCAATGTAAATGTGAAGGTTGAATGAGAAATAATGATAATGTGAGAGGAGAATGAAGAATTAAATGTAATAAGAAAAGTGAATAGAAGAGAAATTTGAGGTATGAGTAGTGAAGTAGCATGGTTGTTGACCTCCCCTCACCCCCTAGTTATCCCTATCTATGCCTCCATTCTCATTCTCAGTGGGTCTTCTGGGCCAAGGAGAGAAGCACAAAATGATTGCAAAAATTCCTATACAAGTAAAAGGACAAAGGTCTAGTAACCCTTCTAAATATAAATCTCTATTTACAATAATAGAAGAACAAAGATTAAGACTTTGATTTCAAACCAAGGATTTTTTTTTTTTCGGTGAAGTGAGTAAGCTATAAGTCCCTTCTTTATGGATTAAGTGGCCAACTCCCACTACTGTCACTAAGGTTAAGGGCTTCATTGGGGAAACATAGTAATAAAGAAATTCCATAGTATCCTTTTCAGTTATAGCTACATGGTTCATGCCATAACAACTAGTGATAAGAGTCTCTAGTGCGGAAATGATTAGCGAAAATATTTTGATGAGATAAAATGGTATATTAGTGTAGTAATAGCTCTTTCATTAGCTATACAAAATCATTTCGAATTGGAGATGGACGCAAGTGGATATACAACAAGAGTATTCTTGCTGCAGGGAATTAAGGTAGTATGTTGTCATTCTAAAATGTTTCAAGGTGGAATCCTAAAATACCCTAGATATGATAAGAATATTTATGCCCTTAAGAAGTGGAATCACTATGTAATGGGAAAGGAAATCATTATCCACATTGAACACTAAGCACTACAGTATTTGCAAGCCCAAAGTCAAATTTAGCAAATTAGACACTATAAATGGATGGATATTTTGTAGTAGCCACATCTAGTCATCAAATATAAGAAGGGTAACACTAATAATTTGGCATACATGCTTTCAAGGTTAGCCAAACAACTTTGGGAACTCTTATGCACATGGATCCTTTTACCCATGATTCATACAAAGAGGCATATGTAGAAGATGAGAGCTTTAAATAGGGGCTTCAATAGCTACAAGGCCAAACTTATGTATAAGAAGGTAATGGTAAGTAAAAATATATCTCTAGAATGGGTTGGCCTACAATCTAAACAAGCTTTATGTCCCTAAAGGTGAAGGACTTCAACTTCTCATAGAGGCTCACACCTCTAAGGTTGTCGGGAACTTTGGGTTTTGGAAAAAACTTTTGTACTTTGGGATACCAAGGAGTATCATTTCTAATAGAGATATCAAGTTTCTTTAATGCCTTTTGGACTACACTTTGTTAGAATATGGTGGCCAAGTTGAAGAGATTTGTAACTTCCATCCATAGACAGATGGGTAGAAAGAAGTATTCAACAAGACATTGGTTCAAATTTTGAGTTATAATAAAAGCGTCCAAAAATATGGGATGAAAATTTGATTTATATTTAATAATATTATATCAGAGTGGTCCACACATATACTAGTAAGTGTCTTTTTGAAACTTGTTATGGGCATTTCCACCTTCACCCTTGGATGTTGTACGTGGATAATAAGGAGGAGTGAGGGAAGACTCCACAAGAGATGCAATAAAAGAAAAAAAAATGTCAAAAAGAACAGGCAAATCCATTTACAAGTACATGAAGCACTGAAAAAAGTTTGTAGGAAAAGTATAAGGCCGAACATGATCAACAATAATTGAGAAAAAAACTCAAAGTGGGAGACAAAGTTTGGTTGCATTTGAACAAATAAAGGTCATGGGGTCCTTGTAAGAATATCAAGGATCTACGGTATGGTCCTATCAATGTATTAGATAAGGTGGATGATAATGCCTATAAACTTATGTTACCCTTGTATATGCATAATTACTTAGTAGTGAATGTGGAAATTTGAAACTCTATGAGCCTTCCATGTTGGATCAAGAAACTAAAAGGAAAAGCCTACCTACCATAAATGGCTTAGAATTTGTTCAAGTAGACTTGGAAAAAGATACAATTTTGTAGAAGAAGTACAAAACTACAAGATAGGGGTAGCATAAACTCTTGTAGATAGTGTTGAAAGGACAACTTCCAGGTAAGGCCAAATGATACTCTAGGAAGAAGATAAAGGATATTTAGAAAAATATTTTGGGGACCAAAACCTCCATAAATGGGGAGGTATTATCTAGAAAGATCATTATATAATTTTTCACCTATATTGGTACTTTCTCGATGGAAAAATGGGGAGATTTCCTTTTAGGGCACATTTTGGGTCTAGGTCCTAATTTGATGTGTTGGGGTCTATAACCTTCTAGAGCTAGTTTGAGGAATAAAACAACACTTTTGGGGGTAAAATTTTGGGAGAATAGCTTTAGAACCTCAAATTTGTTCTACACATTGAAATCTTTCCAACATTGCAAAAATTTCCTCAATTGGAGTTTGCATGTGGAAGTTATGCCTCCTGCAAATTCACAGGCCCTATTTATCACCATGGTACCAAGAGGATGGGAAGTCAACCCTCATTAATCACACATATAGGTATTATCAAATATGTAATTTTAATAATATTCTAGATGGTATAAATCCTAACATTTAGAGGGTTGAGGCATGCAAAAACCCTAACCCTTACGCTACATAATTATTAGGCTATGTTAAATAGTAGGCCACTAAGAATAAACAAGGTTTTATTATTTTGGTATTTTTATTGTTCCATAGTTGAGAAAATAATATAGGAGTGGAATATTAGCGAATAACAGAAGAGGAAGAAGATTTGATTGCAACCATTTATGCCACAATGTCCATGACAACTCCATAGTGAATTCCCATTTCTTTGTACTTGAACCTTCATAACCAAGAAAAAGAGAACATCATTAGCATAGGCCTCACCTTTCAACTAGTTTTTCTCTTGTATTTGGTTTCCTAGGTCACATATTTATGTTCATTTGTGTGAATGGTTTGTTCATTCATATGGGTTTTGATTATTTTCATAAATTTGAGAATTAAGATAATAATAATAAGTGTGAGATCTAAGGCAATAAACTATAGAATATTGTAATATTTTTTGTGATGAATTGTTTAAGTTGAATTCATAGTAATTTATAGAGAAATGTAAATGTGTTTGGAATGGAATTTCTTAGTGTTTGAAAATTTAAAAAATAAAAAGGTTACAAACATTATTGTTTCTTATAGAATTCATTTATTGCTTTAGATTGGAGATCTCTTGCTTGATTTCTAGAAATTGATGACGAATTGGTTAGAGTAGATCTTCTATGAGGGGATGGATGTGAAGAAAATCATAAGGTTTCCTAGCGAGGTTGGGTGTCTTGTGTCAGTGGATAAATTACTTAATGCAATGGAGAGAATTATTACTTATCTCCATGAATTTTGAGGACTATTTCAATAATTTTAACTATGCATGTAAAAGTATCTCTAGGATCTTATTCTACCTCCATCATTGCTTGGGAAAGGATTCTATGATCCTAATGAGATATGATATGGGTAAGTATTTAACAGGGAATTTATCCTATTCCAAATCAACATTCAATTGTGGTTCTTCTTAATTCTGAAGTATAATTTGATATACTTAGTATCTAATATTGTCACAATGTTTCTCAACGCCGTGCTTGACAGTTTCTTATGTAATCCACTTTTTCTTGCTTGGTGTGCATGGGTATTGAGGAATAGGGTTTGGAGTTCAATGTGTTATATGGGGGTCACAAGATGAAACTATGTAAGCATTAGAAGTATGTCCTACCTTAATGTATCATTTTTTCTCCTTGTTCTCAAAGTATCTACCTTCACTTTCAAAGAGTTGATCAATTGTTTAGTCTCAATCAAAAGATTCTAAAAATGAATTATATTCTTGTCCCTATCGTCCATTGGTAGAGGCTTTCCAAGAAGGATGTAAAAGAGGATCCAAAGTTCACGTTGAAGGTGAGTCGGGGGTAGATATCTACACAATTAAAAATAGGGGTATCATCAAACAACAGGGAAAATGATAAATGCATAATACTTTTGTATCCCTTTTCAACAAGAAAAAATTTAGGAGTGTAAAGAAATTGCACTAAAGTAGTGTGGGGGTGCTCCCGAGGTAACTATAATGTAAGGTGAATGTGACAATGTATGACAAAGAGAACACACTAACAGGGAAAAATTACCACAATTGGAGCCTTTACAATAATTGAGGATATTATTGATATAAATTGGGAGCTAACAAGGTTGCATAATGAACGTTTCCATTAATCATTAATGGTGGTTTTCATATCTCTTGAAAGTGAGGGTTTTTGTATTTCTATCATCGGGGTTAAAGTCTCTCCATTGACATGTTAATGCTTCTTCTCATGCTCATGTATGCTTGTGCTTGTGAAAAATGGGTGGAGCCAAGTGCAAGCCTTGGGAAACTTTGGTTGAAAATAAAAACCATGCTCATAGCCTCTAATCCAAAGGGTGACTTCTATAGCATGAAAATGCAATTATTTCCATTGAAAGTAAAAAATAAAGAAGTTTCTACTAACTCATGTTGACTAAAAGTGATTATTAAAAACAAATATTCTTGTTAGTCAAATATTACAGTGCTTTACTAACATACAATGAGCACCCCTAATGTTAAGGCCTTTCAAATCCTTTAATACAAAGTACCTTGGAAATTTTAAGAACTTTGTTCTCAAAGCATTCATCCCCTCCTTGTTGTAACAAAGTATTTAACCCTAATGACTCAATGCCTTAGTATAAAAATAACAAGGTTAATAAAGAGCCACTAAAATTCAAGGAATGACACTATTATCCACATAAAAACTTAAGGAAAAACCAGATATAGACGACATGACACAAAAATATAATTTCAAAGGAAGGAAAAAATAATGAGAGAAGATAGAATAATTTTATATGCGCACTATAGAATCCTAAGTAAACTTATAAGTTGTTTTTGTGATTTTAAGTATGGGTCTTTGATATTATCATGTAGGCTTTTTAACCTTCCTAGAATCTATAGCTCTTGAGAATGATAATATTGAAGGTTAACCACTTGTACACTCAAGGAGTGACCTAAATATTTTATATTTTCCATTCTACCCTAATATGCTCCCTTAAAGAGAAAATACCAATGGGAAACCTTAATCATGATGCGGTTTCATTGAATGTGATTAAACTCTACATCCAATAATTACCATATGCATACACATAACTATAATGAAACAAAAATGTCTTATCACCTTTTAAAATTTTGATCTGTCTCCATGGTTATCGTGTAATGTAAATAAGTACAAATTGTTATATCCATATATGGTACTAGTTAATTGAACTTTTAATATGGCACTAGTCAATACACCCTTGAGGTCCCACCAAATGTGTTTTAAATAGAATGGTTAAGATATTTCAAAGTTGAGTTTACCACTATTTATTGAATTATTCAAGCAGAGACAAATTTTAGTTGGAATTGGCATGATATGATTTAAATGTTTGAAGTTTGATAAGCTACCACTTGATCACACTAGGGATGAGAGGAAGTATTGTTATCCTCCAAGTTCTTAATGAGATAGAAGAAGCAATTATTATTTTCCACACAATGAAGGTAAGTGGGGTGTAACTTGTAATAATTAACGTGATATGGACTTGGCATAAATGTGATAGCATAGTAATATAAAGCATCATTCAAGGTAAGGTCATTTTATTTGTTTTGATCATATGTGCTCTAACCTCTCCTATTCTCATTGGGGACTTACTAGAATTATAGGAATGACAATTGATCAATATTATATAAACATAATGACTAATATTCCATTGTCCAAGGCTCTGGTTATATTAGTTTTATATTTGTTAGTCATGTTAGAGTTTAGATATTTTATGTTGACATTGGGCTTGAGGTTCCCATATTTTACCAATGGCACTAGTCCCTTCTTTTTTAATAAGATGATTGGGTCGAAGAGCATCGACTCAAGTCAAAAGTGGATGTCTTGGCAATTTGTTGTGATATCATTTGAAGAGTTGTCCCTATATTGACAAGAGCATCTTCCACTAAATTCTCTGCTCTTTGAACATTATTCAAACTAAGTTATTCAAAAGCATTGGGTTAACCCCACTCAAATAACTTAGTGAAGGGTGTCTTGTAGCTCATAGATTAATCGTTGGTGAACTTCTAGTTGCTTTATTCCCTGAATCGAGGTACTTTTTGAACTTTCTCTATCATGACAATAAAATACTCTTTCATAATTAGGGATTTGACACTCAATCTAAGGAATTCCTAAAGCCTAAGTTAAGCACTAACATCTCTACTTCATTATTACTTGAACTGCCTATTTTATGAACATAGTAGGTTTCCAAGTAACCATTAGCATCCCTTGAGATATCTCCTATCCTTGAACACCCTCAATTACCTTTTGAAGTGTCATCAAAGTTTAGTGTGATGAAAGGGTGGGTTGAAGGCACCCAAACTGGTTGGTAAGTTATATTTCAATGTATAACCTTATTATTGTAAAAGAGTATGAACATCCATTCCCCATAATGATAAGATTTATTTATAATATTGAATGCCTTACATATCTTTAAGTTTCAAATTTTTGGAAACAATGCTTTTAAAATGGTAAAATATTTTATCTTATATTAAAATATGTGGATTCATTTGTCTAATGAAATTTCTTTGGGTCCTTTTTAGTTAAGTTGACTAAGTGAAAAAAGCCAAGTATAAGGGCCCATAATCTCACTCAAAAGCGTGCATTTTTCCCATTGTCCATAGTTGTATGAGAACAAGGATCTCATGTTGGATCATGATTATCTTTCTCCCACACACACACACACACATATTGATTGCATATGAACAATGAATGAAGAATGATCTCATTATCCTTGGGACATTGTAGCACATGTAACATTGTGAGGGGCTCAATCCACATTTAATAAACTTCACTAACCTTTACTAGTTCCTAACCTTACATTAGAATTCTCTTTTCCATTATTTTTAGTAATAAAATACAATTCACATTTTATTATTAAATTTCCCTCATCTAAGAAAAATATTTGACCTCTAAAGAAAACAACCTCATAGAGCACACAGTCGCCAATATTTTTAATAACATATATGGCATCACCATCCTTATCTACACATGTACCATGAAAAGTGGCATTGATATTTTCTCCTTTATTCTCATCCTTTGTTACTTTTAAATAAAACAACCATATTCACTAAGTTAGTTTAGTTATCATTCCTTTTATCGTTATAGTGATTATATATTATATTAACAACAACACAAATTAGTTTGTTGTAACTAAACCAAGCTAGACAATCATATTATTAAACACTTGGAAACAATTGAGCATGATAGTAAAACATAATTTCGTCCCCCAACTTTAAATGATACTAAAATTAATATCCAATTTTATCAATATGCAAACAAATACAAATTCTACATAAAAATCTAAATTAAAAATGCATTCAAGTATTTTTTGTGTACTCTTACTCCCCGTGAATTTGTTATGGGGTCTTGTTGAAGCCTGAACAACTTCCCCGCATTCTCAAAACTTTGGGACCCCTTCTTCCATTGCTTTGAGGTTTAGTTTGCCTTTAGTTTTCATGGAAAATTGCATTCAAATTCAAGACTTATCTTTGGGGTTTTCATTGTTCGGGGCTTTTCACACATGGCCAATTTCTCATTTATTTGAGCATTTGTAAATGTTTGGAAGATTTGTCATTGTTGAAAGGTCCATTTTGTTATGACTTTTTACCCTTGGTTCTAAAATTGAGCATCATTTTAATTATTTTTCAAATTGTACGACCAATCTTAAAATTGGGTTTGATTTCTTATTTAGGCACTCTTTTCCTTATTTGCACTATGCTCTTCTTAATTTTGATTTAAAAATTGATTTCACACTCATGGATTTTTATTTTTCTAACCTTATTTTTTATTATATGAGGAGCTTCAATCCTCAAAATAATCTACTATTTCCTCATTTTCACAATTCATTTTTTAACCCCAATTCTTAAATCAACCTTGATTTATGTATCAGACCCTTTTATCCATTCAAGTTCTCTTTTTATTCCCAATTTTCTGATAGGTCCCAATCTCATAATTGACCCCTTTTCTTTGTTTGAATTTTATTTAACCCTAAATCTCTCCGTTAGGCCCATTTTTTGAATTAGTCCATCTTATTTCCATCTTTCTTATTTTTCTCCTTAATTTCCAAATTGGCTCTGATCTTTTCAGCAAGTCATTTCCTATTTTTCAAGATAATTCTTTCCGAGATTGTGGAATTGAGCCTAATCTTTTCAACAATCCTCGCTTGTTCTCCATTCATATTTTGTCCTTGATACTTGAATCGGGCCTAATCTTTGAATTGGACATATGTTTCATATTTTTATTAAGATTATGCGTTTTATTCTTAGATCGGGCTTGATTTCGAAATTGGGCCATTTTTCCGATAATGGTTGTATTTTCCTTCTTTTGAATAATTAGCCCAATTTATGAATTAGCCCTAATTTTCCAATCAAGAGCCCTTCCAACAAATTTTCAAATTATGGTTCTAATGCCTCGATAGAGCCAAATTTTTGAATAATTCCATCTCTCAATCCCCATTCAAGAGAAGTAATGAGATTTACAATATACACGCAAGATGCAATTGAAATAAAGGTAGTATATTTTTTATTTTTGAAAAACAAATCATTAGAGTTACTATAACATGTTATAACCATGGGATTATTTCAATTTTCAATAATGTATCATGTGTACTATTTTGTTCAAATGAGTAATATGTAAACACATATATATGGCTCCAAAGAAGGAAGCAGAGGCATGAAAGAAACAAGAAGTTGATAATAAATCCAAACAAGATGTAAAGTTTAAATAAGGTGGCAAGAATGCACAACAAGAAATGTAAATAAAGGAATGTGTACTCAACATTGTTAAAAACAATTAATTGTATTCAAAACTCATGTTGAAATGTTTTGAGGAGAAAATGACTAAAGCCTTTCATGGGGAAGTAAATTATACTTAAAAGTAAATGTGAATAAAGTTCAAAAGTAGCAATTTTATAGGGGCAAAGTTATGGTACTTATGAAATGGAATCAAACCACCACATGTCCAAGAGAAGTTTGAAGAGATATTTTTTCAAGGAAAGAATAAAAAAGCTCATAAAAAAATGGTTTCCCGAGGGAACTTATGAGAGAGTTCCATAAAAGTATTTTTTCCCAACAAAGTAGGGACCTTTGGTTGGTCACACCTCTTTATAGAACTTTAATGAGGAATTGGCCAAGCCATTTTGGGAGAATGTGGAAGTATGTAGAATTTCTTCTATTGCCCTGTCAAGTGTTGGAGTTGTAGTAATATTGTTTCTTTATAATGCAGATGATTTCCATGTATAAAGAAGGCATTTTTGTTTCTATTTATCTCTTAGATGTTTGTTTAAGGAAATACGTATAGGACCATAACTAGTTGTTTTATTTTAGATTGTTTTAGTGTTCTACATCTAGTTATTTATATCTATGTTTTTATTAACTTAGTAACCCTCTTGTTGAAGATAATAGTAGATATATGTTTATTGTTGTGCTTATATTGTTAATTACTCTCTCCAAGTTAAGAAAACTTTGCATAGATGTTCACTTCACATATAAAATTGAATCTCATCTACATCCGAATTTAACATTACACGATTCAAAATAATATTTAAAAACTAGTGACATTTGTAGGCCAAAATCTAGATTAGTTCCCTATTCCAAACAACGTGAGATGTAAATGTGACTTCTCACTAAGGATAACCCTTATCGTCGAAAGGGATATTTTACCCCATTAATGATTTTGGCATTAGAAGGAGGGAAAGTCTTATATGGTTGGTAGAGAAAAAATCCAATCACACACTTTGCATTATGATTCTTCACATTATGACTTGTACTACGACTACACATACACCTGAGGTGAAAATTTAGACCCTGAAATAGTCTTCAAAGATAGTCTATTGGTTTTGAAAATCATGATTTCCAAAAGACTAAGCCCCAATATACTATTCCCAATCAAGAAGTTAACACTTTCCACCATCTTACTTAAGCATACACTTAATGAATTAGCGATTTTCCCATCACGCCATTGCTTCCTAGAGATAAAAGAGCTAGCGAGAAGGACATTCATACTTAATAACAAACTTTATTTAAAACTAAAGTCAATTTGGTTTGCCATTCTCTTCAAAAATTCCCACAGCCTTGGAACCCAATATCACCAACCCATTCCCTTGTTTCACCTTCTCACTCTTCAATTTCCTCAACGTACACTTCATAAGTTGAAACTAATAAACACGTTTGTGAGATCTTGTGACATATAATTAACACCCAAATGGTAGGGAATCAACCTCTACTGCTTGCCCAAAGAGCTCAAGATGCCTTGACCATACCAAAGCAACTCCATGATCCACCTTACATTCTAAGCACATACTCCCAAAGTTTAACCCACATAAGTTAGGCCTCCCAAAGGATCACATTACATATTTCTACTTGGCCATCTAGTTGATGAATATAGAACAAGAAGATGTGTCTTACATTTTCAAGGAATAAACATCCACTAGTATTTTAACCTACTTATAGGGTCTATCACAAGTTGGGAAGGATTTGAAATGGAATTTATTAACAAATATGGTGATGAATCAACCCATGCTACACTCTTGAAAGAATTAATAGCTATTAAAGTGGATAAAAGGAATGAATACAAGATTTTAACCAATGTTTCACCACTACCATTAATAATTTTTCAACAAATTCCATACTAGCTCAAGAACTTATAGTTGAATATTTACATCTACTCTACATGCATCCATTGTTATGTTCATCAAAAGAGTTGCAAAGGCCATTTTAAATAAATATTTCAAAGAGGGTAAAAAGGTAGAGATAAGGATGATAATTTTAATAGAAAACCCTGGGGTTGATTATACCAAAATTACAATTGTTCCAAAGAAACTTCTTGCTTTTCCCAAACCACTTGTGAAACCTAATTGTGATCCACAAGAAAAGGATTGAATAGATCTAAAAAGTTAGCTTCGTTCAATTAAAAAGTAATCCAAATGAGGTTTTGATCTAAAAAGGAACCTCAAAGAGGTTACTTCCAAGCATAGAACTTCCATACCACTTTACAAAGAAGCTATTATGCCCCCGAGATCTATACAAACTTCCAATATTATCCTAAACTTGGGTGAGGTAGGGATGGACAACTATTACATATTTCATTAAGAAAACATGTCCTTAATGGATTAGCTCCAAGGCTTTGATAGTGAAGTAGCTTTGTAACCAAAAAACATAACATGAAAATCCTTCCCAAGAAGTTGAAGATGAAGAACAAACAGATGAAGCAACCATGTTGTTGTGGGATATATCCCTTGGCCTTTAGGATGAGGAAGAAGAGGAAGTGGTGGTGGAGTAATTCCGGACCACTCTAATAGCTCAAAGGGATAATTTAAGAATTAAAGGCCCTATTCCTTAAATTATTCCTCCCTATGAGCCTAGTACAACACCTAGAAAGGTCATAGTTTCTACCCCACCAAAGAAAACAACAATAACAAACCACCTCTGCTTACTGTGGAATATAGTGTTATTGAGGATATGGAGAAGACAAAAGTGAATGTGCCAATGCATGATGTTTGTAGCATTCCTCATAGAGATCTCATCGTGAAGACCTTCAAAACACCACTTAACTCACTTCATAAAGAAATAACTAATTTTGAAGTAAAATAGAAACCTGTCAAAACCAAATAGAAATATTATATAAAACAAAAGTCTAAAACAAAATAGAAAACTACCATGAATGCTACTATAACAAGAAAGTAATGAAGTCGCAAACACCTCCTTTTTTGGTAACATTTGAAATATTTAACTGTAATGTGCATACTATTTGGTAGAATCAAGAGCATTATCCAATGTAATGCCCCATTCTTACTGCTAAAATATTAGTGCCACCACTACCAATTGTTCTACCTACATTATACAATTAGATAATTCAAATGTAAAGGTTATGGAAAAACTTAAGGATATTTTGATTGGGTTGGCTTCTAATCCAAAAATATGTCAAGTCATAGATACCATAGTTATTGACATTGATCTTACAGTTTGTTGTTAAGCAAGGATTTTTCTCAAAAGCTACATGAATACTTCACCATAGACTAGTATCATTTATGGTCGTCATGGAAGGGATAGTCATATCATATTAAGATCAACTGGGAAGCTCACTTGAAACACATTGTTACTGAACTTGAGGGTTAAGATGAACCCATATAATTCACATAGTCAATTTTAGGGAGTATTTTTATTGAGACCAATTTTGGGAATTACAGAACATAAGAATCACATTTAAATCCACACTTTGAACTCATTCATTGCACTTGTGTTGATGAAAAAATGTGTATTATATTAGATGTAGATAGTGCTAATTCTTCTAACCTATATTTAATATTTAGAAACTAATAAAGGGACATTATTTTTTGGTGATTCTAAATTGTAGGAGACTATAGGGGTAAGTTTTATGTTGATTTAAGTTTTGCATAGACTCTAATTTGGAGCATGAATCTCCTTTATTTAATAAATAGGAGAAAAAGAGGGCATGATGTGTCTTATACTAGGATGACCTAACTATAACTAATGTAATAATAATGAAGGATTCATTTGCTTTCATTTATGGATAACATGTTCTTTTATTCGGTTTTCTCATTCTAATTTCATTTATTTCATAAATTCAAACAATAAGCTAATAATCATTAATTTGAGATCTAAAAAAATGACATAATCTAAAATTTCATAATATTATAAAATATATTCTAATGCACTATTTTAATGAAATATCTACAATACTTCATGTATCAACAACAATTGTTATACTTGTCATGCGCATGGAACTATTACAAATTTGAATTTCCTTCTAGATGCTCTTCTTTCTCCTCAACATAAACATTGATTATCGTGCCATGAACTTTTCAAGGATGTGTGCCATTGTGCTATGAACTTTTCAAAGATTTGCTTCACTTTTCCTCTTAAGACCTCTCTAATTTGGGTTGTTTGCTTACTTGCTTGGGAGTAAAGATAGTTTAAGTTGTGTAATTGCTTTTTGTTTTTGTTTTTATGACAACCTATTGTTGAGGGCATGTTTGAGCACATTCCATATGCACAAGTATCTAGTCACAATCTTCATTCGCCTCAAAGAGAAAGACTTCAAAATGTTTACCATACAATACATTTGCATTTGACCTCCAATTAGGTCACAATGTTTTTTACACCTAGAAATTCATACAATAGAGGGATGACCATAACCACATTAATTTCCCAAGAAGCACTCACTTTGCAAAGGACACAACATTTTTCTTTGGATTACTTAAGGGCATCTTGACTATGAAGATAATTGTTTTCTTCAAAAACATCGATTGGTTTTGTTCTTTCCTTGAATCTCTTACCCACAATGACCTCTATCACTTAAAAGGACACAAAGTCTTGAGCTAGGATGCTTGCAATTTTCAACTTGGATTCTACAAATCTCTTTTCAATCAATCATATAATTTTTTTGTTGTTTAATTATTAGATGTTTTAGATTTTTTGGTTAGATTCAGGAAAAAAAATCCTATCAAGTCTTGTTTTTTGTTGTTTAAATTGGTTTTTTGACTACATATATGGATTCAACATCTTGTAAAATCCTCGAAACACTTGTAAACTTGTTATTCCAACAAATCCCTTGTTATTATATGTTTAGAATTTTTATTTAGTGTTAGCACTCTGTAGTTTTCTCCAGGCTGAAAGGAGAAAGCTCAGAGGTAACCACAAACCTCTTTGGGTTGAGAGACTGGTCTTCTTCAACCGGATGGGGCTCCCTCAACTTATGAAACTAAAGGTTTCGACTATATGGCATACATAGACCAGATCTGAAAGGGAATTTGAAAATTTTGGTTGAAATACAAATGGTAGAAAGGGTGATAACATGTGATCAATTGACCTTTTATTCAATTTACTTATGTAAGTAAAGTTGACATCCTCCACGACGGCTTGTTAAGCATGACTTTGGACAACAATAATAGGCTATACTATAGAAGAGAAAAATAGAAGAAACAAATCCTTCCTATGCGTATAACAATGTTGTTCATACATAAGAAGAAAAACTAGATAGAAGAAATAGCATTTATGAGCATATAACATTCCATTTGCAACTAAAATATGAAACAGTTTCCTAGAGCAGCTTAATTGAATTCCAAATAAATCGAGATCATTATACTCATAAAACATGAAGAGACAATAGAATAACTGATAAATAGATAAACATAACTCCAAATATCATACCATAAGAATCCTTGCAAACAATAATCAATAACTCTCAATTCAGAAGCATTCTATCCATGAATTTATTACAATTACTCACGTAAATTCTGAAAAAAATGATGCAACAATGTTGAACCATCAACAACCTTTACTCCATATATTTATGAGTTTAAATAGACATAGACAAAATATAATAAGCATCTAGATTCACTATACCATTGATCCAAACGGTGGATCGATCCAAAAAACAAAAAGAGGAAAGGCTGATATTTTTTAAAGTCCTTTTCCTCAAAAAACAAAAACTAAAAAGTCTCTTTGACTTTAAAAATATTTTTTTTTTCTAAAAGAAAACAATATTATCTTCAAAGATGATCATCATGAAGTGAAAACAACAAAAAGCATAAAATTTGACTGCTGATTGTGCAAAGTCTGCGTAGAAATTGCGCAACAACCAGGATGGCACTTTTCGCTTCCAAAGCTGGCTTGTGGCTAAAAACTGAAGGTTTGAGCTGGCTGCCACATTTTCTCCATGTCGAACCCTTTAAACCTTGATAAATGGTTTCCTCCCAATACACGTGCAATGTGTAGGCAGGGTTTGCATGTTATGCTCTTGACCTACGAGAAGATACCAAAATACCCACTATACGAAGAAATAATATCCAGAACACAGAACAATAAGAAATAACAGCAAGTATTTTATTATTTAGAAAGGAAAGTAATGTTCACTTGCCTCTTCGAGGGGGCAACCTCCAAAAGAGCTGGGCTCGATTACAAAATAAGACACTATGCTCCTCGAGGGGAGTCTCTATCCCTTATATAGGATTCATACATGCAATACCATGGGTCAATACCATGGTTCTTATTAATACCATATATCTAATACCATGGCCCATTTGCAACTAACTGTGGTCCCTTCTTTAAATGTGGGTCAACCACTTACAATTATTAATATGGGCTTTATTGATTCTTTACTTAACTATAACTATGACTCGATCCTATTACATAAATAAGGGGGTTAGGGTTGGACCCTAACATGCCCTCCCCCATAAGAATAGCCTTGTCCTCAAGGCTAAAACTACGGAAACTGTTGAAGGACAGTGGCTGGTTCCCAAGTCGCATCTTCCGGAGAGGTGTCTTTCCCCTTGACGAGGACTTCCTTGATCGTGCGCTCGCGCAGGTGCCGTTCTCGTGTGTCAAGAACCTATTCAGGTTGGAGCCAGATTGACTCTTCTTCATCCAATTTAGGTAGACTAGTTTGAATTCGGAAATGGTTCCCAATCACTTTCTTGAGGCATGAGACATGGAAGACTGGATGGATTTTTGCAGTGGGTGGCAAAGCTAGCTTGTAGGCGACTTCTCCGATGCACTGAAGTACTTGATACGGTCCGTAGAATTTTGGAGACAATTTCTGACAACCCTTGTCTTTGAGTGATGTTTGCTTATATGGTTGCAGCCTCAAAAATACCTAATCCCCTTCTTGAAATTAGCGTTCTGAACGATGATGATCTGCTTGTTGCTTCATGCGGTTTTGATCTTGATGGAGATTCTCTCTGAGGTGGGCCAGCATGGTTGTGCGGTTCTGTAGGAGTTGATCCACTGCTTGTACCTTCGAGCATCCCTTGATATAAGAAGTAGGTGAAGGAGGGAGTTGACCATAAACTGCTTCATATGGAGTCATTTTGGTGGTGGCATGATAGTTGGAATTATACCACCATTCGGCTAGAAGTAACCACTGTACCCATAGATGTTGCTTTTTTGAAGTGAAACACCTAAGGTAGGTCTCCGGACATTCGTTGGCTGCTTCAATTTGACCATCAGTTTGGGGATGATAGGAAGTAATGAGTTGTAGTTGGGTACCTTGTAGCCTGAAGAGTTCCTGCCAAAAGTTACTGGTGAAGATCGGGTCACGATCAGACACAATGGAAGTGGGCATGCCATGCAATTTGAAGATCTGGTCCATGAAAGATTGAGCTACCAAAGTCGGTGTAAAAGGGTGGGGTAGGGCGCAAAAATGAGCATACTTAGAAAGTCTGTCCACAACCACCATGATGACTGACTTGTTGCCTAACTTCGAAAGACCCATAATGAAGTCCATAGAAACCTCCATCCAAATTGAGGCTGGGATGGGAAATGGCTATAATGTGCCTGGGGATTTGACTGTTTCTCCTTTGTGGCACTGACATACGTCACACTCAACTACAAAAGTAAGAATGTCCTTTTTCATGCCTGTCCAAAAGAATGAACGTCAAGTGCAAGCATAAGTCTTCTGAAAGCCTGAATGGCCTACAGTGGGATATAAGTGCAACTCCACCAAAATGTGACTTTTGAGGGTGGATGTTGGTGATATCATGACTCTGTCCTTGTAGCGAAGAATCTCATCCTGCTAAGAGTAGCCCGATATGGAGTTTGGATCCGCCTGCAATTTATTAATGAGTTGGGAGAGCAAAGGATGTGAAAACCATTCCTTGCGAGCCTCTTCAATCCATTCTGGAATGGGAAGGGAGATTGCGATCAGGGTGCTTTCCTCCCCAAATTGGTGCGATAACGCATCTGCTACGACATTTTCGCGCCCTTTCTTGTAAATTATCTCATAATCATATCCCAGCATTTTGGTGAGCCATTTATTTTGTTGTGGCAAGGATAGGCATTGCTCCAAAAAATATTTAAGGCTTTGACGGTCTGTCTGTGCGGATTTGGAAACGCCGCCCCAATAAGTATGGTCGCTAGGTATCGACTGCATGTAAGATGGCCATCATCTCCTTCTCATAGGTAGATTGTCCCAGATTTGTCCCACTTAGTTATTGGCTAGTGAAGGCCAAGGGTCGACCTTCCTGCATTAAAACCGCCCCAATACCCATACCTGAAGCATCACATTCAATCACAAAAGTTTTGGTGAAGTTGGGTAGTGCTAATACGGGAGTGGAACACATGGCATGTTTGAGAGCTATAAATTCCTGGTGCGCTTCATCATTCCAAAGAAATGAATTTTTCTTGAGGAGGTGAGTGAGGGGTCTAGCAATGCGACCATAATTGCGAACAAATTTGCGATAGTAGCCCGTGAGACCCAAAAATTCTCTCAAGCTCTTCAAGGTCTTTATTTGAGGCCAATCCTGCATTGCTTGGATCTTTTTGGGGTCCACCCTAACACCTTCACGCCCCACAATGTGGCCCAAATATTCAACTTCTTCCATGCCAAAAGAGCACTTGGACATCTTGACAAATAATTTATGCTTCTGGAGCAGTTGCAAGAGCAGATCTACATGCTGAAGATGTGTGGCCCAGGTACGACTGTAGATGAGGATGTCATCAAAGAAAACAAGGACAAATTTTTTGAGATATGGTTTGAGTAGGTGGTTCATGAGGCTCTAAAAAGTGGATGGGGCATTACAAAGACCAAATGGCATGACCAGGAACTCATAATGGCCTTCATGAGTTCGAAAAGCAATCTTTGGAATGTCTACTTCTTTCATGCGAATTTGGTGATAGCCCAAGCGAAGATTGAGCTTATTAAAGAATTGAGCCCCATTTAGTTCATCCAGCAAATCATCAACAACCGGGATGGGAAATTTATCTTTGACCGTCAACTTGTTGAGGGCCCTGAAGTCTGGACACATACGCCATTCCCCATCTTTCTTGAGCACCATGACCACAGGCGATGAATAAGGACTAATGCTAGGACGAATGACGCCTGCTTCCAAGAGTTCCTTGATGATTTTTTCAATTTCATTATTTTGGGCGAACGAATATCTATATGGGCGCACATTTGGTGGTTGGGCCCTTGGGACCAAAGTAATGCTATGATCATATTCCCCTCTCGAGGGTGGAAGCTCATGAGACTTGTCAAGGACTGGCAGATGGTTGTTTAAGATCTGTTGCATCTCAGGATGAATATGAAGAGAAGTGGGTTCGAAGGCTTGGATGGCATTAAATTGGGTTATAACTCCATGGTGGCCTTTTTTTAACAATTTTTCCATCTTATGCGAGCTGATGATAGAGGGATCACCTGCCTGGAGTCCGCGGAGGGTATGTGTGTGGTTGTTCTGCTTAAATCTTATATATAACTCCTGGAAATCCATTGTGATTGGGCTGAGTGTGCGGAGCCATTCAGCACCCAAGACAATGTCATGCCCTCCCATGTGTATGGCAAACATGTGGGTCTTTAACTAATAATCCCCCATTTGAAGTTTGGCATTTTCACAACGGCCTTCACATTTCATTGTCCCCCCATCAGCAATTTGGACCTGGAAGTTAGACACTGCTCTGATAAAACAATGCACTGCTTTCGTGACACTTTGATGGATAAAGTTATGCGTACTGCCACTATCAATCAAGACTACTACAGGGTGATGCTTAATAAAACCTCTGATTTTGAGAGTTTGGGGAGAAGAAATCCCTGCCAAAGCATGAAGCGAGATAACTAGTTCTTCAGGTACATTGTCCGGCTAGTTGTCCTCATCTTCCTCCTCTGGTTCCTCAAGTGGTGGAGCTTCCTCCCATGAACTGTGATCAGTAGCATCAATTTGAAAGAATTTGGGCTCCTTGCATTTATGCCCGGGGATTATTTCTCATCACAATAGTAACATAATCCTTGCTTTCTTCTTTCCACCATTTCCGCTGGTGACACCTTTTGAACCTTGAGTGTTTGGGTAGTGCTTTGAGCCTGGGTGGGGCGACCCTTGGCTATGAAATTTGGGTGATTGGACTGGGCTGCTAATGCACGTTCTACTTCATGAGCTATCTTGCAAGCATCCAGCCATGAGGTTGGGTGTTGCAGTCGGACGTGGGCTTGTATGGCTTCTTTGAGACCACTGACAAAACATTCCAAGTAGAACTAATCGTGTAGACCTCCTGTGCGGAAGGCTAAGGCTTCAAAGGCTGTAATATATTCGTTCACTGTTCCTGTCTGTCGAAGCTTAGTGAGACGACCCAAAAAGTTAGATTCATGGTCAAAGCGATCCATAAGAGCTTTTGAGAATGTCTACCAAGTCACGAGCCTTCCATAGGCCTTCCATAGAAACATTGATGCCACTGCCACCATTGCCATCTTTCATTGTCCAAGTACATGCTACTCACACTAAGTTGAGTCGCATCATCTCTAATGTGATTCAGTGTGAAATATTGCTCCATTTGTGCTAACCATGTGGCCGGATGAGAGCCGTCAAATTTATACATGTCCAGCTTGGGTGGTCGCGTCTGGGACTGATGGTGGTTGCCAAAGAGGTGAAGAGAGTGGCTAGACTCGCCCTCAATGTTTCATTGAAATCATATGCCTCTGAGTGTTCCTTCGACTTGCCCTTTGTAAGTGTGTCAGCTAAGGTCTTGAGCGACGTCAGTACAGCGTTCAACTTTTGTTCAAGGGTGTGGATCTGCTCATTGTCCATAGCTTGAGCTCTGGTTTGTACCATGCACCAATCCGGTGCACTTAAAATTTGGGACCACCCAAAATTTTTGATGCTAACAAGTGAATGGTACCACCTTGCTCAGCTCGTCGACCTGATTCTTATGGGCTAAGTCTCCTATAAGCGTCCCAGGAGGGTCTCAAACTTTTTTTTTCTACTTCGAAAGGAGTTTTACTCCTCGCTTAGGAATACTGCAGTAGCCGAATCCCAGAAAAGTAAATTCTGCCCAATGTCCTGCGAGAATCATGCCCAGGTATAGGGGCCCACACAAATCGGCTAACCCTCAACTACAAAGTATGAGTAGGAATGTGGCAGTGATCGAACCCCTGCTGCTAGATCTGAATGGCGGATCTGATAAATTTGATTGGCGGATCTGATAGATCTGAATGGCGGATCTGAGAGATCTGAATGGCGGAACTGATTGTTGCGGCTACGACAGAACCCCACCTGCTAGATCTGATCTGGAAAAGATGATGCGTGATCTAGAGAGAGACAAGGGAACTATGGTCTCAAGGAGTGTCAAGTGCTATAGATTGCAATATACATAAGGGTCTGACAGTAGTACTCAGCCCAATCTTTCAGGGCACTAACCAAGGAGGATCAACCGTACCCTTAGCCGTACAACCCAACTACCCTATCGTACACATGAGTAATCTCCCCGAGTGTTGTTCTCGGTGTACTGTAGTAGCAAGATGGCCAACGGTTTATCTATGGCGAGGTTTCAAGAGAGCCTAGGGGGCTTTCGATATACCCAGAGGGTACTTGGAAGACAGTCTGTACGCAGTTCTGTCTAATGCGCTACTACTCAAAGGGGTACCCACAGGGGTTACAAGGGAGTCCAATAAGCGTGACCACCTCTTGTATTTCCTACGTGCATGCCTCCCCAAATCCATAGGTTTATGCGCTCAACGACAAATCCCGTGGTTTAAAGACGCCGAAACATGTCTCTAGCCAAATTTTTTTTTGCTAAAAATGGAGATCCCACCAGCCCTGGAAAGTGCTCTAATACCACATGTTATGCTCTTGACCTGCGAGAAGATACCAAAATACCCACTATGTGAAGAAATAATATCCAGAACACAAAACAATAAGAAATAACAACAAGTATTTTATTATTTAGAAAGGAAAGCAATGTTCACTTGCCTCTTCGAGTGGGCAACCTCCAATAGAGCTGGGCTCGATTACAAAATAAGACATGATGCTCCTCGAGGGGAATCTCTATCCTTTATATAGGATTCATACATGCAATACCATGGTTCTTATTAATACCATCTATCTAATACCATGGCCCATTTGCAACTAACTGTGGTCCCTTCTTTAAATGCGGGTCAACCACTTACAATTATTAATATGGACTTTATTGATTCTTTACTTAACTATAACTATGACTTGATCCTATTACATAAATAAGGGGGTTAGGGTTGGACCCTAACATTGCGCAGCCACTACATAGCGCCTATACATCGGGCCATATCTCTCAAACAATAATACCTTTGTAAACAATGAAGGAGGTTATTGTAGATGACATTTTTTTGAAGATAAACCTCTCTTAGTTTCTCTAAATTATTCCCCAGCTTCCTAGAAAATGCTTTGCAAAACAATGACTTAAAACAAGAAATTTACGAATTGCGAAAAATGAGCTTTGAATATGCATTCGAAACTCTCGATATGTGACACCTGTATAGAAACTGGAATAGGTTGTCGTGCCTTGGTCTGTTCTGGATAAAAATTCTTTCAGTTTCCCAAAATTCTCGTCTGTGTGGTCAGAAATTGTTCTACAAAATGGTGACTAAAACAGAGCTTACGCAGCAGATTCCCACAATGAGTGTGACCTCAATTTCTCATCAACTGCCAGTTGGGAATCGATCTATGGTATCCTGTAGGGATGCTATGTGCTCGGATTAGGCATAGTTTGCATGACTGTATAGTGGCATGAGAATAAGGTGGCATAAAAATTTGAATCACCCCTTGTCTTTTGTCTTGTAGTGCAATGATGATTTGAACTGATGAGTTAGAGCGCTCCACTTGATTTGGCATGAGAATAAAGCATGGGAAATCATTAAAATGTTGGGAGTATAATGTCTCTTAGGTAAAGGGAGGGGGTTGCATGTTATACATGAGGATTGTACATGTGATGAGTATAGGGAAGTGGTAGTGGTGTCATGGGGAAATAGGGAAACATGGGGTAGATAGGAATAGGGGATAAGAATTTAAAACATATTTAATGACCAAACCTCATGACCATCAGAACTTTAGACTGACACAACTTCATTTCGGATGGTTTTGATCAATGAACGACTGACACATAACCCCTTTTGACTTGACTGTATAAACATGTGTGACCTCATGAATCCCACTGACTTGACACTCTTTCGTGCTTTGGATGAACTCTCTATGGAATAAATTCAAGGATGTCAAACAATGATCTAGAGACTATGACAGCAACAGTAGTCATAGGCTCAACTGCTTCAAAAACTGAAAATCAATGGACAAGGAAAATACATTTGACGTCAAAAACCTAAGACCCTAACATTGGCTCCAATGGGGATGGCAACCTCCTAGCGAGGTGCCAAGAACAAAAACCGCAGACTAGTAGCCTATTAAGACCATTGGGAAATGGAGTCAAACATAAAACGACTAAAAATCAACTGACTAACTGATTACAAAGCTGAAAACTTTAAAATAAATCAGAAATTTGACAACACATCACCAAAGTCTTAGGGCCTTCTCCTCGAGCTTCAAACATTGATGATTGTTGTCCACACCTACTGAAAACTAAAATAAAAACACACCCAACACACTGCTTCCTACTCTTAACTTGCTGAAGTTATATACACTAGGTGATCTCTTCTCTCCAATGCATCTAGTCAAGAAAATGGATACTTGACTGAGTTATGCTCATACTTCTCATGAGCTGGCAGAAGAAAAAAGAGAGTGGCAACTCAAAATTCCACCGATCCTTTATTTGATGATCAACAAGAAGAAGGAAGCGGTCTTTCAAAAATTCAGGATTATCTTCAAAAGAAATGGCAGCAATATGTTCATCAGTTTTTCCATATACATCAGGGTCAAATTCTACACATCCTTGTGACATTTCCAATACAACTTCCACCTTATTTAACATTGGAGTTTCCAAAAACAACCCTTCACATAATTCAGTGAGAATATCATTTTGATTTTTAAGAAGAGAAATAACTCCTTGCTTATTATCTTCTTGTAACTGTGACTCTATGATGCAACTGTCATTAATTGGCTCACTACTTTGATGAATAATACCTTCATCTTCTTGAGAATTTAATACCATAATTTGATTTTCAAAGTTTTTCCCAAACTCAATCTCATAATTGTCACGTGTAAGCATTGACTCTTCATTATAAATAAGCTGATTATTTTATGCTTCCTGTTCTTCTGAAATGACTAAAGGTTGTTGGACTTTGTCATCAAACTCAGGAGAAAAAACATTAATTTCATTTTCAGTTTGCTGAGAAACTAGTGTTTGCTGAGAATTATCCTGAATATCTTGATCAATATCCTCTAACCTTTCTTCTTGATAATAGAAAGGTTTCTCATTTAGGGCCTCTATAATTTCATAGTCCATGAACTGATCATCTTCATAACAGCTCTCCAAATATTCAATGAAACTCACAAAATGTTCACAACTATTTTGAATCAGCAATAAATATGGATAAGATTCTTTAAAATTTTCAAAGAATACTGCATGAAAATCTTTTAAACAGTATAAACTAGTAGCTGGCAATTTTTCATACCATAACCTTTCTCTTCCTTCTAGAGTGGCTATGAATATCTTCATGAGACAATCTTTAGGAAATTGAACCCTTAGCTTGCATACATGCATGTGAAATTTAACCAAATGTAGAGCAGCATCATCTCCATCTTCATCTTTGAATCTTGGCAAATAAGTTTGCCAATCTACACAAGGCATGCGGTTTGGAAAGCCTGGAATATGAGCACGATTCATAGGCGCATACCTCGTAGCTGAATTCATCTTGAAACTACTGAAACTATTGACCTTTGAATACTGGAGTCATTAGGTGAATGGTTCAGCCTTCCTGTGTCTGATTGTTGTCCACCATCAACAACCAGATCTGAACTATGATGATATTTCTTGGGGAATATGAAATTGTTTGCTCCCCAGCAACGGTGCCAATATGTTAACACTTCGTAGTTTTCTCCAATCTGAAAGGAGAAAGATCAGAGGTAACCACAAACCTCTTTGGGTTGAGAGACTGGTCTTCTCCAACCGGAGGGGGCTCCCTCAACTTATGAAACTAAAGGTTTCGACTATATGGCATACAAAGACCAGATTTGAAAGGGAATTTGAAAATTTTGGTTGAAGTACAAATGGTAGAAAGGGTGATAACATGTGATCAATTGACCTTTTATTGACTTTACTTATGCAAGTAAAATCGACATCCTCCACGAGGGCTTGTTAAGCATGACTTTGGACAACAGTAATAGGTTGTAGTATAGAGGAGAAAAACAGAAGAAACAAATCCTTCATATGCGTATAACAATGTTGTTCATACATAAGAAGGAAAACTAGACAAAAGCAATAACATTCATGAGTATAGAACATTCCATTTACATCTGAAATATGAAAACAATTGTTTAGAGCAGCGTAACTAAATTCCAAATCAACCGAGATCATTATACTCATAAAACATGAAGAGACAATATAATAACTGAGAAATAGATAAACATAACTCCAAATATCATACGATAAGAATCCTTGCAGACAATAATCAATAACTGTCAAGTCATAGGCATTTTATCCATGAAGATCACAATTACTCACATAAATTCTGAAAAACTGAAGTAACAATGTTGAACCATCAACAACCTTTACTTCATATATTTCTGAGTTTAAATAGACATAGACAAAATATAATAAGCATCTAGATTCGTTGCACCATTGATCCAAATAGTGGATTAGTCCAAGAACCAAAAAGGGGAAAACTGTTGTTTTTTAAAGTCCTTTTCCTAAAAAAAAACAAAAACAGAAAAGTCTCTTTGGCTTTAAAACTAAAAATTTTCTAAAAGAAAACACTACTATCTAGAAGATGATCATCATGAAGCGAAAACAACAAAAAGCATAAAAGCTGATTGTTGACAGTGCAAAGGTTGCGTAGCAACTTAGCAACAACCAGGATGGCACTTTTCGCTTCAAAAGATGGCACATGGCTAACAACTGAAGGTTTGAGCTGGCTGCCACATCTGCTCCATGTCGACCCCTTTAAACCCTGAGAAGTGGCTTCCTCCCAATACACGTGCAAATGTATAGGTAGGGTATGTGTAGCAGTTGCTCAGCACCTGCGTAGTGCCTATACAGTGGGGCATATATACCAAATAGTAATTCTTGTGTAAAATATGAAGGAGTTTATTGTAGATGATATTTGTTTGAAGATAAACCTCTCCTGGTTTTTCTAAATTCTTCCCCATCTTCCCATAAAATGCTTTTCAAAACAATGACTTAAAACAAGAAATTTACGAATTGTGAAAAATGAGCTTTGAAGATGCATTCGAAACTCTCAATCTGTTACACCTGTGGAGAAACTAGAAGAGGTTATTGTGCCTTGGTCCGTGCTGGATAAAAACCTATTTTAGTTTCCCAAAAAGAATCCTTCGTGTGGTCGAAAACCATTCTACAAAATGGTGGCTAAAACAGAGCTTGCACAGCAAATTCCCACAATGAGTGTGACCTCAATTTCTCATCAACTGCCAGCTGGGAATCGATCTATGGTATCCTGTAGGGATGTTATGTGCTCAGATTAGGCATAGTTTTCATGACTATACAGTGGCATGAGAATAAGGCGGCATAAAAATTTGAATCACCCCTTGTCTTTTGTCTTGTAGTGCAATGATGATTTGAACTAATGAGTTAGAGCACTCCACTTGATTTGGCATGAGCATAAAGCATGGGAAATCATTAAAATGTTGGGAGTATAATGTCTCTTAGGTAATGGGGGAGGCGGGGGGGAGTTGCATGTTATACATGAGGATTGTACATGTGATGAGTATAGGGAAGTGGTAGTGGTGTCATGGGGAAATAGGGTAGGAAATAGGGAAACATGGGGTAGATAGGAATAGGGGATAAGAATTTAAAACATATTTAATGACCAAACCTCATGACCATCAGAACTTTACACTGACAACTTCATTTCAGATGGTTATGATCAATGAACAACTGACACATAACCCCATTTGACTTGACTGTATAAACATGTGTGACCTCATGAATCCCACTGACTTGACACTCTTTCGTGCTTTGCATGCTTTCTCTATGGAATAAATTCAAGGATGTCGAACGGTGATCTAGAGACTATGACAACAACAGTAGTCATAGGTTCAACTGCTTCAAAAACTAAAAATCAATGGACAAGGAAAATACATTTGACGTCTAAAACCTAAGACCCTAACAGTTAGATTCATGAAAAAATCCCTGTCAAGTCTTGTTTTTTGTTGTTTAAACTGGGTTTTTGACTACATATATAGATTTAACATCTTGAAAGATCCCTGAAACACTTGTAAACTTGTTATTCCAAGAAATCCTAGCTGGATTTTAGGCAAATTAAACTGAAAAGTAATCCCAAAAAAACCTCCAAAACATCTCACCAATAGACAACCGTAATATTTTTTTTCTCAAAAATGGAAAGCCATCGAAAGGTAAAGGAAGCTTGGGTGTTAATGATCATTGTTGGAATAAATGAAATATCCAACTTATTTGTATGAAATAGTAATTAAGTGATGTGCGTAATCTCTCTTTCTAGTAAAGTGTGATACATAATGCTCAGTTCCGGAATAAATAAATATCCGACTTATTTGTATGAAACAGTAAGCAAGTGATGTGCGTAATCTCTCTTTCTAGTAGAGTATGATATATAATATCCCACATGGATTCAGCGTAAATAGCAGGAGTGTTCTGGGTTGTATAAGTTTCCCGTCATTCCTCGCTGTACATCGCTCGAAGGGTTAACAAATTTCCGAGACTTTTTTATTAGCGGATGAAAGACTCCGCACCAAATCTAATTTCAAACAGGAAACATCTCTCTATTTATAAATGGTATGGCTCAGCTCAAAATAAATAGCATGAAAGGACTCTTTTACTTCTAAGAAAAAATTGTAACAAAAGGCGTAATAAAATAGTAAATAACACAAATAAATGGGAATTATGCATGAGTCATAAATAATTAAATTCTCAGTCTTTAAAAGCAGCATATAAGAGAATTAAATATATAGACTTACAACACAATTATTAAATATATAGACTTATATAGATCATTCTAGACTTATATAGATCATTCTACTTCATTTTATTTGTCAAACTTACAACACAATTATTAAATATATAGACTTATAATTATATAGATCATTCTACTTCATTTTATTGGTCAATTATTAAATATATAGACTTATAATTATATAGATCATTCTACTTCATTTTATTTGTCAAATTTTAGATCATTAAATTTTAGATCATTTTAATTCATTTTATTTTTCAAATTTTAGTTTAATTATTGAATTTTATTTTTCAAATTTTAGTTTAATTATTGAATTTTGTAAGATATGAATTAATTTTCACATTTGAACAAGTGCTACAAATTTTAGATCATTTTAATTCATTTTATTTTTCAAATTTTAGTTTAATTATTGAATTTTATTTTTCAAATTTTAGTTTAATTATTGAATTTTGTAAGATATGAATTAATTTTCACATTTGAACAAGTGCTACAAAACAGCTAGAGTGATTTAGTTTAAATATAATTAAATTATATAATTAAATTAGAGTAAAAAACAATAAAGACATACAACTTTATATTAATAAAAATTACAAATAAAATAGTAAGATAATTCATGATTGCATTATGTTAGGCTAGGCAGAGATAATAAGAACTCTATTTGTGGATGGTTTTTTTATAAAGTTTAATATCATATTTGTTCATTTTAATTTATTATTTGTATAGAATTGTATGGAAAATTTATATTTTTTTCGACAAAAAGTACAATTGTCTTCTAGAAACGCTCTCATAGGAAAAGACGAATGTGTGGTGTTACATTAAAATATAGTTAAATTAAATTAGTTTAAATATAGTTAAATTAAAATATATGTTATTGTTAAATAGGTTATTTTTATTATTAACTTGTACCATAAGTAAAAGACAATAAAAGAAAAGATTGCAATTGATAAATGGCTCATAAACTCAATGTTTTCATCACCAACCCCATCCATGCATGTGAATGGAAGATTATGCATGGATGGAGAGGAAATTTTAGAATAATCACATTAGGCTATTGATGTTCGATGGTGATAACTAATTTAATTTTATGTCTTCACCATCATTTAATTTTAGTTACAGCTTTAATGTATTATAGATTAAAAAAAAAAAAAAACATTAATAAAATAACGAAAATTATCTCAACCTTCTAGTTATTCTCTCCTTGCATTTAATAGAAATACTCCAACAAAAAAACTAAACTTTAGAGGTTTATTAGTTTTTAGGAATTCTCCTTGAATTCTTCTTAAAACAAATATTATCAATGTCCCAAGGTTATAATGGGAATTTTGTTGGAAAAAAATGTCTTATCCCGAACATAAAAATAAACAGTACCAATGTCCAAGGTTATAATGGATATTTTGTTCCAAATAACTTTAATCTTAGCATGATTGTTACAAATAACTTGAATCATTTAAAATCCATAATATTTGATAAGACTCAAACTAAGCCCTATCACACTCATAAATAACAATTAATTACATTAAATGTTATTTCTTTCCAAAAACTAAAATATAAGAATTAGAATAAAAGGTGTTGTATCCCATCATTAATAATTAGATTATGCTGATGAAATAGACAAATGCATTTTTTTGGAGAAATGAAATATGAATCTCTTCAAGTTGGTATTTAAAAAATGATGATAAAAAGACTTTAACACTCCTTGATTTTTATTGTGCCAAATTTTTAATAAAATTTGAAAAAAACCAAAATTTCACTAGAAAATTAAAAAAATTCATTCTAATAAACAAATACAAATTAACAATTATAATTGATATTTATATTTTTCTAATACAAATTAATAATTGTAATTATATATATATATATATATATATATATATATATATATATATATAAACATTTCTTTAAATGAGGTAAGAGCATCCAAGTCCTCTATATATCAACATAAAAGTATACGAGAGAATGTGTCACAAAGGGAATGGACAAAGGTGAAGAACATGCTTCCGTACACCAGGAGTACAGAAGGTTATACATTTAAGTCACATATAAAGAAAGAATGTGTAAAAAATATATGGAAAACAAGGATAAGATTCACATGTCGCAAAGGGAATGGACAAAGGTGAAGAACATGCTTCCGTACACCAGGAGTACAGAAGGTTATACATTTAAGTCACATATAAAGAAACATAACTGAGCTGACTTGAATGAAAGTCCATTTGTTATGATTCCTCTTATGGAAATTATAGTGTTCACGATTTAAAGTTAATGACCAACTATGATACCCTATAAAAAGAAGTGAAGGAATGTATCACCCAAACCTTTTTCATATTAAAAAAGAAAACGAAGCTGGATATCACTCTCTCAAAAGTAGAGTTCAAAGAAATGGGTTGAATAGTTTATTGTTAGTGATTTCAGTGATTTCCTATCCATGTGGGCCAAGCTTTGCTTTTGCCATGCTCTTCTATAACAATTATTCATATTTTGTTCTATGTTAAATCATACTCTCTCCATTTCTAACAACTTAAAAGGTGTGGTTTAACTGGGTGCGTATAACCATTCAACTTTCTAGTGAGTTATCTTGTTAGGTGTATACCTTATGTAATAATATGATGATAATGTTAAAACCAAAAGACATATTAAAAAGACATGAATAACAAGGGTGACAGGGTTATGCAACTTATGTTCATAAGCATTAAGCAAGAAGTTGATGGATTGTGGATGTGTAAAATTTTCAATTTTCCAAAATGCTTAGTAAAATTGTCCATAGTGACGATATCGGTAATGATGAGCATGCACTATGGACATGTGACATGTACCTCATGTTACACATTAATGAGTGACAAAGATATCATAGTCTCTTAATTTGGGAGTGTTTATGTATAGTGATAAATTGAAGAAGGTGCACACATGAAAAGGGAAGTTTAAATTTCAATGTAACCATATTTATGATTTTGGTATATAAAAGTTTAAATTTCAATAAATTTGTGACTAGAAAAAGGTCTATTGTGTATAAGATTAACTTGTACTTAAACTTTAGCGTAGTATGTAGTTGAACGATCAATGATTGATGTCTCCTAATTCATTACTAAACCATCAATGATTGATGTGCTTTGATTTCTTTTATATATTTGTATATATTTTGATTTCTTGTTAATTAACACCTAATTATGAGATGTCGAGAGAAACACTCACCATGGGATAGAACTAATGTTTTGCACATTGAAATTATCATTGATTTACATTATTTATTTATATATGATTTAAATTTTGTTTGGTGATCCTTTAGATAAGGAAAAATATGTATATTTCTGATTGATGTGTTTTGATTTCTTTTATATATTTGTATATATTTTGATTTCTTGTTAATTAATACCTAATTATGAGATGTTGAGAGAAACACTCTCACCATATCAATGTTTAATAAATCTGGGATAAAACTAATGGCTTGCACAATGAAATTGTCATTGATCCACATTATTTATTTATGATTTAAATTTTGTTTGGTGATTGTTTAGATTATAATTTTTTTTCCTTTAAATTTAAAATTGACATAATAAAAAGTTGTATATATATTATTCAAAACATAATATTATATATATATATATATATATATATATATATATATATATATAAATATATATATATATATATATGCGCCAATGAAATTGTCATTCATCCACACTATTTATTTGTGATTTAAATTTTGTTTGGTGATTGTTTAGATTATAATTTTTTTTCCTATAAATTTAAAATTGACATAATAAAAAGTTGTATATATATTATTCAAAACATAATATATATATATATATATATAGACATAATAAAAAGTTGTATATATATTATTCAAAACATAATATTATATATATATATATATATATATATATATATATATATATATATATATATATAAAATATAATGATAAATAAAAAATAAAGTAATTATTTGTAAATCAAAAATAAATAATATTTATTTTTTTCTATCTATTAGATTTAAAATATATAAAATTAAATAGTGAATAATATTTATTATTAGATTTAAAATATATAAAATTAAATAATGAATGATATTTATTATTTTTCATTTGCTAAATTTAAAATATATAAAATTAAATAATGGATGATTTAGTTATCTCCATCCTAAATAACAATCATATTAATAACATAAATATATTTGATGTATAAATAATCATATTAATTTATTTAATATATCAATAAATATATTTAAGATATTCAAACAATTTTCATTTATAATAACCATCGAATATAATTTTTTACTTCATTAATATTTATATTTTTCATCCTAACATTAAAATATAATTACATAATTTGTAAATTAAAATTTTAATTTAGCAGGACAAAATTCGGAGTAAATAATATTATTAAATAAACTTAATAAATAAGACTAAATGTCATTATTAAATTTAGAGAAGTGTTTGGGCAACAAATAATACAAATTATTAAATTTAGAGAAGTGTTTGGGCAACAAATAATACAAATCTAATGAGAGTCGTTCAAAATCTTCTCCCTTTTGAATCTAACTTAATTTAATTAAATTTCAAAAATAAATATGTTGGATAAAAGACACACATTATTTAAAAAAAAAAAAAAAAAAATTGTAAAAAAAACATTTAACAAAATTAAAAATAAATACCCCCAAAACGTCCCATGCAAGAAAACATCGATAGTCCCAACATGGCAAGATTTGCTTCTAGCTTGGAAGTCGTTATTCCCCGTATCTATGCACGGTGAAAATGCCATGTGTTGGTTTCAAAAAATCTGAGAGTACACAAGTACCTCTGCACAGTGAAAATGCCATGTGTTAGTTTCAACAAACCCTACACTATACAGGAACACCGCGTAGCAGAAATTTGTTGCGACTATATTATATTTAGTTAGATGTATGTTGCATGTCTGAGAGATGGTCGAGCTTGCTACATTTGGCATGGCAATATAACTGTTGTGGATTCCGAGGAGGAGCAACGAAGCTGAAATTTATAGCTGCATTTTCATTCTATTGTCCTCTCCCAAAAAATAAAGGAATTATTCATATCAGGAACATGTTTGACAGTTTTTTCATTTCGTTTGGCCTTCTCCCTTTTTTCGGCTTGTAATTTGCCCGCCAAAAGCATATACAAACGTTACACAAAAACAACAGGAAGGAATTCTTACGGCTTTTTCATTTCATTTGGCTTTTTCTTTTTTCCAGCTTGTAATTTGTTAGCGAAAAGCATAGATTGTCGTTACACCAAAACTCGCAGGTGTTAGTAAACAGACGAATTCTTCATATCAGGAATCTGCTTGACGGTTTTTTCATTTCATTTGGCCTTTTCCTTTTTTTTCAGCTTGTAATTTGCTAGCGAAAAGCATAGACAAATATTATATAGTGTTGGAGTCATGATTGCCGTTACACCAAAACCCGCAAAACCCGCACAAATGTTACACAGTGTTGGAGTCACGATTGTCGTTACACCAAAACCCGCACAAATGTTACACAGTGTTGGAGTCACAATTGTCGTTACACCAAAACCTGCCGTTACACCAAAACCCGCACAAATGTTACACAGTGTTGGACTCACGATTGCCGTTACACCAAAACCCGCCACAATTGCTGTTACACCAAAACCTGCCATTACACCAAAACCCGCACAAATGTTACACAGTGTTGGAGTCACGATTGCTGTTACACCAAAACCCGCAAAACCCGCAGGCGTTAGTAAACAGACATATCGAAAAAACCTGCCGTTACACCAAAACCCACACAAATGTTACACAGTGTTGGAGTCACGATTGCCGTTACACCAAAACCCGTCACAATTGCCGTTACACCAAAACCTGCCGTTACACCAAAACCCGCACAAATGTTACACAGTGTTGGAGTCACGATTGCCGTTACACCAAAACCCGCAAAAACCGCAGGCGTTAGTAAACAGACACATCGACGAAACACACGGGGAGCATTGGATTATCCTTTTACACTACCATTAACGGGGAGCCAACAATCTCCCCCTCCCAACGCGAGCCCGGTGTGTTTCGAACTTGAGACCTTTGGCTCTGATACTTCTTGTTGGAGTCAAGATTGCCGTTACACCAAAACCCGCAGATGTTAGTGAACAAACACATCGGTAGATTTAAGAACATGCCATAAAACACACATCGGTAGATTTAAGAACATGCCACAAAATACACGGGAAGCATTGGATTATCCTTTTACACGGCCATTAACGGGGAGCCAACACACGGAAACGACAACTAGTTTGGACCCTTGCTTTGAAAAAACTTTAAGAAGTAAGAGCTTTTCGAAGTTTCTTATTACGAAAAAATAAATCAACAAATCAAATAGTTTAAGATCAAAATTTAAACCATAGTTATTTTCCGTGTTAATTTTATGCAAATGTTTGGACATGCCAAAAAAGAATTAAAATAAATCAACAAATCAAATAGTTTAAGATCAAAATTTAGACCATAGTTATTTTCAATGTTATTTTTATGCAAGTGTTTGGACATGCCAGAAAAGAATTACCAAGGCAGGGAGTTGTCATCTTGAAAAGAAAAGGAAGGAATTCTTCATAACATAAACCTGCATTTACATTAATTAACCCGAAGTTGTTTCATATTCAACACCTTCTCTACATATGTCGTAGATTAAAGGTTGAGTAATATTATTCTGAAAATTTTAGACACTAAGCACTTTTGAGCTACATTATGCTTGATAGGTTTTCAATGCTTTTAAAATTATTATCAAAACTCTACACATTTGGTGCTTATTTTGACCTCCATTGTCCTTGATCTTGCCAGTTTTTTCATTTTCGTTGGCCCTTTCCTTTTTCCAGCTTGTAATTTCCTTTTTTGAGCTTCTAACTTGCCAACGAATAACATAGACCTTCAATTCTCATTTTGAGCTCAATTGCACTTGATCTTCTCAAAGTTTGCTATTTTGAAGAAAAATTATTACACTGTATGATGTGTTTGTTGGAAGAATCACTGTACCTTTATGGAATTTGTAATTTCCACCTTGGGGATCCTAGTTACTGGTTTGAAACATTTACCAACACCTGTGGGTTTTGGTGTAACAACAAACCTCCACATGGTATTAGAGCTTGGACCCAGGTTTGATTCCCCCGAGTTACCTAGGTTTGATTCCCCCAAGTTACATTTAAGAGGGGCGTTGGAAGAATCACTGCACCTCTATAGAATCCGTAATTTCCACCCTGAAGATCCTAGTTACTGGTTTGAAACATTTACCAACACTGGCTAATTTTGGTTTAAAAGCAAATCTACAGAGTGTTGTTATAAAAAGTGTCAGGGGAAAAGATAATTGTTAAATTTGTATCCTTCACATGATGCCAGCATCCCAATCAACAACGATAAAGTTCACATGATGCAGCGTCCCCGTCAACAACAATAAAGTTAAAAGTGACTTCCCCATCAACAACAATAAAGTTAAAAGTGACTTATTAATTGTTAGAAGTGCATATTTATTATGTTTGTTTAAAAAAAAAATTAAATTATCTTAAAATGATTAATACATAAAACCTCATATATCTTATTCTCTTTAAATAATATATATAGATCGATCTACATAAATACTAGAAACATTTTAAAAAATTATTCCGATAGATGCAAGCTTTTATACACATTTAAAGGAAGAAGTGACCATCTTTGACTTTCTCAATAATTACTTTTCCCTCTTAACCGAATTAATCTTTCCTTTAACCGTTTCTCTGACTCCATGTTCAGTTCTCGATGTAAATGAATACAAGAACCTCACTCAAGTTGGAGTTATAGTAGCAGACGTACCTTTTATTCACTTTACATTTAAAGATAAGATTGGCATTGAAAAGGCAAAGGAGCCTGTAAGTATCTCTATCGATTCCTTTCGTCTAGCTAAATGCTTTCAGGTTAAGTCAATTCTAGCCTTATGTTTCAAAAGTAATACAAACTCGAAATGCAATACTATCTCTATTGAATGAGCTGACGGCTAATACAGTGATTACTGACTACAGGGTAATAAGAAGAGGTAAGCACATTCCATTCCCTACAGTGTGTAACTTTTGTCAGATCACGTGGATAGCCTAAGTAGTAGCAGAAATGACCACAACAACGGCTACGATAATTAGGGATTACAAAAAGGCCGTAGTCTAATTAACTGGAGGAATTGTCTAGAAAGTTATGGAAATTTTGGTTATATTTAGAGAAAATATCGCAAGGATTTTTGTAAATCCAAGTGATAGTTGTTAAACTTCAAAATTTTAGCTGTCCTAGACGTTTTTGATGGTGCTGAATCCATTTCCACCATCAAAAACACGATTCAAACACTGCCTCTGCAAGATTTTTTGAAATTTTTTTGCCCGGATTCTAGCCACTTTTGGCCGTCCGGGCAATTCCTCCGCCTGGTAGACGACTCATTACAAAAAATAGGCATAACACATGACAGGTCACCAGAATTGTCAGTGCACAGGGACTGACAATGCACGGTAGCTGCAAAAAACATCATTGCAAAATAAGAGGCAAGCTCATCTAACCAATGGGAAACTAAAAAAATATTGAATTAAAATAATAATAATAATATATTTTTTTTTAATGTTTACTTTACATATTCGAGTTTAATTTTTAGTCGCTTAGAATTTAATGTCACAATCAAACGCATTTTGAATGCGTTATTACCCATTACCCTGCTGCCACAGGGAATAATAAACCATAAATAGTGGAATAATTTTACTTCAACATTTTTTCACGAAAGGTCATGCTAAACTATTTATTAAATAAATGATAAATATGGGAAATAAATAGTTATTTAATAACATCATTTTAATTCATGTCGTTGGAAATTTCTGTAGTCTAATGGGGTTTTAAATTTGTTCAGAAAACTATAGAAATTTTGGCATGATTTTAATAAATTCTCGCATAGATTATTGTAAATCCATGTTACAATTGTCAAACTTTAAGATTTTGGGTGTTCCAAGTGCTTTTTATGGTGTTGAATCCACTTCCACCATCAAAAACATGATTCAAACACTCCTAATGCCATATTTAAAATATAAAATAAATAAATAAATTGTTGGATTTTGGCATTTTTTGTCGTCCGGGGAATTTGTTGCCTCAGTGGATGACGCCTTTGAAATTTATCATTTTAATAAAATAAATAATAAAAGAAATAGATAATAAAATATATTAGAGGAATCAAAGCCATTAATATCGAAACTTTTGTTTGCCAATTTAGAGGAGCAGGGTTTGAACATAGGGCGTTTGGATTCAAGCTTGTCTACATCTTTTGTGGTAGCAGTCCAGGAATGAAATTGAGCTATCAGGCCATTGCAATGGAGCTTGGAAACGAACTTGAAGTTGACAGCGCGGAGTAGGTTGAGGTCTTTGATCTGGACAGGGTAGATAATGATACCTTTGGTCTAGACAATGCATAAGGTAACGAGGATTCCCTACGTTTTAATTCGACACAGGGTGGGCAAGAATTCCCTTCAATTGAAATGACCCTAGAATTACGGCAGCAAAGGTCTCTTGTTGCTATTGTTGCCACGACAACTAAACCTAATCCATCGATTTAGCAAGTCAAGGATCTCATATGTAGTGGCATGATTTTGAGCTCCAACGATGTCATTCTATCACATTCTAGGGTCAATGTTGCTCATGGCAATGATGGCATTTATTTTGTTTTGAGATCTGATATTAGGCTTTCAATTATGGCGGTGACCCCTGGCCAAGGGAATCCACTTCCAAAGGATGTTTCCCATGATATTTTCCAAAATGAAATTGCACCTTCGCTGCTCTTGCAATTCTCAGTCTTTGTGTGGGACTCTCTATATCTCGATGAAAGCAATATATTTTCTATCTATACTAGCTATCATACTTCAAGAAAGGACATGAATCCTTGTTGGTTATATGCAACTTCTTCACGAAGGACAGAACCACAAGAGGGATATTTACTCAACCACTATGATAGCACTTGTCACTTTTCACCTTTATAAATGTTATATTATTTTGAAAGAAAATATAGACACATGGGTTGAGGCAAAGGGACACTGATTCAAGGGTTGAGGAGGATTTTACTTGGGGACATATTTTTAGTTTCTTACTGACAAATGGAAAGTAAGGGGGAAGATGGCATCATAGGGATTGGCTTGAAATACTTGGCAAGCACACACAAAATTAATCAGTAATGAGAAGGCCAACTAACAAAAAAAGAATCTAGAATAGAATGGACAAGTGGGTTGCATTTGATTGGCTCACAAGTTCTTGGGCAAGACTGGAAAAACAATAGAAAAAGATGGATTTAAGGCCACTAAAGGACATGCTGGAGGAGGAATATTTAACAAGGGAAACAAATAGCAAAGAGCAAGGGAGAAAAGGGAGACTCGACTTGTTGTGCAGGGAGGATAGGGATAGCCAAATCGAGAAGGAGAGGGAGTTGAAGAGCGCAAGAACCCCAATAAAATATCGATCTGATGCTGCTAGAGATCGAATTGAATATTTATCTCTATACACTTCTTGAGGCAACACAGGGTTAAACAAAGTCGAGAGAAAGAAGCTCACACAACGAGGAGGGAGATTCCTATCGCTAGAATTCCTAGATCAATTGGCAGCTTGGGCTTTGTCCTTGGAGTAGTCCCCTTACACCCTAGAATCTAGCTCAAGGGAGACAACTACACAAAAAAAAGTATGAGTGTAGTTAGTGTATGGTTTGGAGATGAGTTCTTGTCCCTGACCCATTGCTTGACCCCTTTTAAATATATGACTCCCTTATGTTAATTGTACAACAAACCACTATTATTTCTAGTAGAATAGATACATAGCTTGTGTAAGTTTGAAATGCAGTCTTGATTTCCATTGTGGAAGATTTCAAGATACTATTTATAGCTTGTTATATGTCCTTGGAGCACTTTGAAAGTTTACGAAATTTTATGTATGGTCTATACAATGAACTAGGTGTAACTAGAATGCCTGAACTATTCATAAGGTGCTATGTATAGCCTATATCATGAAATATGTGGGTATTACCCATTAAACACGAAGCTAGGGATGATCGCATGCATTCTACTACAAAATCTATAAAGCTTGGCCTTGCCCTATATTCTTAATATGATGATAGATGTATAGATTGCAACACGGGACAAGGCATGGTTCAATTATTTGCACATTTTAGCTTCCAAAACACATCTAGCGATACTTATCTTACACACCTTCTAGATGACCTTTTCTAGTTAGAACACAGTTTAGTCCATTAGCCAACTTAATTTAGACTAATATGGATTATTATGCTTGTATGAATCTATAAGTCATTACTATGTTTTGGGAGAAATTAGTGTTGCCAATTATACATGAATTTTACCTTCTTACGCATGTAATGTTCTGAGTGAGCATGATTATTGTCTATCTCCCTCTGGTTATGTAGAGTCGCACAACTCAGCTCGTAATCAAATGAACATTAGGCCACTGAGATTGACCAGATCAACGAATGCTTACACCGACCGAGCATGGTGTTCCTGGGATTATACCTCTCACTCTCAATGACCCGAACACCACACTCACTCTATCGGGCATGTAGGATGTAGCTCAATATCGGGCACATGACATCAGATGGATTCATGCAAGCAACCAAACATGTGGGCCTATTAGGTCGTCAACCTGTCATTGAGCAAGAGTTCGAGAGCGTTCCCTGGTTTGGGATGTCAACCTGCTATCGAGGGACATGTATCAATTGCACGTTGAGCACGAACAAAATTACACATTACCCTCATACCGGGTTGTAGAATGAGCCTCTTGGCTCAACTAGTAACGTCATATGTTGTTCTCTAATGTTAATGTTTAATGATATAACCTAATCATGTCATATGTAAGATGATATAAACTAATCATGTCATATGTAAGTGGTTTAGTATTGCTTAATGGGAAAAAGTTTTGTATCTTTACAATCTCATTAATCTCATATTTCTATCCCTAAAACTTGGAACTCTAGATTTTTCCTTAGGACATTGCCCTTTCTATAATAAAAGTAGGAAATCAATTATTTAAAGTTAATTTGTATTACTTCCAAATATCAAATTACATCATTTTTTTCACAAGCATAGTACACAATGATATGTTTACTACCTTTATGGTCTTAGATTTTAGGATTGTTCATGGGTTTTTATTTCTTACATTTTCTCTTATGGACGTCTATCCAATTCGAAGAGTTATCTAGAGCAGATGTAGATGAAACAATGACATTTCCTTGAGATGATTCCATTGTCGAATGTTTTATCATATTTTCTATTTCCTCGTCACTATCTGAGTGATCTAATTCGTGGGTATGTTTGTGCCCACTCATTGATAGAGCCAAAATTATGGCCACACCTCTTTCCTTTTCGGTTGAAGGAAAAGTTTCCTCCGTTGAGGGTTGAGATGGCTCTACATGGGGTTGAGCTGAGTTTGAAGGTGTTTATTTAGCACTAGGTGTCTTCTATTGTTGTGTGTTACCATGCTTGTGAGACGCAATAGTCTTGGTTCCTTTGGTTCTCTTTGGATCTTTCCAACCACGGTTCTTTTTCTTAGCATCCGAGTGGGAATAGGGCCCATGGGAAAGAGGGCGGGCATTCTGAAGATTGCGAGGCTATTAGCAAGTCCTGTAGCTAAAAGCAATGTTTTCATAATCCACTGGTTGTGAATAAACCCTACCCTTCCATTTGAGAAGGATTATGTTAGGTAATCCTTTACTGAGGTCCACTTCGACACGTATGCATACAAATATGATAATTCCTTTTGCAATCCTTTCAGTGTCGATTTTGATGAAGTTACCTAGTAAGTTCCCACATCTTCTAAGACATATAGATGTGAAAAATGGATGGGTAGGTTAGGGAGCCTTACCTAAACTGGGGTTGCCAAATATGTCATGGAAAAAGGATTAAAATTTGGAAACTGTGGTTGAAAAGAGAGACCAGAGTCGCCCCAAAACCAAGGTCCCTGATTAAAAACCTTTTGCCAACCTTTTAAACTTTTGAAGAGCACAACAAAGAATCCTTTTGAGCATAAACACAAAACAATATTTTGAGACCAATTTTGGTGCACCCACTCTTGAAGAGTAGATGTTTAGGTCCAGAAACCATTAAAACAACCAAATAATCACTTGTCATTCATAATTTCAAACCAAGAATCTACATATAATGTTATCATTTTCAAGAGATGGAGTTTTTGTTACTTGATCCAACACGAATGTTGGTCCAAAGATATATTTAGGGTTTGGAAGTGAAGATCATGGTTCTAGGACATCCTTAAAGTATTTGGGTTGGGATGAGGAGGATGCCCCGCAACCTCTGGCTCCACCTCTTACTCTTGATACAATATAAATCAAGGCATCCTTGGCTATGTCGTACTCACTGAGGGATTTTTTATCCTGAAGTTTCCAACCTTTGTGTAAGAGTCATATACTTACACACGAGATTCTCTCCCAATCCTGTATCCTAGATACAACTAAGGAAACAAGATACGTGGCTTTGACTTATGGACAAAGGGAACCCCTGAGATTTTTTTCACAAAGATTGTAAAATTTTCTAGATCTGGGAAAATAACCTAATCCCAGGGGTAGAAAGAACCTTGAAATAAAGATGATTTCCCCTGGCGACCACCACTGAGTGCATATTGTTGAGAAGGAGCACAAAATAAATTAGTGGGGGGTGTCAAGACTTGCAAAATGAGGGGCTTTGAAATCTAAGGTTGCATCGGGCTTGGCAAAGGGCCTCCAACTCCTTTAATGGAATCGACTAAGCTAAGTGTCGATGACGATTCATATCAATAGAAACCCTTGTATTTTTCCCTTGTATTCAAGTCCAACCAAGTACATTTCCAAAAGCACCACGACCTACAAAGGCGTTGTTGTTGAATCATTTATCATAGAGATAATGAGTTGGTAACTGGTGAGGAAAATGTAATATATGCAAACAAGGCAATCCCTTTCAATGGATTCCTCTTTCATGAGGCCATGAACATCGCTTTCACTAATGGCCACCTCGTAGGATACTAGGTAGAAATTGTTCTGCAAGGAGAATAAGGCATTTGGCCCACTCATTTTGACATTGTATTGATCCTAAAAAGTAGGAAATAAATAGATTAATGGAAAATATAAAATAAATTTAATAGCGATTTTTTTTGGTTTCGAACTACATGTGGGTTTTGACACAGTAACCTTAACATCAAAAAGTTTTTAATGAAATTATTTAAAAAGTAATACATTAAAAATATTATTAAGAAGGAGAGGTAAACCAAATATCATTGTATTACATATTTCTCTAACATACTATTATATAGATATATATATATATATATATATATATATATATATTGTTGCTACTTTAAACTGATGAGAAAAAGTCAATTACTTTGATATTGTCAATTACTTTCGAAAGCAATGGGTCTTTCTTCTTGCATTAAAATAGCACCAATTCCATTTCCTGAGACATCACATTCCACAATAAAGGTTTTTGTGAAGTCTGGTGTAGCTAGGACTGGTGCTTGGCACATTTCTTCTTTAAGATGTTCAAAGGCCTTCGTTGCTTCTGGAGTCCATGAAAATGCATCTTTCTTCAATAATGTTGTTAGATGTGCTACTATTCTCCCATAATTCTTAACAAACTTGCGATAATACCTTGTCAACCCGAGAATTCCTCGTAGATGCTTTATGGATGTGGGGATTTTCCATTCCTTAATGGTTTTAATTTTGATAGGGTCTACCTTAACACCTTCATGAGATACAATATGACCCAGATATTACACCTCTTGTACTCCAAAGAAACATTTGGAGATTTTTGCATATAATTGTTTCTCCTCCAATAGTTTGAGCACCATGTCAACATGTTGGACATGATCCTTCCAAGACTTGTTGTATATTAGTATATCATCAAAAAATACTAACACAAATTTTCTAAGTAAGGGTTTGAAAATGGAATTCATCAAACCTTGAAATGTAGAAGGTGCATTAGTAAGGCCAAAAGGCATGACCAAAAATTCATAATGACCCTCATGAGTTCTAAATGATATTTTTGAAATGCCTTCAGTCTTCATTATGATTTGATGATGTCCTAAACAAAGATCCAACTTGGTGAATTGAATTGATCCATGAAATTCATCAATGACAGGAATGGGAAATTTATCTTTAATAGTGAGCTTGCTGAGCTCCTTATAATCTGGACATATGCGCCATGATCCATCCTTCTTGTGAGCCAATACTACTGGAGTAGAGAAAGAACTTTGACTAGGTTGAATTATACCAGCCTCTAGCATTTCTGCAACCATGAGTTCAATTTCACTCTTTTGGACATAGGGATATCTATAAGGGCTGATGTTTGGAGGAACACTTCCTGGAATCAAATTAATAGCATGATCATGATCACGAATAGGTGGGAGGCCCTTGGGAGTCTCAAATACCTTGGAATGATTGTCCAAGACTTTTTAGAGATCTGGAGAAACAGATGATTTCGATGTGGGAACCTCTAGCGAACATAATTGTGCAATTATGCCTCGTTGTTCTTTATTTAGAAGCTTTGTCATTCCATTAGAGCTGATTATCTTTCCTGGTTTCCCTACGATACCCTTTAATTCAACTTCCTTTCCTTCTGAAGAGAATTTCATGAGAAGTTCTTGAAAATTAAAAGCTATTGTACCCAAGGATTGTAGCCATTGGACTCCTAGTAAAACATCAGCACCACCCATTGGAATGGAAAGCATTGGGCTATTCAATACATATTCTCCCATGGATAGCTTGATATTATGGAACTTTCCTGAGCAATTTATGGTTCCTCCACTTGCAACCATCACTTGACACTCTGGTGCTGGATATAGGAAGCAATTCAATTCCTTGGTTATCTTACAATGAATAAAATTATGGGTACTTCCCGAATCAATCAACACTATTACCTTTTTTTTCTTGATATGCCCTTCTATCTTGATAGTTTGAGGAGTGGTAATTCCAGCCAATGCATTACAAGATATGGTCGGATTCATTTCTTCTTTTTCTAGGGTTTGTTCCTAGTGTATATCCTCTTCTTTTGATGTTTCTTGTTCCTTTTCTTCCTCCTCTTCACAATCTATGTAAAATAATTTCTTCTCTGCACACTTATGACCTTTAGTGTATTTGCTATCACAACTGTAACAAAGCCCTTTTGCTTTTTTTTTCTTCCAATTTTTGTGGTGTCAACCTTGTAGGTTGTGGATGACTAGGGGCAGTAACACTTCCATCTTTATGATTGTGAGTGGTAGGCTTCCTTGTTGCCATAATTTTGCTTCCCATTTTTCTTGCCAACCTGAATTCCTTCTCCAATGAATCTGGTTCCCAAAGGTGAACCTCATCTTGGATGTTATCTTTTAAAGTCCCTATGAACACATCAATCCTATTCTCCTTTGGAATATATTTTACCCTTATATTCAATTTTTGGAAGTCCTCAATGTGCTCCATCATTGAACCCTTTTGTTTGAGATTTATCATTTGGCTAAAAAAAGTGTTGCTTTTTGTATCCTCATAATGTGCTATCATTTCATTCGTAAAAATAGACTAAGTGACAATTTGTTTACGAGAGCAAAGCCATCGATACCATAAAAGTTGATTTGGTTCAAAATATAAAGTTACAATGTGTACCTTTTGTGTGTTTTGCACATTATGGAGATTGAAAAATTGCTTCATCTGTAATATCCATGTTTCGGGATCCTTGCCATCAAACTTCCTCATATCGATCTTTGGAACATGGTAGTTCTTCGATCCAACGTTAGAGTCTATGAAATCACGATTAACATTTATTTTGTTCTCATCATGAGTTTCCTTTACTACCCTTTTACCATCAATAAGCATTTCTTGTAGAAACTTTGTCAAATCTGTCTTCAAATATTCCACGCCTTTCTTTAAATCATCCATCTTAGCTTCCATGCCATCCATCTTAGCTTCCACGTCATTCATCTTAGCTTCTACACCTTTCTTTCCACGCCATACATATTAGCTTCTATGTCTTTCTTTAAACCATCCATCTTAGCTTCTGTTACTTTTTGTGCGAGTAAAATTTGTTGTACTTGGTCTCGTAATTTTGATATATCTTGTTGCATTTCTTCCTCTTCTTCATGAGTCATGCTAGAGATTTCAGGTTGCTTACTAGGTGTTTCCACTTTATTTCTTCGGGGCATCAATTATCGATAATAATGCTTCACTATGCCCTTTGAATTCCTTCAAACTAAATTTCAAACCAAGCTTATGCAAAAATTAAAAAAAACTACACAACTTTCTTCACTTTTTAGGAGCTTGATATTGAATCTGATGTATCTCTGTAATTTTGGATCTCCAAGGTCTGGAATTTCTTCCTACAGTAACCCTCTAAGTAATCTTTCTAACCCCACAAGTCTGATCAAGATTGGATTCTCCAATTAAGAGTTATGCCAAACTCCCACGATGCCTTGAGTATAAACTAGTTCAGTAGAGTGAACTTGTACGATGTGTCGCGGATCACTGTTTAAACCTTAGGTTATGAAAATAATACCCAAAAAACTAAAATCCGTCCTCTTTCTGTAACTTCTTATGAAAATTCAATCTGATGCTCAGAGCGAAAGTTATGACAATTTTCCCAAGGTCACCTGTTTGGAATGTAATTCGGGGGTCTGCAAAAACCCTAACTTCCTCAGATTATATCTCCAAAAATATAAAGAGACAAGATCTGAAATTCGGGCCCGAGGTTCCAGCGAAACCCTAGAATCCAAAGCTCTGATACCAAATGTTATGAAATCAGCTCACAAAAAGATAGAAAAGATATATCACTGCCTTAGAAATAAGCCTCTTCGAGGGGACAACCTCCTTTACATTACACAAATGAACAATTCTTGGATGATTCAAATGACAAAACCTCATTTCTATATATAGGAGTCTAAGGGGTCACAATATAACCAAAGTTGACCTAACAATAATAATATAAGGGCACAAAAATAACAATAGTGGGATTACATGGGGCACAATAACAACAATATGGGGACAATAGGGGCACAAAAATAACAATAAGGGATACAACGACAATATTAATGGGGGAATCACTAGTATTATAGGGACCTAAATGATGTCCTTAACAAGAGAGTAAATTGGAGAACTCAAATTCCCACTTTGTTGAGATACCTACATACTTGAAAATGTAGAAGACCTTTCCCAAATTGTCTCTTTGTTGTAAAAACTTGTTTATTGCAACCTGAAAGCTTAAATACTAGTTTTTTTTCTAGAAACAAAGTACATATAATTCAAGTCTTCAACATTATATTTTATTATGCATTATTATTTAAGTATTATGTGTAAAATGTAACAAGATTGTCCTAAGTATAAGAAATACGTTGAATTTCCCATGGTTAACTTTAGGGTGAATGGATGATCTATAATGCAACATTATATAATTTGTCATCTATCTTGATACTTATGGGTAGAAAATTTGGATGAATTTACTTATAAGGCCCATTTCAAGGGCAAGGCCTAGTTTGGTGATTTTGGGTTTAGAACATTCTAAATCTAGTTTGAAGCATCAAATGATACTTCTGGAGATCAAAACTTTGCAAATATAGCTCTTGCCCCTTAATGTTGTCCTACACATGAAAATCTTTTTAACAATAAAAAAATCACCTCAACAGAATTTTATATGTAGAAGTTATGCTCATTACTAGTTGACCTACGATATTGACCACCTTGGTACCAAGTAGATGTCGCTTCAATCCCCATTACTCACATTAGGACTAATCATATGTGGGCTTTCAAGAAGATTCTAGAGGGTCCAAAGCCTTCACACTAATTGAGGGTTGAGTCTTGCAAAAACCCTAACCTTAACGTAAGACAACTATCAAGCTATGTTAAATGTTGGGCTACCAAGAATAGAAGGGGTTTCATTCTTTTCATATTATTATTGTTCCATAGTTGAGTAGAGCATATGCATCTAGGAGTGGAATATTAGAGCATAACATAGGAGGTGGAAAATTTTGTAGCAACCATTCAAGCCATGACATCCATGACAACTCCATAATGGGTGCCCCTTTCTTTGTATTTACATTTCATAAGTAAGAAAAAGAGAGAAAAGCATAAGCCTCACATTTTAGCTAAGTTTTTTACCGATTGAGTTTACTAGATCACATATTGTGTTTATTTGTGTGGACAACATGTTCATTTACTTTTTCTTTCATTTCAATTTCAGCATTTTCCCTAAATTTGAGTCATTAAGCTAGTAATAAAAAAGTTAAGATCTAAGGTAATGTTGTAGCGGCTACAACACCCTCCAAAATTTTGGACTACATCCAAATTTCAGAGCCTTCCTTGGTTTTTCCTCTGATGGTTGCAAACACTCAGGCTCATTCCATGAAATCTTGTTGAGTCTTTACACCCTTTTTTCTTGATTGACCACCAGTCGTCTTTTGGCATGTTGATTGCTATCATGCTTGCGATCTTGTTTTGGAAATTTTGAAGGTTTGTCTTTGTGTGCATGAGTTGTTTTTGCTCTGTGAACATTGGTCATACTCACACACAAAGTTTCAAGCACTGTGGCGCAAGTGTCGTCACAGTCGTTCGAAGATCTATCTCAAGTGTCACACTTGTCTCTCTTAACCTTCAAGACAGTCTCACTGAGCACATGTTTGTCTTGTTGGTTTGAGTTTTCTTATCGTCGAGTCATGATAAGTGTGTGATCACAATTTCATGTATGCACAAGTTCAATTTATCTCACATAGCCATTTTTCCTAAAAATGTTTCGACCAGACAACCCTCCTTCAACTGAACCTCGATTGAGATGCACTACACAGTCTCAGATCTTAGTGACCCTGGTTTTTTGCCTAGAGCTACATAGATATTGAGGTTGTCCTCTAGGGTAGCCTACACTATGCAATCCTCAAAGTGAGCAAGCAAATTGTCTCCTAGAATTGTGTAGAATTTATCCCCAAGTCCGATCCAATCTGCGCTTCCCGTAAGATCACTCATCAAGCCTCCCTCTGGTATACCAGAATCCTGAACTGCATTGTGACCCTGGGCTGCACTGCTCTCCAAAACTGCACAGACATAACTAGTTGCCTGCCCTGCACTGCCTGCGAAACTGCATAGTTATGTGAGTTAGGCCTCTATTGCTTGGCATTGCACTGATCCAAGAAATTGCGCAGATCTGAATGGAAAGCCCCCCTGTTGGCTTGCTCTGCTTTGTCCCTGAAAATTTCACAGTTTTGACTAGCACTCTCCCTGCTGCCCCACTCTGCACTCATCCCAGAAACTGCGCAGTTGTGTCGAGAAGGCCCCTACTGCCTGTTCGACACTATCCCTCAAAACTGCGCAGTTGTGACCAGCAGCTCCCCGCAGCCCAATCCAGCCTTGCTCTGGAAAATTGTGTAGAAATTTCTTCCAGTGCCTCCCACTACCCGCTCTGTTTTCGTCGGAGAAACTGCGCAGATTCCCAGCTGGACCCCAAATGACCTGCCTAGTCCTCATCCTAAAAACTAGAAGAATTGCCTGGCAGTTCCTCCCGACAGCCTACCTTGTATTCCTCCTAGGAACTATGCCGTTCTGCCCAGCTGGGTTCTACCTTACAACTATCACTGTTGTCCTGGATTGCGCAAATTGGCCTCCCAATGACATCTGCATAGTTTTTCTTGATAATGCTCTGGAACCTCTCATCCCGACCTGAGTTGTGCTCCGCGCAGTTTTAGTGCCTTGTCCTCCTCCCAATCACCTGCACCCAAAATGGAAAACAATGCATCATGCTAGACTAGGATATTTTTTGATTTGATGTCGTCACGCCATGATCCAAAATGGATTTTAGATAGACTCCTAAGTCTAAGTGTTCCTCACTAAGGAAAATAAAAGTCCAAGGAAGTTCTTGGAACTAGCCCCATTGTAGAGATCGTCTTGTTCTGAATCTACTGCAACTTGAATGGGCAAAAATGGACTTAGGATGCAGAAGTTATCATAAAATGAAGCTGCCCTTTATCCTTGGGAAAAATGGGCAAAATCCCCTAAAAATGGGTCCTAAAAACCCTCTAAGTCTTGTAAAGACCAAAACTATCGCAAAATGAGAACCTTTAAAAAAAGGCGGAAAACACTATCGGAACCCAAAAATATGAAGAAATAGTGGAAAACAGGCTTATCAGTGGTCAAAGGAGCAACGAACAGGAGTTGTCGGATCTGGCCAATCAACGGTCCAGATCTGATCAGCATATCGCAATCGGCGGTGACAGGCGGAGGATATCGGAGGCAGACATGCGATAAGATTGGGTTGATGCAATATCGCGATTGCCGATATCGGCGGATCGCAATCGGCATTGGCATAGGCCATACCATATGGAAAGACCTTGGGCTTATGCAATATCGCGTTGGAGCATTACAAAGGAGCGGGGCCGTTATATATATATATATATATATATATACACACACACATATATATACATATATATATATATATATACACATATATATACATATATATATATATATATATACATATATATATATATGTATAGTCAAACGACAGTTTTCTATGTATTTTAACGTATTTTGTTTATTAAACGAAATATGAAGGGAAGCGCCAATGCGATGAAACCGGACGCAAAAGGGTTTAGGGATGAAAATATATAATATTTCAAGTCCGTTTAAAGCCATTTTATTGGATTTTGCAATGTTTTAATGTATTTTTAAATACAAAGGGAAACTACGAAACAAGCGGGATTTCGGGCAGGCCGTAGGCGGTAAGTGGTTTTCGCTGGACTCTGCCCAAGCCCGTACACTAGCTGCCACGTGGCCAGGCCCTGAAGAGAGAAAACCACCATTTTCAAGCAGTTAACTCCCGTACGCATGAGTCGCCCGAAATGAATCTCGGCTGTTGGATCAAGATCTCTCAAATCAATGGTGGAGATGCGATAAGCGATTAAAGGCGGATCTATGGATATTTGAGGTCTGATGAACAGTGTTTCTGCAGATGTTTCCCCTGTTTGAATGTATTTCTTTGTGTAAACAGAGAATGGCTATTTTGGGGATTTCAAAGGCCCGATGGACTCTTCCGTTGCAGAACAGGTGGCCACCTCCCCTGAAGGCGTTATGCCATGATTGCTAATGCTCAGAAGGGGGATTTGAACGGACAGAGGCCGGGAGCCAGAAAGCCCGAGAAGAGGAAATGAACAGATAGCGTCAATTGGCTTAAAAGCCATAGACTGACAGAGAACAAAGCATAAGCAGGAGTTGTTGCTAAAACAGAGAATAAGTAGGCAGCGCAGAAGCAAAAAGAGCCAGAGAGAGTGAAAGCTAATGCGCAGAGTAGCTGAGGGAGTCTTTGGAGTCACTTGGAGGTCAAGTGAAAAGCTAGAGAGCTGAAGGTTGCAGAAAAGCAAGAGCCAGAGCCAAGAGCTAGAGCCGAGAGCCAGAAAGTCGAGAGCTTCAAGAGCTAGGGGATAAGATGGTGTTCTAAACCCATTGTTGCTGTGTAAAACAGTGGAGTTGAGCTAAGAGCTTGTAAAAGGACTTTTCCATAATCCTAGAGAGCCTAGTCGAATTGACTAGAGCTCAAGGAGATGTAGCCCAAGAGTTTTGGGTGAACTCCACATTAATTTTTTGTCTTATGTGTTTATTTTACTGCTGCATTATTTACTGTTATATGTATCTATATATCAGTTTAAGCACATCAACTTACAACACAACAACAGATTCTAAAGCATATAAGCAGTTAAAAACAAATACCAGCATACACCTATTTTCAAGCATTTTTAATTCCGCATTGGTTAATCATAAAGACTTGGGAATATTTAAAGCTTTGGAAGTGGGAGAGGTTCTTGTAAGTTAGACAAGAAGCCTAAGTGCCCCATTTTCAGATCAGGTGGTATCAGAGCCTAAGTTTGATTAAACCCACCTTCAAAGGAGGTTATATCAAAATGCTTGATTGATAGAGCAAAGATTGCTTGTCTGAAAGGTGTTTAAACAGTCAGAGGTTGATTGTATGCTTGTTGCAGACTGACTATTGTTTGAGTTTGCAGAGGTGAAGGGAAAGTTGTTGATAGCTCAGTCCAGGAAGGACAAGAAGGAAGAAGGGCTGAAGGAATTCTTCTATTCCCAAGGACCTCAAAGCAATCCTTGAAGCACAAGAGGTTTGTTGCAAAAGGTTGCTTAATAAAGCACTTTATTAATCTTGTTTGAAGTTCTTTTGTTCATTGGTATAATGACAACTTCTACAAGTGAATCCTCAAATTCCTCCTTCATCACAAGAATCTATGATGGAGACTTGAAGCAAGACTTGTTCATCATGATGGACAAGGTGAGAGAAATGTATGAGGATGGAAGGAAGAGCAGCATACTTAGAGAGCAGTTGAATTCCATGAAGGAAGAGAAGCAGTTGCTTTCCGACAGACTGCAGGAAATGGAGAGGCAACTTCATATTGCAAATATGAACCTGAAGAGGATGCATGAGTTGGAGTCACAACTCTTTGTTGCCAAAGAAGCCTTGGTCAAGTATCAACTTGAAGAAGAGGTAAACCATTCCAGTTTGTCTTCAAATTCTTCTGAGAATGCTTATATTGGTTCTTTTGAAAAACATACTAGAGGCATAGGTTCCAAGCTAATGTCCAAGATGGGCTATGAAGGAAAGGGCTTGGGAAAGCATGCACAAGGTATTGTTGAACCAATAATGGTTGAGGAAAGGCCTAAGTACTTGGGTCTTGGCTATGGACAATCTTATGGAGAGAGTTCCAAAGCTGCCATGAAGGCCATTGAAATAGCCCCAAGAAGGAGTTGCATTACAGAGTGTGAAGATTGTATTCAGGAGGAATGCAATGGCTTGAAACATCATTTGCAGGATGTAGGTGTTCAGAAGCACACACTTGAACCAGAGAGTTGTGGAAACTCTGAAAGCCTTGAAGAGATTGATGGTGTTCCAAAAGGAGCCACTTCTTCATTTGCTTCACCTCCTCATGAAGGCAATAAAGGTGAAAGAGGTAGGTATAAATCTGGTTCTAAACACATTCCTTTTGATTGTGCAAAGTATGATAAATTTCCACATAAGCATGGGAAAAGAATTGCATGTTCCTTTTGTGGTTTGGATAACCATCATGTTTCTAGATGTTGGAAGAGAATGGCCACATACAAGAAAATTTTGAAGGAAAAGAAGAAAAAAGTCAAAGGTCCATTGGACAAGGCAAATCATGCTGTCAAGAGGATGCACATGTGTTGCATTTACTGCCATAAGCAAGGGAATCTTGTTGAAAGGTGTTGGACTTTGAATCCAGCAATGCTTCCACAAAAGCTGAAGAAAGTGGAAAGAAAAGATGGCAGAAATGGAAAGGAAGATTCCATGAATGATGTGTCTCAGAATGATTCACATGTTGATGCTGATGTGCAAACAAAGGAAAGACCTTGGAACTGGATTGGTAAGAAATGGCTAGAGTTCTTTTCCAATTAAGGTTGCATGTCTATTGATGCATCTATTTGCATTTCTGTGGTAATTGAATGCAAGTTGCAGGTTTCTACCAAGAAGGTGAATGGAAAAAGGTTGAGTAGGAGACTCACTTTGTTGCTGCAACATTATATTTCATTTCAGCTTCAAAAGTACAGTGTGCTTAAGTGAAAGTTGAAGGATGAAATGCATGCATAAGCATGATGTGCATGAACACAGGGATGTTGATGTTTTCCTTGTATTTGAACATGTATGTGTAATTAACTTGAAGGGTTGATTGCTTTGTTGTAAACATGCATGTAATGCAATATTAACTTGGAAAAAGTTGATTGGTCTCCAAGATGGAGGTAATAATGAAGTGTTTCATCTTTTGAAAAAGAGTCCAAATGGTCTTTTTCTACATGCTTGACTTGAAGGGTCATTTGTTTTAAAGGCATGTTTTGTAGGCTTGTTACCTAGTCCATCATTTGTATGCAGATGTAAGGCATGGAGGTGTTCACAAGATGTGAAATCTGTTTCTTTGTTGAAGCAGGAGTTAGACCATCCAATTGTTGTCTGTATTTCTGTTGTTGTTAACAGTTGTTGTTGACAGCTTGTCAAATAGGTACAAGTGAAAGTTTTGTGGAGCAGGTGTACTTCACATTTGTTTGAGCCACCTTGGATCAATGATCAAGGCAGAGAAGTTCAAACTACCTTCTGTGACCATCTAAGCAAGAGTTCTGCAGGAAGGCAAAGAAGAAGGCAACTCTTCCTAGGAAGACCAGCCCATCCAAGAAGGGAAGTGGTCAAAAACTTTGGTTCAGAGGCACTATGCAAGGCAAGTGTAGGGGGAGGCTGAAAGAAGAGGGTGAGTCACTCTCATTTACTGTTCAGATCAGTATATTAGTCTTTTGGAGACCAAAAGTTCTTTTAGTGGGAAGGCGTGATCCAAAATGGATTTTGGATAGACTCCTAAGTCTAAGTGTTCCTCACTAAGGAAAATAAAAGTCGAAGGAAGTTCCTGGAACTATCCCCATTGTAGAGATCGTCTCGTTCTGAATCTACTACAACTTGAATGGGCAAAAATGGACTTAGGATGTAGAAGTTATCATAAAATGAAGCTGCCCTTTATCCTTGGGAAAAAGGGGCAAAATCCCCTAAAAATTGGTCCTAAAAACCATTTAAGTCTTCTAAATACCAAAACTATCGCAAAAGGAGAACCTTCAAAAAAGGCAGAAAACACTATCGGGACCCAAAAATATGAAGAAATAGTGGAAAACAGGCTTATCGGCAGTCAAAGGAGCAATGCACAGGAGCCATTGGATCTGGCTTATCAACGATCCAAATCCGATTGGCATATCGCAATCGGCGGTGACAGGCGGAGGATATCAGAGGCAAACATGTGATAGGACCGGGCCAATGTGATATCGCGATCTCCGATATTGGCAGATCATAATCGGCGTTGGCATAGGCCATACCATATGGAAAGACCTCGGGCTTATGCAATATATGATTGTGACAAGTCGCATCGCAATATCATGCTGAAGCATTACAAAGGAGCGGGGCCGTTATATATATATGCGATGCGATAGCCGGACCCGACAGGGCTATAGACAATATTTGATATATTTTGAGATCCGTCAAACGACAGTTTTCTATGTATTTTCGCGTATTTCGTTTATTAAACGAAATACGAAGGGAAGCACCGATGCGATGAAACCAGACCCGAAAGGGTTTAGGAATGCAAATATATAATATTTCAAGTCTGTCTAAAGCCATTTTATGGGATTTTGCAATGTTTTAATGTATTTTTAAATACGAAGGAAAAGTACGAAACAAGAGGGATTTCAGGCAGGCTGAAGGCGGTAAGTGGTTTTGGCTGGACTCCGCCCGAGCCCGTACACTAGCTGCCATGTGGCCAGGCCCCAGAGAGAGAAAACCACCCTTTTCAGGCGATTAACTCCCATATGCATGAGCCACCCGAAATGAATCTCGGTCGTTGGATCAAGATCTCTCAGATCAATGGTGGAGATGCGATAAGCGATTAAAGGCGGACCCAATAGAAGTATAAAGCGGATCTATGGATATTTGAGGTCCGATGAACAATGTTTCTGTGGATTTTTCCCGTGTTTGAATGTATTTCTCTGTGTAAATAGAGAATGGCTATTTCGGGGATTTCAAAGGCCCGATGGACTCTTCCGTTACAGAACAGGTGGCCACCTCCCCTGAAGGCGTTATGCCATGATTGCTAACGCTCAAAAGGGGGATTCGAATGGACAGAGACCGGGAGCCAGAAAGCCTGAGAAGAGGAAATGAACAGATAGTGTTGATTGGCTTAAAAACCATATATTGATAGAGAACAAAGCATAAGCAGGAGTTGTTGCTAAAAGAGAGAATAAGCAAGCAGCGCAAAAGCAAAAAGAGCCAGAGAGAGTGAAAGCTAATGCGCAGAGCAGCTGAGGGAGTCTTTGGAGTCACTTGGAGGTCAAGTGAAAAGCTAGAGAGCTGAAGGTTGCAGAAAAGCAAGAGCCAGAGCCAAGAGCCAGAGCCAAGAGCCAGAGCTGAGAGCCAGAAAGCCGAGAGCTTCAAGAGCCAGGGGATAAGATGGTGTTCTGAACCCATTGTTGCTGTGTAAAATAGTGGAGTTGAGCTAAGAGCTTGTAAAAGGACTTTTCCATAATCCCAGAGAGCCTAGTTGAATTGACTAGAGCTCAAGGAGATGTAGCCCAAGAGTTTTGGGTGAACTCCACATTAATTTGTTGTCTTATGTGTTTGTTTTACTGCTGCATTATTTACTGTTATATGTATCTATATATCAGTTTAAGCACATCAACTTACAGCACAACAACAGATTCTAAAGCATATAAGCAGTTAAAAACAAATACCAGCATACACCTATTTTCAAGCATTTTTAATTCCGCATTGGTTAATCATAAAGACTTGGGAATATTTAAAGCTTTGGAAGTGGGAGAGGTTCTTGTAAGTTAGACAAGAAGCCTAAGTGCCCCATTTTAAAATCACGCCATGAGTGATTACAGGAATGGGTACACTGATGAAACACGGCGCGATGACCCCACTATCACCTGTCCCGAATTGAGACCGGCGAAGAGCCCACAAACTTAGAGGAAGTACTATCGGATGTATAGCTATATGCAGTGCACGTCGCGGATGGCCATTTTTAGGATATAATCCACTTCTTAACCACAGGAACCGCGCCACAGGGATATTTCGTTCAACAAAAGAAAGAATTGGTGATACACGCAGTAGACTTTATTGTTATTGCAGGGCACCTCTACAAAATGGGCAACGACGAAATATTATGCAGATATGTACCTAAATTCGAGCGAGGATAGATCCTGGCCAAAGCACATGGGGGGGTTGCTGGAGGACATTATGCGGGTCGCACCACAACACAGAAGATTCTTCGCACAGGACTATGGTGGCCAACTCTACATCAAGACTCGAAAGCATACTATCAGGCCTGCGATGTATGTCAACAGACTGGGAAACCATCGCGGAGGGATGAAATGTCGCTCAAGCCACAGATGACGCTGCAACCGTTCGAGAAGTGGGCAATCGACTTCGTGGGACCTATCGCACCTCAAGGGAAGACGGGCGCACGCTATATCATCACCGTGACAGAATACTTGACCTAGTGGGCAGAAGCACAGCCGGTTAAGGACTGCATGGCTGCTACAACTGCGAAATTTTTGTTTGAGAACGTGTTGACACGGTTTGGATGTCCCAAAATTCTAATGAGCGACCGGGGAATGCACTTTCTGAATGAAACGATCAGCGCGCTCACTGAGGAATTCCAGATATATCATCAATAGAGTACACCATACCATCTGCAAGCGAATGGGACCGTCAAAGCGTTCAACAAAATTTTGGAGACTGCGTTGACCAAGGTCTATAATGCGCAGTGAAACGATTGGGACTTGCACATCCCTATTGTGCTATGGGCATACCGAACCACATGCAAGAAGTTGACGGGATTGACACCTTTCCGGTTAGTCTATGGCAAGGAAGCTGTCATGCCCATGGAATACATTGTACCTAGTTTGTGAATCGCGGCAATGACAGGCATGGCAGACCACGGGGCTTTGGAGGAACGGCTCGCGCAACTAGAGGAACTTGAGGAGGAACGGTTTTTGGTCGGATTCCATCAGCAAGTACAGAAACAATGAGAGAAAGCGTGGCATGATCACCATATCAAGGTGCGCACTTTCAAGGAGAATGATCTAGTGTTACTATATGACAACAAGTTCGAGAAATTCCCTAGCAAGCTCTGAATGCATTGGTTGGGACCCTATGTAGTCAAAGAAGTTACAGATGGAGGTGCGGTCCAGCTTTCCAAGCTCAATGGAGACCCCTTCCTGGGAAAAGTAAATGGTAGTTGCTTGAAGCTCTACACGGGTGGGCCAACCACCTGACTAACCAACCGAAGGATAGTCTCACCGCTCCAGCCAGTTGAAAGAGAGCGTGGGACAATAAAGCAGTCTGGAGGGAAGTTGCATGACAACCAGGGGTGCGCGTAGATTTGGTCTGTCACAAGGCTCGTGGTTGCGCGGAAGGGGCTACGTTGTTGCATTGACAAGTAGAGAGGTGACCGTTGCTGTCACTATTCATGACAAGATGTTTGAGTTATGGCAAAAGGGAGCGGGCGGCGGGCAATTAAGAGACAGGGTACGAGCCAAATCTGGAACAATCTGCCGCAGGCTTAACATGAGGGCACTAGAAAAGGCAGGAGCCAACGAATTTGAATTTCGAAACACTTATAAATCACAGGGGGGCATCCACCGAATGAGTTGCGCTTCTAAGAACCGTAAGTTGTTGTGCCTTCCCGCCGCTATGGAACTCTTCATTATCTATGCTCAAGGAGTAAGCCCGAGGGTTGTGATATGGCCAATGGAGATGCAGGGATTTTTGAAGAATACGGTGTTGACAGTTGCGGGCACCGCGCAGAGTTCAACATCAACGGTAGGGGATGTGCTGGAAATTTGTAGACACGAAGCAGAACTGGTCCAGATGCCGCGGCCTCGCCCAGGGGCTGGTCGGCGAACCATAAAAGATAAGGGAAAGGCTGTAAATACGGAGACAAATGGTGGAATTGCAGTTAACAAGTCATCTCTGATGTACCTTGAAGATTGGGATCTCGCGGACAACAGCAATGGTCTTGCAAAATTGCAACACAAGTTGCAACAGACAGTGTGAAGAGAAGATACGAAATTGGAAATTGGCTGCGTTGGTACGAGGAGGTCCCGTATGCGGCACCCTAGCTAGAGCTAAAATCCTATGAGGGGGTGTTCTGTGTTAACCGAGTAGAGCAGAATGAGCATTATCGGTTGCAAGAAGTGGTAGAAACAACGCAGTAGGAGCTGGAAGAAGTGTTGCAGGAGACAAAGAAGGAGCAACAGAACGAAGGACGTCACTCACAGGGAGGTGAACCGCAGAGCCTAGGCAGCGCGTCTCGCCGCATTGACGAGTGACTCAGGATGAGTCACGATGATTGTGTTGGGGGCCTGTTGGGTAGCGGAGGTCCCGCGTAACAGTTTTGGGGCTTAGAGCCTATAAGTTAGGATGAAAATATTGTAAAACTCCGAAATATGCGGAGCACGAAATGTAATAGGTCGAGTCAAAGGGTTGTCTGCCCAAGAAATAATATAGAATAATAGGAAGTAAGTCAGCCTGCCCATGGTCCGCGGACCATGGGAATGTATAAATAGAGCGAGGCTCTAAGGGTAGAAGGCAAATTTTGGTTTTGAATGAATCTTAGTGCTATGGGTTTGTGAAGACAATATATTTTGCGTCTGTAAGTTTGAGTCAAGGGTGTTGTTGGGTAGGGAGAGGCTCTGCAGCTGTGTGTGCAGAGGCCTGGTAGAGTCCGCAGCTGTGTGCACGGACCCCTGCAGCTGAGTGTGCAGGGCAGATCTAGATGTATTGGCGAAAGAGTTGAATAAAGATAAGTTGGTTCTGAATTACTGTGTTGAATCTGAAGTACTATGGTTAATTTATGGTTGATATATCTGTTTGATCTATACGCTTATGCTTATGTCCTGAGTTTATGCAAATCTATAACTTTTCTGGGTGCGTGCACTAGTTATCTCTATTAAATGTTTGCTTAAAGACTGTAAAAAGTATATCTGATCTATAACAACTCATTAATAACAAGTATTAAGGAATTGCTTTGATTTGGACCTACGCGGAAGTGGAGTGGCACGAGGCCACATAACGGCGCGTGAACCCTCCAAACCACATCAAGACATCCCAAGGGTGCGGAAACATGGTTCCAGCACCCTCCCCTGCTACCTCGGGTGAGACCTCAGTTTGCGCTTCGTGGGCTGTTGCCGAAAGGGCCGGTAGCTGCAAGATTTGTTTGGCTAAATAACTCTTCCGGACCTGGGTTAGGGCTTTCTAAAGAATATGGTCATATCTCGGTGATACGAATCCACAAGCCGCATGAAAGAACCCTCGAGGGGACCGGACCTGGCCGACTCTCCTACACTACTAGGACAAGCAGTGACCCTGCTAGCATGGTTGCGACTGCACCCTAGGGCACACAGGAGCATAGACCGCCATACGCTATCAGACTCAAAGGAATGCAAAGGGTGCCTGCAGCCCCTAAATACCAGGCGAGTATTTCACATCAGAGGGCCAGCTGCGGTATTTACCAGATCACAGCGCAGGTATTTAGGGACCGGTAGAGTCCGCAGCCGGCGCGTTCTTTAGTCCAAAGGGCATCATCGTATATTGAAAACAGCCCCATTCGGTTGCGAATGTTGTTTTACTCCAATCCTCGAGCGCGATCTTGATCTGGTGGTACCCCGAGAAACCGTCCGTGAAGGAGTAGGCTTCCTGTCCACCCACATTTTCCAGTACCTCGTCTATAAATGGTGTCGGAAATGGATCATTAACACATGCATCATTGAGCTTCCTGAGATCCACGCAGATGCAAATTTCACCCTTCTGTTTCTTCTCCTGCACAACCATAGGACTTACCCAGTCGGACTCCTCTACTGGTTCAATTATTCCTGCTGCCAGCATCTTGTCCAACTCTTCGCGGACCTTTGCTTTGTATTTTGGATTCAACCGATAAGGTCGCTGCTTAACTGGCTTTGCATCCGGCTTCAGGGTTATCTTCATCATTCCCAGGTCACCGAGGATCCCTTTTAACTCCGTGATTTTTGTTGGGAATAAATCTTGATATTCTCGAAGCAACTCGATGACCTTTTCCACCATGGCATCGTCCCAATAGTCCCCAAGCATTGCATACTTTGGCTCTTCCTCTGTTCTGATATTTACTTGTTTCGTTTTCAGTGGCGCGGTGATGTCTGGATCCTCGATTGTTGGTCCGCGCACCTCACGACTCCCCTCTGTTTCCAAAATATTGATGTTTCTAGGGTCATCCTCATCATCTTCTACCTGCACATTGTAACATTCCAGGGCTTGGCTCAGCTGTCGCGACCAATCTGGCTGCACGATTTCTTCTGGTTCTAGTGGTATTTTGAAAATAGCAGCCTTCACAACCTGCAACACGTCGTCCACAGTATCCATCCATTGATCTTCAAAGAGGAATGTTGACAGAAACCCTTCATGCAAGATATCCCACTCGCCTGTGCCATGTCAGAGCTCTGTTTCAGTATACCAATTCCTTGGAATGACATCCAGGGTATGATAAAATAAGTGTACCCACTCTGGTTGAGGCTCTTCTCCATAGGCTTGGACCCATCTGGTAAGGTGCATGCGTGGATCATCACGTCCATCGTATTTCTCAGTTATTCATAGTTCCGGCCTCCCAAATCTTATCTGCATCATGCGCCTGCAGCCGCACCAATCTTTGAAGGTTCCTTCATGTGTGCCCCACCATCGCGCAGGCATCGTGCGCAATGCCCATCTCAACGCATCAAACCGTTGGTGCTTTGGTACTGCGCTTTCAAACTTGGTCAGGAATTCATCTACTACTGTTAGCCCATCATACATCGGCAGTTCGCAATCCTGAGCTCTAACACAATACAGCGATTTAGTCATCATATTGCAGTGTAACGTGGTTACTCCGTTCAACCGGTTATGCCACTACTCGTCTTCTTCATCTGAATCTTCGGTGCAGGACTCTACATGCCCCCACGATATTCTCCCTTCCTCTGTTAGCTTGACCCACTCTTGATTTCATGCATAAATTTTGTAGATACAATCTAATTCATCGTCGCTCCCTTCGTTGCGCACGGGTTCAGTGTAACACGGTCCTTCAGCCGGATCTAGCGGAATGACTACGCGGAGCAACTTCTTCTCAAATATCATTTTCTGCTTCTTTAAATTAATAACCCCATTCATGTCAGTGCTCCTTTGAATACCGGTAATTGGATTACGCTCGTCATTTTTAACCTCTGGTCGGTGTACTATAAACTCGTACCGCTCTTGATCCAATCAATCCTCAAACTCTTTCTCCGTAGGGTTCCAACATTTCGACATCAGAGGGCCAGCGTTACGATCTTGTAGGGTTCTAGCATCCTGACATCTCCATTAGCCATAGCTCGCGGAGCCTCTACCATACCTTTACCCAAAATTGCAGGCTTTAAGCCCCAAAACCGTTACGTTGGGCCTCTACTACCCAACATGAAGAAGGAACGAATGCTAGAAGACTTTCTCGCAGTTGAATGAGCATACGAAGCACATCGAGAAGAAAACAAAAGGGACACATACACGTGTGCCATCAAGCAAAGACCAAGACCATCAAATACCCCGCACAGTTTTCCATGCGGGGGTGAAGGCATGATACACCGAGAACACACCCATCACTCAGTAGCATATGAGCTCGACATGGACACCACAGTCAGCCAATACATGTCAGCAGTGTCATGTCGATTTGTGTCATGAGTTGTCTCGGCCACATCACTACTATGGGCCATACTTGTTGTAATAAAATGTAATGTAATGTGAAATTCCAAGAGATGCACATATGAAGTTGAAAAGTCATAGGAAGTTGAACGGTCATGAGGGAATTCCAAGAGTCACAAGGGTCAAGCATCACCCTTGGCTATATATACCCCCTCATTGTATGAGCAAAGGACTTTTCACCTTGGCTCCTCCCACATAGCCTTGAGAGTTTGTAGTCTATTCTTTGAGGAGCGAGGAGTGGCTCCAATGTCCCACTACTGGGGCTAGTGATGTATGGTGTACAAATGTGTCTTGAAACTTTTTCTTAATTCAGAAGCATGTCTCAGGCTAGCACGTTTTCATGCATGTTTTGTATCTGTTTGTAATACTATTCTTTAAACATTTGTAATGCATGTTTGCTTAACTTGTGCTAAGATAGTTGAACTACTTCGGTTATTTTAGTACTTACATTGTTGAAGATGTGTTGTATTGTTTATCACTGTTGTATCGCCCGTGTGAACTACTCCACCAGACATTAGACATACCATTCTTGTTTTCCTTGGTTATAACGACCATCACCCCCGTGTGGACTACTCTGCTGGATGGTGTACATGTTTTCTGTTAGGTCCCTATAATACTAGTGATTACCCCATTACTTTTGTCATTGTATCCCTTATTGTCATTGTTGTGGCCCTATTGTCCCCATATTGTTATTATTGTCAACCCCAGAAGCCCACTATTGTTATTTATTTGGCCTTATATTATTATGGTTAGGTCGGCTTGGGTTATATTGTGACCCCTTAGACTCCTATATATAGAAAGGAGGTTTTGTCATTTGTATCATCCAAGAATTGTTAATTTGTGTAATTTAAAAGAGGTTGCCCCCTCGAAGAGGCTGAATTATAAGGCATTGATCTATCTTTTCTATCTTTTTGTGAGCTAGTTTCATAACATTTGGTATCAGAGCTGTGGATTCTAGGGTTTCGCTGCTCCAAACAGGTCATCGTGGCATTTTAGCTATAAATTTTTTTTCTGCGACGTTTCAGATGCTAAAAAAAAACCCATTTGGGTTGAAATCGTTCTAAACCTTGGGTCTGAATTTCAGAGCTTTTTGCGCTATATTTGCAAAGATATGATCTGAGGAAGTTGGCCTTTTTGCAGACTCCCAAATTACATTCCAAACAGGTGACCTGGGGAAAATAGTCATAACTTTTGTTTTGAGCATCAGATTGAAATTTCATAAGAAGTTTCAGAAAGAGGATGGACTGTAGTTTCCTGTGTATGTTTTTTAGATCCTAAGATCAAAACAGTGACACGTGGCACTTCATACAAGTTCACTCTTCTGAAAATGTATATAAGCAGGTCATCTTGGGAGATTGTGCATAACTCTTTCCTGGAGAATCTAAATTCGATCAAACTGGTGGCATTGAAAGAGGACACAGAGGGTTACTGCAGGTCACAATTTCAGAACTGGAAGATCCGAAATTATAGAGATACATCAGATTCAATATCGAGTTCCTACAAAGTGAAAAAAATGTGGATTTTTTTAAATATTTGCATAAGCTTGGTTTGAAAAATTAGTTTGAAGGAATTCAAAGGTCATAGTGAAGCATTATTATCGGTAATTGATGCCTCAAAGAAAGAAAATGGAAACACCTAGTAAACAACCTGAAAGCTCTAGCATGACTCATGAAGAAGAGGAAGAAATGCTACATGATATATCAAAATTACGAGACCAAGTACAACAAATGTCACTCTCACAAAAGCTAAGATAAATGGCGTGGAATCTAAGATAAATGGTGTGGAAGCTAAGATGAATGGTGTGGAAACTAAGATGGATGTCATGGAAGCTAAGATGGACGGGATGGAAGCTAAGGTGGATGGTATGAAAATATTGTTACTAGAAAGGCTTCCTAATGGAAAAAAAGGTAGGAGAGGAAACTCATAATGAGAACAAAAGGAATGTTAATCATGATTTGAAGAATGACAACATGGAAGATTTGAAGAAAGACATTGAAGGATTGAAGGAAGGTTTGACAAAGTTGCTACAAGAAAGGCTTCTTAATGGCGAAAATGTTGTAGAGGAAACTCATGATGAGAACAAAAGAAATGTTAATCATGATTTCATAGACTCTAACATTGGAACAAAGACCCACCATGTTCCAAAGATTGATATGAGGAATTTTGATGGCAAGGATCCCGTAACATGGATACTACAGATGGAGCAATTTTTCGATCTCCATAATGTGAAAAACACACAAAAGGTACGCATTGCAACTTTATATTTGGAACCAAACCAGTTTGTATGGTATCAATGGCTTTGCTCTCGTAAACAAATTGTGACTTGGGCAATTTTTACGGAAGAAATGACTGCACATTATGAGGATACGAAAAAAAACACTTCTTTTAGCCAATTGATAAACATCAAACAAAAGGGTTCAATGAGGGAGCACATTGAGGACTTCCAAAAATTGAATATAAGGGTAAAAAATATTCCATAGGAGCATAGGATTGATATGTTCATAGGGACTTTAAAGGATAACATCCAACATGAGGTTCGTCTTTGGGAACCTGACTCATTGGAGAAGGCATTCAGGTTGGCAAGAAAAATGGAAAGCAAAATTATGGCAACAAGGAAGCCTACCACTCACAACTATAAGGATGGAAGTGTTGTTTCCCCCAGCCATCCACAACCTACAAGGTTGACACTCCAACAATTGGAAGAAAAAAAAGCAAAAGGGCTTTGCTATAGTTGTGATAGAAAATACACTAAAGGTCATAAGTGTGCTGAGAAGAAATTATTTTACATAGATTGTGAAGAGGAGGAAGAAAAGGAACAAGAAACACCAAAAGAAGAGGATATACACCAGGTGAAAACCCTAGAGAAAGAAGAAATGAATCCAACCATATCTTGTAATGCATTGGCTGGAATTACCACTCCTCAAACTATCAAGATAGAAGGACATATCAAGAAGAAAAAGGTAATAGTGTTGATTGATTTGGGAAGTACCCATAATTGTATTCATTGTAAGATAGCCAAGGAATTGAATTGCTTCTTATATCCAGCACCAGAGTGTCAAGTGATGGTTGCAAGTGGAGGAACCATAAATTGCTCTGGAAAGTGCCATAATATCAAGCTATCCATGGGAGAATATGTATTGAATAACCCAATGCTTTCCATTCCAATGGGTGGTGCTGATGTTGTACTAGGAGTCCAATGGCTACAATGGCTTTTAATTTTCAAGAACTTTTCATGAAATTTTCTTCGGAAGGAAGGAAGTTGAATTAAAAGGTATCACAGGGAAACCAGGAAAGATAATCAGCTCTAATGGAATGACAAAGCTTCTAAGGGAAGAACAACGGGGCGTAATTTCACAATTATGTTCGCTAGAGGTTCCCACATCAAAATCATCTATTTCTCCAAATCTCCAAAAAATCTTGGACAATAATTACAAAGTATTTGAGACTCCCAAAGGTCTCCCACCCATTCTTGATCAGGATCATGCTATTCATTTGATTCCAGGAAGTGTTCCTCCGAACATCAGGCCTTACAGATATCCATATGCCCAAAAAAGTGAAATTGAACGTATGGTTGCAGAAATGCTAGAGGCTAGTATAATTCAACCTAGTCAAAGTTCTTTCTCTACTCCAGTAGTATTGGTGCACAAGAAGGATGGATCATGGCATATGTGTTCGGATTATAGGGAGCTCAAAAAACTCACTATTAAAGATAAATTTCCCATTCCTGTCATTGATGAACTATTGGATGAATTTCATGGATCGATTTACTTCACCAAGTTGGATCTTCGTTCAGGATATCATCAAATTAGAATGAAGACTGAAGACATTCTGAAAACAACATTTAAAATTCATGAGGGTCATTATGAATTTTTGGTCATGCCTTTTGGCCTTACCAATGCACCTTCTACATTTCAAGGTTTGATGAATTCCATTTTCAAACCCTTCCTTAGAAAATTTGTGTTAGTATTTTTTGATGATATACTAATCTATAGCAAGTCTTGGAAGGATCATGTTCAACACGTTGACAGGGTGCTCAACCTATTGAAGGAGAAACAATTATATGCAAAAAGTTCCAAATGTTTCTTTGGAGTACAAGAGGTGGAATATCTGGGTCATATTGTATCTCATGAAGGTGTTAAGGTAGACCCCAACAAAATTAAAGCCATTAAGGAATGGAAAATCCCACATCCATAAAGAATCTATGAGGATTTCTCGGGTTGACAGGGTATTACCGCAAGTTTGTTAAGAATTATGGGAGAATAGTAGCACCTCTAACAATATTATTGAAGAAAGATTCATTTTCATGGACTCCAGAAGAAACGAAGGCCTTTGAACATCTTAAAGAGGCAATGTGCTAAGCACCGGTCTTAGCTACGCCGGACTTCACAAAAACCTTTATTGTGGAATGTGATGCCTCAGGAAATGGAATTGGTGTTGTTTTAATGCAAGAATAAAGACCCATTGCTTTCGAAAGTCATCCAATCAAAGGAAAGTATTTACACAAAGCTATTTACGAGAAGGAAATGTTGGCAATACTACATGCACTTAATAAATGGCGACCATACCTAATGGGAAGACACTTCAAGGTTAAAACGGATCGTGATAGTCTTAAATACTTTTTAGAACAAAGATTATCTTTAGAAAAGCAACAAAAATGGGTCACAAAGATGTTGGGTTATGACTTTGAAATCATCTACAAAAAAGGGAAACAAAATGTTGTGGCAGATGCACTCTCAAGAAAGGATGAGGATGTGGAAGCATTGCTTTGTGCCATATCTATTATCCAACCAGATTGGATAAACGAGGCAAGGGATGAATGGAAGAATGACGAAGAAGTGGGGGCACTCATTCAAAAGTTACAACAAGATCCCAGTGCATCTGATACATTTAGCTGGAAAAATGATTCATTATGGTACAAAGATCGTTTATACCTATGTAAGAATTCCCAACTCAAACAAAAGATTCTTATGGAATTGCATGCCTCTCCCTTAGGAGGGCACTCAGGATTTTTAAAGACTTACCACAGGGTTAAGAAGGAATTTTTTTGGGATGGCCTTAAATCTGATATTCAAAATTTTGTGGCAGAATGTTTGGTTTTCCAACAAAATAAAGTTGAAACAATTAAGACCCTGGGTCTATTACAACCTTTATCCATTCCAAGTCAACATTGGGAGGAGGTTTCAATGGATTTTATCACAGGTTTACCCAAATCCGAAGGGAAGAGTGTCATCATGGTGGTAGTTGACAAACTTACCAAGTATGCACACTTTTGTGCATTATCTCATCCATTTAAAGCCAGTACAGTTTCTACTGCATTTATGGAAACAATTCAAAAGCTACATGGAAACCCAAAGATTATTGTAAGTGACAGAGATCCCATCTTCACTGGAAATTTTTGGACAGAATTATTTTCTTGTCTTGGTACTCAGTTAGCTCATAGTTCATCTTATCATCCTCAATCTGATGGGAAAACTGAGATAGCAAACAAATGTTTGGAAGGATATCTTCGTTGCTTTGTATTTGATAAACAAACACATTGGGTCAAATGGTTGCCTCTCGTTGAATGGTGGTATAACACTTCCTTCCATACTTCAACAAAAATGACCCCATTTATGGCACTTTATGGATATCACCCACCATCCATCACATCATATTTAAGAGAAAATTCTAAGGTTCAAGCAGTGGAAGATCACATCGAGAATCAACAACAAGTTCTCCAACTCTTAAAGGATAACCTCACCTTGGCGCATAATAGAATGAAACAACAGGCAGATCAACATCACATCGAAAGAAGTTTTGATGTAGGTGATTGGGTATTCCTACGGCTACAACCATATAAACAAATGTCCCTCAAGCAAGCTAAGAAGGATAATAAATTATCACCAAAGTATTATGGTCCATACAAGGTGTTGCAAAAGATAGGTACAATGGCATACAAATTGGAGCTTCCTGCAGCTTCCCGAGTGCACCCAGTTTTCCATGTTTCATGCTTAAAGAAGGTTATAGGTGACAAGCTCCCAGTTCAAACAATATTGCCAGAACTTGACGAGGAAGGAAAGATCATATTGGAACCTGAAGCAGTTAAAGAAACAAGAACTCGACAGCTACAAAATCGATCAATTTCAGAGTATCTCATCAAGTGGAAGAACTTACCCGTTGAAGATTCCACATGGGAGGATGAGAATTTTTTACAGAAGCATCCAGAACTACTCAAGCGTTGAGGACAACACTTTTTTGAAGGAGAGGGGCATGTTAGGTCCCTATAATACTAGTGATTACCCCATTACTTTTGTCATTGTATCCCTTATTGTCATTGTTGTGGCCCTATTGTCCCCATATTGTTATTATTGTGCACCCCAGAAGCCCACTATTGTTATTTATGTGGCCTTATATTATTATGGTTAGGTCGGCTTGGGTTATATTGTGACCCCTTAGACTCCTATATATAGAAAGGAGGTTTTGTCATTTGTATCATCCAAGAATTGTTCATTTGTGTAATGTAAAGGAGGTTGCCCCCTTGAAGAGGCTAAATTATAAGGCGTTGATCTACCTTTTCTATCTTTTTGTGAGCTGGTTTCATAACATTTTCCCTTGCACTTTGGTTTTAACTACTGCCACATCCGTTGTGGACTATTCCACTGAATGCTGGACAAACCCTTATTGTTTTTGTATGTGTCTCTCCTTGGGTGGTACTACTACCTCTCATCTAGAGGCTCACTTTTACCCTCTCCCTTACAGTAAGAGAACCCAGACACAAAGTTACATTATGCACTCACCAGGCATACTCACCTTGCTTTCTTGAAGTTACAAGAATAACACTCTCATGTGATGAACAAAAAGAGCTAAGGCAAATCTCTAAGATAATGGCAACTCGGTCATCGTACTGGATGGGACTCCTACACCAAACGATGTGAGGTCTAGTTGGGACTTCATACCGGGAGATCCCCTTTATTGGCGGGTCCAGTACCGTCAACAGGTAATAAGTTGCATAACTAAAGAACTAAAAATATGTGTGACAAACTATTCTAGTGGAATATCCACAATAGTATACAGATCATATTGGTTTCAAAGCAATTTCTTTGGGGTTTTTTGGGAAGTTGTAAGATTGACTTGAGAAGGAAGTCACAAAACCCTAGCCATGGTGGACGAGTCTAGTTGTAACAACCCTCAATATGAGGCAAAAGAGAGATTTTTGAAGCTAGAAGAACAAGCCAATGATATCTCTCGTAACATGGCCCTCCTAATGACATCCCTAGTGAAAAATATTGGACCTTTTTGGGGAGATTGATAGTTCTAACTCTTAAGTTGGATCATATGATAAAACAAGAGATTATGAAGACCTAGAAAAGGAGCCCACAAATGAGCCAAATAAAGAGAAACCAAGTTGACCATTATCATCCTTTCTTCATAATATTTCTGTAAAATGGAAGTAGAAGTGGACATAAAACCCTACTAAGGTGATATTGGTGTTGTTAAGTCGAAGCATTGGTTGCAATAATTAGAAGTTTATTTCAATGTCCATAATAAAGAAGAAGAAAAAAAGTTTTCAATTGCCTAATTTAAATTATAGGGTTGTGCACTAACTTGGTGGGAAAGCCAAATGGAGACACTTATGTTAGAGGGTGATCCACTAGTAACTAGGTGAGGAGGTTTAAAACCCTCAACAAGTACTCATTCAACCATATTGGATATATAGAGGACCAGTAGATCCATAGGCATCACTTTAAGAATAAGCAAGAGTACAGTGTGTATAAGTACACCATTGAGTTTAGAAAAAATGGCAATTATGTTGGGTATATCTCCTAAGAATCTAGATGTACTCCTCAAGTATATGGTGAGGTATACATAATTATTTATGGAAGTAAGTGATGCTCTTTAAACCTAGGATAGTTGATGAGGTTTATGTGCGAGCATGATACTTGGATAATATAGGCCACAAGAAAGGATAATGTATTGGTTTCAAATAAAAATGTCACCTTCTATGGAGGGGAAGGAGAAGTGAAAGGAAAGAACAAGAAGATAACAACCACTGCACACCAATGTAAGGATCCAAACAACTATTGCATCCATATAATAACAATGGTCACTCCTAAGTGTTGGAAACCACATCTAAAGTTGAATCCAAAGAATGGTAAGAAGGATGTTGAGAAGAAGAACCTATTAGTCATGGATTTTACCAACTTCGTAAGGAGTAGCTGAGATGTGGATGAAAATATTGTCTACACTAAAGTGTAGAAGGAGGTGAATCTAAGTAACCTTTATCAAAAGGAAGAGAAGGAGATTAATAAACTCTTCCATATTAAGATTTAGGTCAAAAATACCAAGATTGATTCTCTATTTAATTTTGGTTCATGGACCAACCTCATAGCAAAATATATAGTCAACAAGCTTGGATTAGAAGTTCATTACCATCCTAACCCATATCCATTAGGATGGATATAAGGATACACATCGAAAGGCCACTAAACAATGTAAGATTGATTTTTCTATAAGCGCATATTATCTTGGTGAAGTAGAGTTAGATGTACTACCACTTGATGAATGTGGTGTAGTGTTTGGGAGACCCCACATGTATATGAGGGATGGAATCTTCATGAGTGAAGAAAAATAGTATCACTTGATCAAGGATGGGAACTCTTCCATCATCAATGATTACAAAGGTAAATCTAAGATTTTCTAGTAGATGCTAACAAAGCCAATAAATTGATCAATTCTAGTGGGAAGTTTGTATTGATTTTATTAAGAAAGAATCACCCAGGTGATGAATCAATAAAAGTAAATTATTCTATGGAGGGATGTACCAAAGAGTATAAATGTTAGTTGCGGGAGTTTTTTCAACAATATAGAGAAGTGTTTAGGACCCTAAAGGGTTACCACCTAAGAGGGAAGTGGACCACAAGATATAGTTATTACCTAATACCCACTGCCAAATATTGGGTTGTATAGACAATATATCCTAGAGTAAACAATGAGAAGAAATAGTCACAACAATTATTGGAGTGAGGAGTGATCCAACCAAGCTCCTTGCCTTGTGTTCATTTATAATCATAGTACCCAAGAAGAATGGGACTTGAGGATTGTGTATCAAAAAGAGAGCTTTGAGAAAGAATCAATACCCTCTACCTAGGATTGATAATTCGCCAGAATAGTTGTAACATACCAAGTACTTCACCAAGTTGGATCTCAAATTAAGATACAACTAGGTACGAGTTAAAGAAGAAGATACCTAGAATTTTCCTTCCAGATAAGGGAGGATGACTATATAAATGATTGGTAATGCCTCTTGGTTAATGCAATGTGCCAACTACATCTATGCATTTCATGGATGATGTATTGTGTCCCTTTTTAGATTATTTTGTGATAGTGTGCTTATATAATATCATAGTTTCAGATTTACTTAGGAAGAGCATATTTCACATATCATTCAAGTGCTAAAGACTTTGAAAAATAATTAGTCATTGGCTAAACTTAAGATATGTGAGATTGATGAGTGGTCATTATTTTATTTGGGGTATGTGATTGGTGTAGGGTAAATCAGTATAGATATTACAAATATTGATATGAAATGGATCCAAACCAAATAATGGTTATAAGACTCAGTACCTATAAGAATAAATTGGTAATGCATGAAGGTCAACAAACTATGTGAGCAATGTAAATGTGAAGGTTCAATGAGAAAAAATGATAATGTGAGACGAAAATAAAGAATTAAAAGTAATAATAAAATTGAATAGAAGAGAAAGTTGAGGTATGAGAAATGAAGTAGCATGGTTGTTGACCTCCCCTCATGCCCTTGTTGTCCATATCTCCTCCTCCATTCTCATTCTCATTGGATATTATTGGCCAAGGAGAGAAGCACAAAATGATTGCAAAAAATCTTATAAAAGGAAAAGGACAAAGGCCTAGTAGCCTTTCTAAAGACAAAGCTCTATGTACAAGACTAGAAGAACAAAGATTAAGACTTTGACTTTACACTAAGGGTTTGTGTCAGTGAAGTGAGTGAGATATAAGTCCCTTCTTTATGGATTAAGTGGCCAACTCCCACTACTATCACTAAGGTTAAGGGCTTAATTGGGGAAACATAGTAACTAAGAAATTTCATAGTATCCTTTTCAGTTTTAGCTACACTGGTTCATGCCATAACAACCAGTGATAAGAGTTTCTAGTGTGTAAATAATTAACAAAAATATTATGATGAGCTAAAATGGAAGATTAGGCAAGTAATAGCTCTTTCATTGCCTAATTTACAAAAGAATTTTGAAGTGGAGATGGACGTAAGTGGATATACAAAAAGAGTATTCTTGATGCAGGGAACTAAGGTAGTATGTTGTCATTCTGAAATGTTTCAAGGTGGAATCCTAAAGAACCCTAGATATGATAAGAATATTTATGCCCTTAAGAAGTGGAAGCACTATGTAATGGGAAAGGAACCCATTATCCACATTGATCACTAACCACTACAGTATTTACAAGCCCAAAGTCAAATTTAGCAAATTAGGCACTACAAATGGATGGATCTTTTGCTATAGTCACATCTAGTCATCAAATATAAGAAGGGTAGCACTAATAATTTGGCATACGTGCTTTCAAGACCATCCAAAAAAGTTGGGAACTTTTATGCACATGGAGCCTTTTACCCATGATTCATACAAATAGGCATACATAGAAGATGAGAGCTTTAAATAGGGGCTTCAATAGCTACAAGGCCAAATTTATGTATAAGAAGGTAATGGTAAGTCAAAATATATCCCTAGAATGGGTTGGCCTACAAGCTAAAAAAATATTTATGTCCCTAAAGGTGAAGGACTACAACTTCTCATAGAGGCTCACACCTCCAAGGTTGTAGGGAACTTTGGGTGTTGGGAAAAAAATTTGCACTTTCGGATACCAAGGAGTATCATTTTTGATATGGATATCAGGTTTCTCAATGCCTTTTGGATTACACTTTGTTAGAAGATGGTGGCTAAGTTGAAGAGATTTGTAACTTCCATCCATAAACAGATGGGTAGAGAGAAGTATTCAATAATACATTGGTTCAAATTTTGAGGAGTTATAATCAAAAGCATCCAAAACATGGGATGGAATTTTTATTTTTATTTAATAATATTATATCAGAGTGGTCCACACATATACTAGTAAGTGTCTTTTTGAAATATGTTATGGGTATTTCCACCAGTCCTTCACCCTTGGATGTTGTATATGGATAATAAGGAGTGAGGGAAGACTCCACATGAGATGCAGTAAAAGAAAAAAGAAACAATGTCAAAAATAATAGGCAAATCCATTTACAAGTACATGAAACATTGAAAAAAGTTTGTAGGAAAAGTATAAGTCCCAACATGATCAACACATAATTGAGAAAACAATCAAATTGGGAGACAGATTTTGGTTGCATTTGAATAAAAAACGATCATGGGGTCCTTGTAAGAATATCAAGGATCTATGGTATGGTCCTATTGATGTATTGGAGAAGGTGGATGATAATGCATATAAACTTATTCTACCCTTCTATATGAACAATTACTTAATAGTGAAGGTGGAAATCTAAAACTCTATGAGCCTTCCATGTTGGATCAAGAAACTAAAAAACAAAGCCTACCTACCATAAATGACTTAGCATAGACTTGGAAAAAGATAAAAATTTGTAGAAGAAGTACAAAACTACAAGATAGGAGTAGCATAAACTCTTGTAGATAGTGTTGAAAGGACAACTTCCAGGAAATTCCAAATGATACTCTAGGAAGAAGATAAAGGATATTTAGAAAAATATTTTGGGGAACAAAACCTCCCTAAATGGGGAGGTATGATCTGGAAAGATAATTATATAATTTTTCACCTATCTTGGTACTTTTTCATTGGAAAAATGGAGAAATTACCTTTTAGTGCCCATTTTAGGTCTAGGTCCTAATTTGGTGAGTTAGGGTATATAACCTTCTAGAGCTAGTTTGAGGAATAAAACAACACTTTTGGGGATAAATCTTTGGGAGCATAGATTTAGTACCTCAATTTTTTTCTACACATTGAAAGCTTTCCAACGTTGAAATTTTTTCCTCAATTAGATTTTGCATGTGGAAGTTATGCCTCCTGCAAGTTGATAGACCCTGTTTATCACCATGGTACCAAGAGGATGGCAAGTAAACCCCCATTAATCACACATATAGGGATTATCAAATGTGTAATTTTAATAACATTCTAAATGGTATAAAATCTTAACACACCAGAGGGTTGAGGCATGCAAAAACCATAACCCTTATATTGCATAATTATTAGGCTATGTTAAATATTATGCCACTAAGAAGAAACGAGGTTCCATTATTTTGGTATTTTTATTGTTCCATAATTGAGAAAAGCATCTAGGAGTGGGATATTAGAGAATAACATATTAGGAATAAGGTTGCATTGTAACCATTTATGTCACAATGTCCATGACAGCTCCATAGTGAATGCCCATTTCTTTGTACTTGAACCTTCATAACCAAGAAAAAGAGAACATAGCACATGTGTTATATACCTAGGGGGGATAATATGGGGTACCAAGGGAGGTACCCAAGGTAATAATGTAATAATGGGATGGGCCATAGTAATAAATAAGGTGGTTAACCCATATCATGTAAGGGACCACAAGTAGTTAGTAATAATGTAATGGGCCCATGGTATTAGTTTGATGGTATGAGGGAACCATGGTAATGACCCATGGTATTGTATGTATGAGGCCTATATAGAGGCTAGAGACTCCAAGTCAAGGAATATAGTCAAGGATTATTGTATGAACAGGCATATGGCTTGTGGAGTGTTCTCCTTCCTTAAGGAGTGAATGTATGGTGTTGCCCTACCGTAAGGGTTTGATATCAATAAAGAATCATTTCATATTATTTCTGGGTTTATTTGCATTATTTTATATTTTCATATCAGATCTATAATAATTCTGGGTTAGATCTATAACAAGTGGTGGTATCAGAGCTATAACAACATGCTTCACATTTCAGCTGGGTTTTCTCTTGTATTAGGTTTCCTGGGCCACATATTTGTATTCATTTGGGGGAGTGGCATATTCATTTGTTTGTTCATTCATATGGGTTTTGATTATTTTCATAAATTTGATCATTAAGATAATAATAATAAATGTGAGGTCTAAGGCAATAAACTATAGAATATTGTAATATTTTTTGTGATGAATTGTTTAAGTGGAATTCATAGTACTTTATATAGCAATGTAAATGTGTTTGAAATGGAAGTTCTTAGTGTTTCATAATTTCAAAAATGAAAAGGTTACAAACATTATTGTTTCTTATAGAATTCATTTATTTCTTTAGATTGGAGATCTCTTGCTTGATTTCTAGAAATTGATGACGATTTGGTTAGAGTGGACCTTCAATGAGGGGATGGATGTGAAGAAAATCATAAGGTTTCCTAGCGAGTTTGGGTGTCTTGTGTGAGCGGATAAATTCCTTAATCCAATGGAGCAAAGTATGACTTATCTCAATGAATTTTGAGGACTATTTAAATAATTTTAACTATGGATGTAAAATTATCTCTAGGATCCTATTATACCTCCATCATTGCTTGGAAAAGGATTCTATGATCCTAATGATTTATGATATGGCGAAGTATATAATAGGGAATTTGTCCTATTCCAAATCAACATTCAATTGTGGTTCCTCTAAATTCTAAAGTATAATTTGAAATACTTAGCCTCTAATATCGTCACAATGTTTCTCAATGTTGTGCTTGACAATTTCTTATGTAGTCCACTTTATTGGCTTGGTGTGCATGGGTATTGAGGAATAGGGTTTGGAGTTCAATGTGTTATATGTGGGTCACAAGATGCAACTATGTAAGCATTATAATTATTTCCTACCTTAATGTTTCCCCTTTTATCCTTTTTCTCAAAGTATCTACCTTCACTTTCCGGGATTTGATCAGTTGTTTAGTCTCAATCAAAAGATTCTAATAATGAATTTTATTCTTGTCCCTATCATCCATTGGTAGAGGCTTTCCTAGAAGGATGTAAAAGAGGATTTAAAGTTCACATTGAAGGTGAGTAGGGGTTATATATCTACACAATTAAAAATAGGGGTATCATCTAACAACAAGGAAAGTGATAAATACATAATACTTTTGTAGCCCTTTTCAACAAGAAAAAAATTAGGAGTGTAAAGAAATTGCACTAAAGTAGTGTGGGAGTGCTCCCCAAGTAACTATAATGTAAGGTGAATGTGACAATGTATGAAAAATAGAACACACTAAAGGTGAAAAATTACCACAACTGGAGCCTTTCCACTAATTGAGGATATTATTAATATAAATTGGGAGCTAACAAAGCTATATAATGAACGTTTCCATTAATCATTAATGGTGGTTTTCATAGTTATTGAAAGTGAGGGTATTTTTATTTCTATCATTGGGGTTCAAGTCTCTCCATTGACATGTTAATGCTTCTGCTCATGCTCATGTGTGCTTGTGCTTGTGAAAAATGGGTGGAGCCAAGTGCAAGCCTTAGGAAACTTTGGTGGAATATAAAAACCATGCTCATAGCCTCTTATCCAAAGGGTGACTTCTATAACATGAAAATGCAATTATTTCCATTGAAAATAAAAAATAAATAAGTTTCTACTAACTCATGTTGACTAAAAGTGTTTATTAAAAAACAAATATTTTTGTTAGTCAAATATTTCAGTGCCTTACTAACATACAGTGTGCACCCCTAATGTTAAGGCCTTTCAAAGCCTTTAATACAAAGTACATTGGGCATTTTAAGAACTTTTTCTCAAAGCATTCATCCCCTACTTGTTGTAACAAAGTATTTAACCCTAATGACTTAATACCTTAGTATAAAAATAACAAGGTTTATAAAGAACCACTAAAAAGCAAGGAAGGACACTATTATCCACATAACAACTTAAGGAAAGACCAGATATAGATGACATGACAAAAAAATATGATCTCAAAGGAAGGAAAAAATAATGAGAGAAGATAGAATAATTTTGTATGCTTACTATAGACTCCTAAGTAAAGTTATAAAAAAAAATTGTGCTTTTAAGTATGGTTCTTTGATATTATCCTGTAGGATTTTTAACCTTCCTAGACTCAATAGCTCTCGAGAATGATAATATTGAAGGTTAACTACTTGTACACTCAAGGAGTGACCTAAATATTTTATATTTTCCATTCTACCCTAATATGCTCCCTTAAAGAGAAAATACCAATATGAAACCTTGATCATGATGAAATTTCATTGAATGTGATTAAAGTTGGCATCCAATCGTTCCCATATGCATACACATAACTATAATGAAACAAAAATGTCTCATCACCTTTTAAAAATTTGATCTTTCTCCATGGTTATTGTGTAATATAAATAACTACAAATTGCTATAGCCATATATGATACTAGTTAATTGACCTTTTAGTATGGCACTAGTCAATACATCCTTGAGGTCCCACCAAATGTGATCTAAATAGAATGGTTAAGATATTGTGAAAGTTGATTTTACCACTATTTATTGAATTGTTCAGGATGAGACATATTTTAGCTGGAATTGACATGATATGATTTAAATGTTTGAAGTTTGATAAGCTACCACATGATCGCACTAGGGATGAGAGGAAGTATTGTTATCCTCCAAGATCTTAATGAGATATAAGAAGCAATTATTATTTTCCACACAATGAAGGTAAATGGGTTGTGAATTGTAATAGTGAATGCAATATGGCCCACAATGAAGGTAAGTGGTATGTAACTTGTAACAATTAAAGTGATATGGACTTGGCATAAATGTGATAACATAGTAATGTAAAGCATCATTCAAGGTAAGGTCATTTTATTTGTTTTGATCCTATATTCTCTAACCTATCCTATTCTCATTGTGAACCTACTAGAATTATAAGAATGAAAATTGATAAATATTATATAAACGTAATGACTAATATTCCATTGTCCAAGGCTATGGTTATATTAGTTTTATATTTCATAGTCATGTTAGTATTTAGATATTTTATGTTGACATTGGGCTTGAGGTTCCCATATTTTACCAATGGCACGAGTCCATTATTTTTTAATAAGATGGTTGGGTTGAAGAGCATCGACTCAAGCCAGAAGTGGATGTCTTAGAAATTTTTGTGATCTCATTTGAAGCGCTATCCCTCTATTGACAAGAGCATCTTCCACTAAATTCTCTTCTCTTCGAACATTATTCAAATTAAGTTATTCAAAATAATTGGGAGAACCCCACTTAAATAACCTATTGAAGGGTGTCTTGTAGCTCATAGATTAATCGTTGGGTGAACTTCTAGTTTCTTTATTCCCTTAATCGATGCACCTTTTGAAATTTCTCTATCATGACAATAAAATACTCTTTCATAATTAGGGATTTGACAATCATTCTAAGGAATTCCTAAAGCCTAAGTTAAGCACTAACATCTCTACTTCATTATTAGTTTAAATACCTATTTTATGAACATAATAGGGTCCCAAGTAACCATTAGCATCTCTTGAGATATCTCCTATCCTTAAACACCCTCAATCACATTTTCAATTGTCATCAAAATTTAGTGTGATGAAAGGGTGGGATGAAGGCACCCACACTGGTTGGTAATCTATATTTCAATGTATAACCTTCTACTTGTAAAAGGGTATGAACATCCATTCCCCATAACGATAAGATTTATTTATCATATTGAATGCCTAACATATCTTTAAGTTGCAATTTTTTGGAAATAATGCTTTTAAAATAGTAAAATATTTTATCTTATATTAAAATATGTGGATTCATTTGTCTTATGAAATTTATTTGGGTCCCTTTTAGCTAAGTTGACCAAGTGAAAAAACCAAGTATAAGGGCCCATAGTCTCACTCAAAATCTTTCATTTTTCCCATTTTCCATAGGTATATGAGAACAAGGATCTCATGTTAGATCATGATTATCTTTCTCCCACACACACACATATATTGATTGCATATGAACAATGAATGAAGAATGATCTTATTATCCTTGAGATATTGTAGCACATGTAACATTGTGAGGGGCTCAGTCCACATTTAATAAACTTCTTTAATCTTTCCTAGTTCCTAACCTTGCATTAGAATTCTCATTTCCATTATTTTTATTAATAAAATACAATTCACATTTTATTATTAAATTTCCCTCATCTAAGAAAAATATTTTACCTCTAATGCAAATAACCTCATAGAGCACACAGTCGCCAACATTTTTAATAACATATATGGCATCACCATCCTTCTCTACACATGTACCATGAAAAGTGGAATTCATATTCTCTCCTTTATTCTCATCGTTTCTTACTTTTAAATAAAACATCCATACTCACTAAGTTAGTTTAGTTATCATTCCTTTTTTCGTTATAGTGATTATATATTATATTAACAACAAAAAATGTAGTTTGTTGTAACTAAACTAAGCTAGACAATCATATTATTAGACAGTAGGAAAAAATTGAGCATGATAGTAAAACATAATTTTGTCTCCCAAATTTAAATGATACTAAAATTAATATCCAATTTGATCAATATGCAAATAAATAAAAACTCTACATAAAAATATAAGTTAAAAATGCATTCAAGTATTTGTTGTGTACTCTTCCTCTCCATAAGTTTGTTATGGGCTCTTGTTGAAGCCTCAACAACTTCCTTGATTTATCAAAACCTGGGGACCCCTTCTTCCATTGCTTTGAGGTTTAGTTTTCCTTTAGTTTTCATGGAAAATTGCATTTAAATTCAAGACTTATCTTTGAGGTTTTCAATGCTCGGGACTTTTCACACATGGCCAATTTCTCTATCTATTTGAACCTTTGTAAATGTTTGGAAGATTTGTCATTGTTGAAAGGTCCATTTTGTTATGACCTTTTTACCCTTGATTCTCAAATTTAGCATCATTTTAATTATTTTTCAAATTGTATGACCAATCTTAAAATTGGGTCTGATTTCTTGGTTAGGCCCTCTTTTCCTTATTTGTGATATGTTCTTCTTAATTTCGATTTAAATATGATTTCACACTCATGGTCTTTTATTTTTCTAACCTTATTTTTTTATTATAGGAGGAGTTTCAATCCTTGGAACAATCTACTCTTTCTTCATTTTCACTTAGTGATTATTTTCCCAATTCAAATTTTAACCTCAGTTCTTGAATCAATGTTGATTTCTTTATCAGGCCCTTTTATCCATTCAAGTTCTCTTTTTATTCCCATTTTTCTGATAGGGCTCAATCTCATAATTGATCCATTTTCTTTGGTTGAATTTTCTTTCACCCTAAATCTCTCCATTAGGCCCGGTTTTTTAATTATTCCATCTTATTTTCATCTTTCTTCTTTTTCTCCTTAATTTCCAAATTGGTTCTGATATTTTCATAAAGTCATTTTCTATTTTTCAATATAATTCTTTCCTTGATTGTGGAATTGAGCCTGATCTTTTCATCGGTCCTCTCTTCCCTTTCTCCATTCATATTTTGTCCTTGATACTTGAATCGAGCCTAATATTTGAATTAGATCTATGTTTCATATTTTGATTAAGATTATGCTCTTGATTCTTAGATCGGGCTTGATTTCCAAATTGGGCCCTTTTGCTGATAATGGTTGTATTTTTATTCTTTTGAATAATCAACCCAATTTATGAATTAGCCATAATTTTCCAATCAAGCCCTCTTCCAACAACTTTTCAAATTATGGTTCTAATGCCTCGATCAAGCCAAATTTTTTAATCAATTTGTCCCTCAATCCCTATTCAAGAGAACTAATGAACTTTACAATATACATGCAAGATGCAATTGAAATCAAGGTAGGATATTTTTTATTTTTTTTGAAAGAAAAATTCATTAGAGTTACTATAACATGTTATAACCATGGGATTATTTCAAGTTTTAGTAATGTATCATGTATACTATTTTGTTCAAATGAATATGTAAACACATGTATATGGCTCCAAAGAAGGAAGCAGAGGCACGAAAGAGCCAAGAAGTTGATAATAAATCCAAACAAGATGTAAAGCATTAACTAAGTTGGCAAGAATGCACAACAAGAAATATAAATAAAGGAATGCATACTCAACATTGTTAAAAACAATTAATTGTATTCAAAACTCATGTTGAAATGTTTTGAGGAGAAAATGACTAAAGCCTTTCATGGGGAAGTAAATTATACTTAAAAGTAAATGTGAATAAATTTCAAAAGTAACAATTTTAGAGGGGCAAAGTTATGGTACTTATGAAGTGGAATCAAACCACCACATGTCCAAGAGAAGTTTGAAGAGATAGTTTTTCAAGAAGAGAATAAAAAGGCTCATAAAAATAATGGTTTCTTAGGAGAACTTATGAGAGAGTTCCATGAAAGTAACTTTTCCCAAGAAAGTAGGGGATTTTCATTGGTGACACCTCTTTACAGAACTTTAATGAGGAACTGGCCAAGCCATTTTGGGAGAATGTGGAAGTATGTGGAATTTCTTCTATTTACTTGTCAAGTGTTGGAGTTGTAGGATGTCGAAAACTAGAGGAGGAATTTATGGAGAGGATGCAAAGAGGGAAGTGGTTTCAGGTTTCGAAGGGGCACAGTCTTGGGATCGATGAAGTCTGTCTAAAGGTGTACTAATGGTGGTAGTAACCAGACATCTAGAAGCATACGGGAAACACTTAGCTCTTTTTCATTCCTCCTGGGGATTATCGCTGCCTCAGTACGCGATAGTTTCGTTTTCCCGACAGATGCGACAATCTCTCTTTTCTTTACCTGTTCAAACACTCTCCTATCCCTTAGGGTATAGAGCTATGGTGTATCATGTCACTGTTAGAGCTATTGTGTATTACGTTGTTGTTACTGTTGCCATTTCTTGTTATTGTTACCATATCAGTTTTCAGGCAGGCATCATGGTCAAACCATCAGAATTCATCGACCTAGAGCCGGAGGCGAAGGATATTCTTACAGTCTAGGGTCTGGAGCCAACTAAGCATAATCTAGCCAAGGTGACTCTTCCAACTAGATCTCCAGATGGAAAAATGGGAGCCAAAATGTTTGCGTGGAATCCGACGAGCGGTTTAGTGTTTTTGGAAGCAAGGAAAATGGGTGGTCCAAGGGTAGTTGTTAGGAGCTTTGACATCAACCTTTAGGAAGGCTTGGAGACAACAAAATTTGTTATGGTTCAGGCAGAAGCAGGGAAAGCAGAAATCCAAGTAAGTTCTGAAAGTTCTCTGCAAACTCCTGCATCTGGCTTTTTGTCAGGAGGGTTGGAGGATATCGTTATTAGTAGTGATATAAGAAGAAATGAAGGGTTGAAAGCTTGTCTAGTCAAAGGCTAGTGGACAAACGAGATGGTTTTAGGGCAAAATTTGAATTGTGTCTATGCTAGCCAGGGGTTTGAATGCCAACAATTAACCTCGAAGCCATACATAGAGCGGTCATATTATTTGGAAGCGACGTAGGGTGAAGTTATTCCTGAGGGAAAATGGTTACAAAAGGAGGGTTGTTTCATCTTACCATTGGGCCCAAAAGGGATGAAACAAGTGAGCGGTCCTCTAACTGTTTTCTAAGGGTTCAATAATGAAACTCCACTTGAATACATATCCTAGTAGGTGGGGGAGATCCCACAGGATTTAGAATTAGAACCAGAGGCGCACATACAAGAACCCGAGGTTTCAATAACCCAGTTGGAATACGTGGAGGAGTGGCTAGGGCCGCTCAAGGAGGAGGAGGATGATGCACGGGAGGGACAGTCCCTTATAGGCTTAGCTAAGACTAGTCGACAGGTTAGATCGAAGTGTAAGAAAGGGAGCTCAAGTTGGTGGGTAGAGCAAGAGGGAAATTTTTCTCTACACAATACATCATAGAGTGGATAGAGAAATCTTGGGGTGAGGCACCAGAAAAAGTCGTGGAGGTGATCACTTTGGCCAAAGGTTTTTTCATGGTCTGTTTCAACAATAGTGAGACATTCGAATGGGTTTTAAATCGCAACTGGTGCTTTGGTATTGCATTGATACTCTTTAAGCAATGGACGCCCCTCTTTGATGCACATAGAGAAAGAGTGGAAGAGATTCTGGTATGGGTGTGATTACCGACCTTACCTTTGCACTTATGGGGAGAGGATGTCTTCAGAGCTATTGGAAGTAGTTTGGGTATCTAACTAGAAGTCGATATGTCTTTTTAGGAAACAAAATGCAGGAATGTGGCTCGCATTTTGGTTAGATTTGACCCAAGAGAAGGATTGGCTGAAATAATACAGCTCTAGATTGATGGTTACTCCTACTGCCAAATCATAGACTACGAGCACTTACCATTTAGATGTCATAGGTGCCATAAACATGGTCATCTAGCCTGTGGTTTCCCTTTGGGATATAGATGGAGGAGAAGATAGAGGGGTGACATCCGGAATGAGGATCGGGCACAGCTCGAAGAGGAGGAGAAGGTTCAGATGGAAGGGATAGAGATACAACATGGTTCGGGGGAAATGTTGATGGAGGTACAAGAATACCAGCCTGCACATCTGGAGATCCCCCACATGCCGAAGTAGGACCATACTCAGGAAGTCACGAGAACAGTTGAAATGACCCAACTCTCGATGGGTACTGTTAATCATTCCCCTTCCTCTATACAATATTATTTACATTTTTTGCTAAATGCACTCCCTAAGCCTAGTCCCTCCATGCCATATATGAATGAACCTCCATGTTTAGATAGTCTATCACTTTCCATGGACATTATTATCACATCTATCCATGCATTATCTCTTGAGAAAATCCCTTACAATCTTCGATCGAGGGATAAAAGGGCCTTGTGAGTAGAACCCATAGGCAGTTTGGGAAGCCTTCCAGAACACACTATGCCTCAGAAAACCAGGGGAAGGAATATTGGTCTTTCTAAGGCACAATTTAAAGCCAAGTTAGACATAGCTGATGGGAAATAATTATCCCTTAAAGGGGCGCTTAGAGCAGCACAGACGCCTGACACTATTTCCAAATGATCTTGTTATCCTTTAATTGTCACGGTTTTGCTAGCAAACATAAGAAGTTAGCCTTAAAATCTCTCTTTCATATATATTGTCATGATGTCATCATGTTACAAGAAACCCTAGGTCCCGGTGAAATAGTCGTGAGTTCTCTTAAGAAAATTTTGCCAGGATGGACTTTTGTGACTGCTGATGCAAAAAGAAGATCAGGGGGCTTGGCTTTGGGTCTCAAAGATTGTGTTTTAAAATTGAAAAATTCTTGGGGTTCTAAACTAGTATTGGGGGTGGAGGTTTACTCACCTGAATTATGCTCTAAATTTACTCTAGTCAATATCTATGGTACGTTCCAGGAAAGGGTACTATTCTGGAACAATTTATTTTCAAAATATTTTAGCATGCTCCCAATCTAGTTGTGGGAGGTGATTTCAATTTCTCTTTGGCTTGTCTGAAACCTAAGGTCCTCAGGCTCAAGCAGATCCCCTAGCTGACTTCTTCTTGAACAAAATTAGAGATGGATGCCTCATAGACATAAATCTTATTAAAAATACCCTACGTGGAGGAACAAAAGAGTGGGGGGTGCCAGGGTGGCTAAGAGACTGAACCATTTTCTTTTGAATGAGGACTTTGTAAATCACACCTCTGGCTTCAGGCAGTGGGTGGGTTCAGGAGGGGAATTAGACCACTCTCCAATCTTAATGGAGTTGAAAGGTCCCAATAAGAAGCCTAGATTCCCCTTTAAATGTAATCTTGGTTGGCTCAAAGAACCTAGCTTCATCATATTAGTAAATGATACATGGAGACAGTTGGATAGGTCCCAAATCATATCCCCTGCTCAGTCTCTTATGGGAAATTTAAAAAGATTGAAAGTGGATACTATTAACTGGGCCAAAGAGAAAAATATTAGGGAAGAAGTTGAACTTAGGTGGATTGCGGAGGAACAAGAAGGGTTGGAAAGCCTGGAAGAGGATGGATATGAGACAAAGGAGAAGAGGGACAGGATAAAACTTCTAGGGACAAGGAGGAGGAATATTTTAAATGGCATTGAAGAAAAATGGAGAATCAAAAGTCGAGCCATCTGGCTTTCAACTAGGGACAAAAACACCAAATTCTTCCAGAATTATGTAAAGGGGAGAAAAAAAAAAATACCATATGGGAAATTATTTGGGCTGATGGGGGTAAGGAAAAATATTTCAATGAACTGGCTACTATGGGAAGAGACCACTTCAAAAACCTATTCAAAGCTCCTAAGGGAACAACAATCACTGAGGTTATCCGGGTGGCCCATCTCTTCCCTAGATATGCAGTGGAGGAAGACAATGAGAGGCTAATGGCCCCTATAACGAAAATTGAAGTCGAAGGTGTTTTGAAGGCTATGCGAAAAGATAAGAGTCCAAGGCCTAATGGTTGGGTTGTGGAGTTATTCCAACATTTCTTTGAACTACTTGAGGAAGAGATTGTTGGGGTGGTGGAATAATCAAGGAGAAGGGGCTTCATATATGAACCTTTTAATACAACCTTTCTGGCTCTAATTCCAAAATCTAATGACCCAGTCTTCTTTGAAGAGTTCAGACCTATCTCCCTTTGCAACTGTATTTACAAAATCATAGCTAAAATTATTGTGAATCGGCTGAAACCAATTCTATCAAGTAACATATCCAAAGAACAACTTGGTTTTCTTGATGGCAGGAAAATCCACAAAGCTATTATGGTGGCCCAATAAATGATGCACAACATTAAGAAGTCAAAGAAAAAAGGCATGATTGTTAAAATTGACCTCTCAAAATCATATGATAGGATTAGTTGGATATACCTGAGACTACTGATGACCCATGTTGGCTTTAGTATTGGTTTCATCAACTGGATTATGGGTTGCATATCTAATGTGTCTTTTGTTGTTCTCATAAATGGGGTTGTCTCTCCCTTTTTCCACAACCACAGAGGGCTTAAACAAGGTTGCCCCTTATCCCCTCTCCTATTTTTATTGGATGCTGAAGGGCTAAGTCATTTACTTCTTTCGGCCAAGAGGAGAGGTGACCTAAAAGGAATAGAAGTTACAAAACATCTTTTCATTTCTCATTTTCTCTTTGTGGATGACATTCTATTATTCAGTAATGGATCTCGGGAAGATGTCAATCAGCTGAAACTCTCCTTGGATCTATTCCTTAGGGCTACAGGAATGAGCATAAATTTGCAGAAATCCTCAATAGCACATGGAGGACTCTCGGGAAATGAATTAGAAATAATTTCCACATCCCTCCCCTATGAATTTATCCCTATGGGGGATAGCCTAAAATACTTGGGGTTGGTTCCTATATAAAACAAGATTGGAACTGGTTGTTGTGAAAAATTGAGAATCGTATCAAACTATGGAGTTTGAAATGGTTGTCTAGAGTTGGAAGATTGGTCCTCATTAAATCCGTTCTTATTGCCATTCCCGTATATTTGATTTCCATCGCATGGGTCCAAAAAGGTATTCTATCTGAAATTAAGAAACTTTGTAGTCGTTTTCTCTTGGCTGGGGCAAAGGAGGATGTAGTGCTACCTTGGGTAGCATGGGACATAATTGCTCTTCCAAAGGAATGGGGAGGATGGGGTATAAAGGACCTTCAACCTTTTGCATCCTCTCTAGCAGCCAAATCAGGGTGGAGGCTTCTGACAAAGGATAATTTATGGACAATGGTGGTAAAAAGGAAATACATCGATCTGGTCCCCATGGATGATTGGATACGCAGGCCCGGAAAAGACTCTTCCAAAGCATCAGTCATTTGGAAGGCAACTATAGACTCTTTCAAGCTAGTGGAAGAAGGACTTGCATGGCAGGTTGGCAATGGGGAAAAGATTTGAGTTGACATTGACCCATGGGTGGGGTGCAATGAGGCTTTTGCACTATCTAGAGGGGTTATGGACTCCCTTCATGCACAAGGCTTGTTCTTCCTAAACCAGATAACAAAGGCAGAGATAACTACAATCTGGCATCAGGGGTGGAAATCTGCAGAGGATATTCAATTAGATCCCCAATGGGGTCAAGAGTGGCAAAATTACATTAGGGAACTCCATCGTACAAATGTCAGGATCAAGGATTGTCTAGACTCTCTTCGATGGGTTGACGCTCTGTCAGTGCATTACTCCCCAAAGTTTGGATATTGTTTCCTGATGACTTCGAAGGGCATGGGGGGTTCAGGACTGGTGGAGAAAATTACTTTGGAAACTAAAAATCCCAGCAAAAGCCAGATTGTTCTTTTGGTGTATACTAAAGAACAAAGTGCCTACATGGGACAATTTATAGAAACAAAACAAACATGGTCCTGGTTGGTGTATCTTGTGCAAGGACTCTAAAGAATCTACTAGCCATTTATTTCTAAGATGACCATTCTCCATCAAAGTGTGGGAAACAACATTGTCTCTCTTAGGCATCAGATCAATCTGGAATGGGGAAAGTTGCGGGGCATCTTGGCAAAGTTGGTGGACTACGGCCTTAGAAGAAAACATAAAAAACATCCCTCTGATTATCTCCTGGGGGATTTGGCTAGCAAGGAATAAAGGCATCTTCAAGGAAGTTTCTTCCTCTCCTTCTCTGATTGCTGCAGAATGTGCTTCGATCTTCACTCTCCTCCCTTCCATTGATCCCCCTCAGTCAATTAGAAATATCAGTGCATAACAAATTAGACATGATATCCCATGGGCATACTTTGATGGTGCTTCGGATGCTCAGAATAGGTGTGGATCAGGGCTGGTTATACATATAAATGAAAACAAATCTCTAAAAGCTTCTGTGGGTATCAAAACAGGCACAAACAACTATGTTGAGTTACTTTCTTTAAAATTTATTTTATGCTGGCTCATTCACTTGGGGATTGGTTCAGTTCAAATATTTGGTGACTCCATGAATATTATAAACTGGTTCAACAATACTCAGAGATGTCAAAATCACATTTTGATCCTTGTCATTGAATAAATTCTCTTTTTTAAAATGTCATTTGATCTTATTATTGTTTGCCATTTCTATAGGGAACAAAATACAACATCGAACCTCCTATCTAAGGAAGGCCTTCAATAGGATCTAGACGTATGGCGCATAACTGAGACAGTTGATGGTACAATTTGTGTGTCAGACCACTGACCATACAATATATAATTTGATCTGACAGATTTTTGTTTTTTCCTTCTCACCATTATCTAGTTCTCAGTGACTTTGGTATATTTTGTATCTTTTGTATAAGTTATTTTGAGACAGTTTTCTGTAACTGTGGTCTTATTATGGGTCATTTTCTCCAAATTGGGGAGGCCATTTTTACTGGACAAACATATTTTTTTGTGATTGGGATTGTGGCATACTTTTGCATAGGTTGCTTTGGACTTTTACCCCCCTGGGTGATTTCACTATTTTTTGAATGCTTAAATGCATATGCTATGTAACTTTTTATTTCCTTAATAAAAAGTTCGATTTTTCCCTCGAAAAAAATAAAATTAAATAAATAAATAAAATTGATGGAGTTGTAGTAAAAATGTTTCTTTATAATGAATATTATTCCCATGTATAAAGAAGGCATTTTTGTTTCTATTTATCTCTTAGATGTTTGTTTAAGGCAATAAGTATAAGACCATAACTAGTTGTTTTATTTTAGATTGTTTTAATGTTCTATATCTAGTTATTTATATCTATGTTGTTATTAACTTAGTAAGCCTCTTGTTGAAGATAGTAGTAGATATATGTTTAGTGTTTGCTTATATTGTTAATTACTCTCTCCAAGTTATGAAACCTTCGCATAGATGTTCACATCACATATAGAATGGAATCTTATCTACATCTAAATTTAACATTACATGATTCAAAATAATATTTAAAAACTAGTGACATTTGTAGGCCAAAATCTAGATTAATTCCCTATTCCAAACAATGTGAGGTGTAAATGTGACTTCTCACTAGGGATAACCCCTATCTTTGAAAGGGATATTTCACACCATCAATGATTTTGGCATTAAGGAGGGAAAGCCTTATATGGTTGATAGAGAAAAATTCCAACCACACAATTTGCATTATGATTCTTAACATTGTGACTTGTACTACAACTGCACATCCACCTGAGGTGAAAATTTAGACCTTGAAAAAGTCTTCGAAGATAGTCTATTGGTTTTGAAAATCATGATTTCCTAAATACTAAGCCCCAATACAGTATTCCCAATCAAGAAGTTAACGCTTTCCACCATCTTACTTAAGCGTACATTTAATGAATCAATTATTTTCCCATCACTCCATTGCTTCCTAGAGATAAAAGAGCTAGCGGGAAGGTGATTCATACTTAATAACAAACTTTGGTTAAAACTAAAGTCAATTTAGTTTGTCATTCTCTTCAAAAAGTCCCACAATCTTGGAACCCAATATCACCAACCCATTCCCCTGTTTCTCCTTCTCACTCTTCAAGTTCCTCAATCTACAGTTCATAAGTTGAATGTAATAGACAAGTTTGTGAGATCTTGTGATATCTAATTAACACCCAAATGGTAGGGAATCAACCTCTACTGCTTGCCCAAAGAGCTTAAGATGCATTGAACATACCAAAGCAACTCCATGATCTACCTTACATTTTAAGCACATACTCCCAAAGTTTAGCCCACATAAGTTAGGCCTCCCAAAGGATTGCATTACACATTTCTACTTGGTCATCTAGTTGATGAATATAGAACAAGAAGATGTGTTATTTAGGTTATTCCCTTACATTTTCAAGGAATAAACATCCACTGGTATTTTAACCTACTTATAGGGTCTATCACAAGTTGGGAAGACTTTGAAAAGGAATTTATTAACAAATGTGGTGATGAATCAACCCGTGCTACACTCTTGTAAGAACTAATAGCTATCAAAGTGATAAAAGGAACGAATACAATATTTTAACCAATTGCCATTAATAAGTTTTCTACAAATTCCATACTATCTCAAGAACTTATAGTTGAATATTTACATCTACTCTACATGCATCCATTGCTATGTTCGTCAAAAGAGTTGCAAAATCCACTTTAACTAAAAATTTCAAAGAGGGTAAAAAGGTAGAGATAGGGATGATAATTTTGATGGAAAACCCTGGGGCTGATTATACCAAAATTACAATTGTTCTAAAGAAACTTCTTGATTTTCCCAAACCACTTATGAAACCTAATTATGATGAACAAGAAAAGGATCCCATAGATCTAAAAGTTTGCTTCGTTCAATTAAAAACTAATCCAAACGAGGTTTTTGATCTAAAAAGGAATCTCAAAGAGGGTACTTCCAACCATAAAACTTCCATACCATTTTACAAAGAAGCTATTATGCCCCCGAGACCTATACAAACTTCCAATCTTATCCTAAACTTGGATGAGGTAGGGATGGACAAATACTACATCTTTCATTAAGAAAACGTGTCCTTAATGGATTAGCTCCAAGACTTTGGTAGTGAAGTATCTTTGTAACCAAAAAACATAATATGAAAATCCTTCCCAAGAAGTTGAATATGAAGAACAAACAGATGAAGCAACCATGTTTTTGTGGGACATATCCCTTGGCCTTTAGGATGAGAAGGAAGAGGAAGTGGTGGTGGAGTAATTTCAGGCCACTCTGATAGCTCAAAGGGATTATAATTTAAGAAGTAAAGGGCCTATTCCTTCAATTACTCCTCCCTACAAGCCTAGTACAACACCTAAAAAGGTCATAGTTTCTACCCCACCAAAGAAAACAACAATAACAAACCACCTCTACTTACCATGGAATATAGTGTTATTGAGAATATGAAGAAGACAAGAGTGAATGTACCAATGCATGATATTTGTAGCATTCCTCGTAGAGATATTATCTTGAAGACCTTCAAAAAACCACTTAACTCACTTCATAAATCAATAACTAATTTTGAAGTAAAATAGAAACCTCTCAAAACCAAATAGACATCTTATATAAAACAAAAGTCTAAAAGAAAATAGAAAACTACCATGAGTGCTACCATAACAAGAAAGTAATGAAGTAGAAAACACCTCCTTTTTTGGTAACCTTTGAAATATTTAATTGTAATGAAGGGGTATCATCTAACAACAAGGAAAGTGATAAATACATAATACTTTTGTAGCCCTTTTCAACAAGAAAAAAATTAGGAGTGTAAATAAATTGCACTAAAGTAGTGTGGGAGTGCTCCCCAGGTAACTATAATGTAAGGTGAATGTGACAATGTATGAAAAATAGAACACACTAAAGGTGAAAAATTACCACAACTGGAGCCTTTCCACTAATTGAGGATATTATTAATATAAATTGGGAGCTAACAAAGCTATATAATGAACGTTTCCATTAATCATTAATGGTGGTTTTCATAGTTATTGAAAGTGAGGGTATTTTTATTTCTATCATTGGGGTTCAAGTCTCTCCATTGACATGTTAATGCTTCTGCTCATGCTCATGTGTGCTTGTGCTTGTGAAAAATGGGTGGAGCCAAGTGCAAGCCTTAGGAAACTTTGGTGGAATATAAAAACCATGCTCATAGCCTCTTATCCAAAGGGTGACTTCTATAACATGAAAATGCAATTATTTCCATTGAAAATAAAAAATAAATAAGTTTCTACTAACTCATGTTGACTAAAAGTGTTTATTAAAAAACAAATATTTTTGTTAGTCAAATATTTCAGTGCCTTACTAACATACAGTGTGCACCCCTAATGTTAAGGCCTTTCAAAGCCTTTAATACAAAGTACATTGGGCATTTTAAGAACTTTTTCTCAAAGCATTCATCCCCTACTTGTTGTAACAAAGTATTTAACCCTAATGACTTAATACCTTAGTATAAAAATAACAAGGTTTATAAAGAACCACTAAAAAGCAAGGAAGGACACTATTATCCACATAACAACTTAAGGAAAGACCAGATATAGATGACATGACAAAAAAATATGATCTCAAAGGAAGGAAAAAATAATGAGAGAAGATAGAATAATTTTGTATGCTTACTATAGACTCCTAAGTAAAGTTATAAAAAAAAATTGTGCTTTTAAGTATGGTTCTTTGATATTATCCTGTAGGATTTTTAACCTTCCTAGACTCAATAGCTCTCGAGAATGATAATATTGAAGGTTAACTACTTGTACACTCAAGGAGTGACCTAAATATTTTATATTTTCCATTCTACCCTAATATGCTCCCTTAAAGAGAAAATACCAATATGAAACCTTGATCATGATGAAATTTCATTGAATGTGATTAAAGTTGGCATCCAATCGTTCCCATATGCATACACATAACTATAATGAAACAAAAATGTCTCATCACCTTTTAAAAATTTGATCTTTCTCCATGGTTATTGTGTAATATAAATAACTACAAATTGCTATAGCCATATATGATACTAGTTAATTGACCTTTTAGTATGGCACTAGTCAATACATCCTTGAGGTCCCACCAAATGTGATCTAAATAGAATGGTTAAGATATTGTGAAAGTTGATTTTACCACTATTTATTGAATTGTTCAGGATGAGACATATTTTAGCTGGAATTGACATGATATGATTTAAATGTTTGAAGTTTGATAAGCTACCACATGATCGCACTAGGGATGAGAGGAAGTATTGTTATCCTCCAAGATCTTAATGAGATATAAGAAGCAATTATTATTTTCCACACAATGAAGGTAAATGGGTTGTGAATTGTAATAGTGAATGCAATATGGCCCACAATGAAGGTAAGTGGTATGTAACTTGTAACAATTAAAGTGATATGGACTTGGCATAAATGTGATAACATAGTAATGTAAAGCATCATTCAAGGTAAGGTCATTTTATTTGTTTTGATCCTATATTCTCTAACCTATCCTATTCTCATTGTGAACCTACTAGAATTATAAGAATGAAAATTGATAAATATTATATAAACGTAATGACTAATATTCCATTGTCCAAGGCTATGGTTATATTAGTTTTATATTTCATAGTCATGTTAGTATTTAGATATTTTATGTTGACATTGGGCTTGAGGTTCCCATATTTTACCAATGGCACGAGTCCATTATTTTTTAATAAGATGGTTGGGTTGAAGAGCATCGACTCAAGCCAGAAGTGGATGTCTTAGAAATTTTTGTGATCTCATTTGAAGCGCTATCCCTCTATTGACAAGAGCATCTTCCACTAAATTCTCTTCTCTTCGAACATTATTCAAATTAAGTTATTCAAAATAATTGGGAGAACCCCACTTAAATAACCTATTGAAGGGTGTCTTGTAGCTCATAGATTAATCGTTGGGTGAACTTCTAGTTTCTTTATTCCCTTAATCGATGCACCTTTTGAAATTTCTCTATCATGACAATAAAATACTCTTTCATAATTAGGGATTTGACAATCATTCTAAGGAATTCCTAAAGCCTAAGTTAAGCACTAACATCTCTACTTCATTATTAGTTTAAATACCTATTTTATGAACATAATAGGGTCCCAAGTAACCATTAGCATCTCTTGAGATATCTCCTATCCTTAAACACCCTCAATCACATTTTCAATTGTCATCAAAATTTAGTGTGATGAAAGGGTGGGATGAAGGCACCCACACTGGTTGGTAATCTATATTTCAATGTATAACCTTCTACTTGTAAAAGGGTATGAACATCCATTCCCCATAACGATAAGATTTATTTATCATATTGAATGCCTAACATATCTTTAAGTTGCAATTTTTTGGAAATAATGCTTTTAAAATAGTAAAATATTTTATCTTATATTAAAATATGTGGATTCATTTGTCTTATGAAATTTATTTGGGTCCCTTTTAGCTAAGTTGACCAAGTGAAAAAACCAAGTATAAGGGCCCATAGTCTCACTCAAAATCTTTCATTTTTCCCATTTTCCATAGGTATATGAGAACAAGGATCTCATGTTAGATCATGATTATCTTTCTCCCACACACACACATATATTGATTGCATATGAACAATGAATGAAGAATGATCTTATTATCCTTGAGATATTGTAGCACATGTAACATTGTGAGGGGCTCAGTCCACATTTAATAAACTTCTTTAATCTTTCCTAGTTCCTAACCTTGCATTAGAATTCTCATTTCCATTATTTTTATTAATAAAATACAATTCACATTTTATTATTAAATTTCCCTCATCTAAGAAAAATATTTTACCTCTAATGCAAATAACCTCATAGAGCACACAGTCGCCAACATTTTTAATAACATATATGGCATCACCATCCTTCTCTACACATGTACCATGAAAAGTGGAATTCATATTCTCTCCTTTATTCTCATCGTTTCTTACTTTTAAATAAAACATCCATACTCACTAAGTTAGTTTAGTTATCATTCCTTTTTTCGTTATAGTGATTATATATTATATTAACAACAAAAAATGTAGTTTGTTGTAACTAAACTAAGCTAGACAATCATATTATTAGACAGTAGGAAAAAATTGAGCATGATAGTAAAACATAATTTTGTCTCCCAAATTTAAATGATACTAAAATTAATATCCAATTTTATCAATATGCAAATAAATAAAAACTCTACATAAAAATATAAGTTAAAAATGCATTCAAGTATTTGTTGTGTACTCTTCCTCTCCATAAATTTGTTATGGGCTCTTGTTGAAGCCTCAATAACGTCCCTGATTTCTCAAAACCTGGGGACCCCTTCTTCCATTGCTTTGAGGTTTAGTTTTCATGGCAAATTGCATTTAAATTCAAGATTTATCTTTGAGATTTTCAATGCTCGGGACTTTTCACACATGGCCAATTTATCTATCTATTTGAGCCTTTGTAAATGTTTGGAAGATTTGTCATTGTTGAAAGGTCCATTTTGTTATGACCTTTTACCCTTGATTCTCAAAGTGAGCATCATTTTAATTATTTTTCAAATTGTATGACCAATCTTAAAATTGGGTCTGATTTCTTGATTAGGCCCTCTTTTCCTTATTTGTGATATGTTCTTCTTAATTTCGATTTAAATATGATTTCACACTCATGGTCTTTTATTTTTCTAACCTTATTTTTTTATTATAGGAGGAGTTTCAATCCTTGGAACAATCTACTCTTTCCTCATTTTCACTTAGTGATTATTTTCCCAATTCAAATTTTAACCTCAGTTCTTGAATCAAAGTTGATTTCTTTATCAGGCCCTTTTATCCATTCAAGTTCTCTTTTTATTCCCATTTTTCTGATAGGGCTCAATCTCATAATTGATCCATTTTCTTTGGTTGAATTTTCTTTCACCCTAAATCTCTCCATTAGGCCCGGTTTTTTAATTATTCCATCTTATTTTCATCTTTCTTCTTTTTCTCCTTAATTTCCAAATTGGTTCTGATATTTTCATAAAGTCATTTTCTATTTTTCAATATAATTCTTTCCTTGATTGTGGAATTGAGCCTGATCTTTTCATCGGTCCTCTCTTCCCTTTCTCCATTCATATTTTGTCCTTGATACTTGAATCGAGCCTAATATTTGAATTAGATCTATGTTTCATATTTTGATTAAGATTATGCTCTTGATTCTTAGATCGGGCTTGATTTCCAAATTGGGCCCTTTTGCTGATAATGGTTGTATTTTTCTTCTTTTGAATAATCAACCCAATTTATGAATTAGCCATAATTTTCCAATCAAGCCCTCTTCCAACAACTTTTCAAATTATGGTTCTAATGCCTCGATCAAGCCAAATTTTTTAATCAATTTGTCTCTCAATCCCTATTCAAGAGAACTAATGAACTTTACAATATACATGCAAGATGCAATTGAAATCAAGGTAGGATATTTTTTATTTTTTTTGAAAGAAAAATTCATTAGAGTTACTATAACATGTTATAACCATGGGATTATTTCAAGTTTTAGTAATGTATCATGTATACTATTTTGTTCAAATGAATATGTAAACACATGTATATGGCTCCAAAGAAGGAAGCAGAGGCACGAAAGAGCCAAGAAGTTGATAATAAATCCAAACAAGATGTAAAGCATTAACTAAGTTGGCAAGAATGCACAACAAGAAATATAAATAAAGGAATGCATACTCAACATTGTTAAAAACAATTAATTGTATTCAAAACTCATGTTGAAATGTTTTGAGGAGAAAATGACTAAAGCCTTTCATGGGGAAGTAAATTATACTTAAAAGTAAATGTGAATAAATTTCAAAAGTAACAATTTTAGAGGGGCAAAGTTATGGTACTTATGAAGTGGAATCAAACCACCACATGTCCAAGAGAAGTTTGAAGAGATAGTTTTTCAAGAAGAGAATAAAAAGGCTCATAAAAATAATGGTTTCTTAGGAGAACTTATGAGAGAGTTCCATGAAAGTAACTTTTCCCAAGAAAGTAGGGGATTTTCATTGGTGACACCTCTTTACAGAACTTTAATGAGGAACTGGCCAAGCCATTTTGGGAGAATGTGGAAGTATGTGGAATTTCTTCTATTTACTTGTCAAGTGTTGGAGTTGTAGGATGTCGAAAACTAGAGGAGGAATTTATGGAGAGGATGCAAAGAGGGAAGTGGTTTCAGGTTTCGAAGGGGCACAGTCTTGGGATCGATGAAGTCTGTCTAAAGGTGTACTAATGGTGGTAGTAACCAGACATCTAGAAGCATACGGGAAACACTTAGCTCTTTTTCATTCCTCCTGGGGATTATCGCTGCCTCAGTACGCGATAGTTTCGTTTTCCCGACAGATACGACAATCTCTCTTTTCTTTACCTGTTCAAACACTCTCCTATCCCTTAGGGTATAGAGCTATGGTGTATCATGTCACTGTTAGAGCTATTGTGTATTACGTTGTTGTTACTGTTGCCATTTCTTGTTATTGTTACCATATCAGTTTTCAGGCAGGCATCATGGTCAAACCATCAGAATTCATCGACCTAGAGCCGGAGGCGAAGGATATTCTTACAGTCTAGGGTCTGGAGCCAACTAAGCATAATCTAGCCAAGGTGACTCTTCCAACTAGATCTCCAGATGGAAAAATGGGAGCCAAAATGTTTGCGTGGAATCCGACGAGCGGTTTAGTGTTTTTGGAAGCAAGGAAAATGGGTGGTCCAAGGGCAGTTGTTAGGGGCTTTGACATCAACCTTTAGGAAGGCTTGGAGACAACAACATTTGTCATGGTTCAGGCAGAAGCGGGGAAAGCAGAAATCCAAGTAAGTTCTGAAAGTTCTCTGCAAACTCCTGCATCTGGCTTTTTGTCAGGAGGGTTGGAGGATATCGTTATTAGTAGTGATCTAAGAAGAAATGAAGGGTTGAAAGCTTGTCTAGTCAAAGGCTAGTGGACAAACGAGATGGTTTTAGGGCAAAATTTGAATTGTGTCTATGCTAGCCAGGGGTTTGAATGCCAACAATTAACCTCGAAGCCATACATAGAGCGGTCATATTATTTGGAAGCGACGTAGGGTGAAGTTATTCCTGAGGGAAAATGGTTACAAAAGGAGGGTTGTTTCATCTTACCATTGAGCCCAAAAGGGATGAAACAAGTGAGCGGTCCTCTAACTGTTTTCTAAGGGTTCAATAATGAAACTCCACTTGAATACATATCCTAGTAGGTGGGGGAGATCCCACAGGATTTAGAATTAGAACCAGAGGCGCACATACAAGAACCCGAGGTTTCAATAACCCAATTGGAATACGTGGAGGAGTGGCTAGGGCCGCTCAAGGAGGAGGAGGATGATGCACGGGAGGGACAGTCCCTTATAGGCTTAGCTGAGACTAGTCGACAGGTTAGATCGAAGTGTAAGAAAGGGAGCTCAAGTTGGTGGGTAGAGCAAGAGGGAAATTTTTCTCTACACAATACATCATAGAGTGGATAGAGAAATCTTGGGGTGAGGCACCAAAAAAAGTCGTGGAGGTGATCACTTTGGCCAAAGGTTTTTTCATGGTCTGTTTCAACAATAGTGAGACATTCGAATGGGTTTTAAATCGCAACTGGTGCTTTGGTATTGCATTGATACTCTTTAAGCAATGGACGCCCCTCTTTGATGCACATAGAGAAAGAGTGGAAGAGATTCTGGTATGGGTGTGATTACCGACCTTACCTTTGCACTTATGGAGAGAGGATGTCTTCAGAGCTATTGGAAGTAGTTTGGGTATCTAACTAGAAGTCGATATGTCTTTTTAGGAAACAAAATGCAGGAATGTGGCTCGCATTTTGGTTAGATTAGACCCAAGAGAAGGATTGGCTGAAATAATACAGCTCTAGATTGATGGTTACTCCTACTGCCAAATCATAGACTACGAGCACTTACCATTTAGATGTCATAGATGCCATAAACATGGTCATCTAGCCCGTGATTTCCCTTTGGGATATAGAAGGAGGAGAAGATAGAGGGGTGACATCCGGAATGAGGGTCGGGCACAACTCGAAGAGGAGGAGCAGGTTCAGATGGAAGGGATAGAGACACAACAGGGTTCGGGGCAAATGTTGATGGAGGTGCAAGAAGACCAGCCTGCACATCTGGAGATCCCCCACATGCCGAAGCAGGACCATACTCAGGAAGTCACGAGAACAGTTGAAATGGCCCAACTCTCGGTGGGTACTGTTACTCATTCCCCTTCCTCTATACAATATTATTTACATTTTTTGTTAAATGCACTCCCTAAGCCTAGTCCCTCCATGCCATATATGAATGAACCTCCATGTTTAGATAGTCTATCACTTTCCATGGACAATATTATCACATCTATCCATGCCTTATCTCTTGAGAAAATCCCTTACAATCTTCGATCGAGGGATAAAAGGGCCTTGTGAGTAGAACCCATAGGCAGTTTGGGAAGCCTTCCAGAACACACTATGCCTCAGAAAACCAAGGGAAGGAATATTGGTCTTTCTAAGGCACAATTTAAAGCCAAGTTAGACATAGCTGATGGGAAATAATTATCCCTTAAAGGGGCGCTTAGAGCAGCACAGACGCCTGACACTATTTCCAAATGATCTTGTTTTCCTTTAATTGTCACGGTTTTGCTAGCAAACATAAGAAGTTAGCCTTAAAATCTCTCTTTCAAAAATATTGTCATGATGTCATCATGTTACAAGAAACCCTAGGTCCCGGTGAAACAGTCATGAATTCTCTTAAGAAAATTTTGCCAGGATGGACTTTTGTGACTGCTGATGCAAAAGGAAGATCAGGGGGCTTGGCTTTGGGTCTCAAAGATTGTGTTTTAAAATTGAAAAATTCTTGGGGTTCTGAACTAGTATTGGGGGTTGAGGTTTACTCACCTGAATTATGCTCTAACTTTACTCTAGTCAATATCTATGGTCCGTGCCAGGAAAGGGTACTATTCTGGAACAATTTATTTTCAAAATATTTTATGCATGCTCCCAATCTAGTTGTGGGAGGTGATTTCAATTTCTCTTTAGGCTTGTCTGAAACCTAGGGTCCTCAGGCTCAAGCAGATCCCCTAGCTGACTTCTTCTTGAACAAAATTAGAGATGGATGCCTCATAGACATAAATCTTATTAAAAATACCCCTACGTGGAGGAACAGAAGAGTGAGGGGTGCCAGGGTGGCTAAGAGAAGAACCATTTTCTTTTGAATGAGGACTTTGTAAATCACACCTCTGGCTTTAGGCAGTGGGTGGGTTCAGGAGGGGAATTAGACCACTTTCCAATCTTAATGGAGTTGAAAGGTCCCAATAAGAAGCCTAGATACCCCTTTAAATATAATCTTGGTTGGCTCAAAGAACCTAGCTTCATCATATTAGTAAATGATACATGGAGACATTTGGATAGGTCCCAAATCATATCCCCTGCTCAGTCTCTTATGGGAAATTTAAAAAGATTGAAAGTGGATACTATTAACTGGGCTAAAGAGAAAAATATTAGGGAAGAAGTTGAACTTAGGTGGATTGCGGAGGAACAAGAAGGGTTGGAAAGCCTGGAAGAGGATGGATATGAGACAAAGGAGAAGAGGGACAGGATAAAACTTCTAGGGACAAGGAGGAGGAATATTTTAAATGGCATTGAAGAAAAATGGAGAATCAAAAGTCGAGCCATCTGGCTTTCAACTAGGGACAAAAACACCAAATTCTTCCAGAATTATGTAAAGGGGAGAAAAAAAAAATACCATATGGGAAATGATTTGGGCTGATGGGGGTAAGGAAAAATATTTCAATGAACTGGCTACTATGGGAAGAGACCACTTCAAAAACCTATTCAAAGCTCCTGAGGGAGCAACAATCACTGAGGTTATCCGGGTGGCCCAACTCTTCCCTAGATATGCAGAGGAGGAAGACAATGAGAGGCTAATGGCCCCTATAATGAAAATTGAAGTCGAAGGTGTTTTGAAGGCTATGCAAAAAGATAAGAGTCCAGGGCCTAATGGATGGACTGTGGAGTTATTCCAACATTTCTTTGAACTACTTGGGGAAGAGATTGTTGGGGTGGTGGAATAATCAAGGAGCAGGGGCTTCATCTATGAACCTTTTAATACAACCTTTCTGGCTCTAATTCCAAAATATGATGACCCAGTCTCCTTTGAAGAGTTCAGACCTATCTCCCTTTGCAACTGCATTTACAAAATCATAGCTAAAATTATTGCAAATCGGCTGAAACCAATTCTATCAAGTAACATATCCAAAGAACAATTTGGTTTTCTTGATGGCAGGAAAATCCACAAAGCTATTGGGGTGGCCCAAGAAATGATGCACAACATTAAGAAGTCAAAGAAAAAAGGCATGATTGTTAAAATTGACCTCTCAAAATCATATGATAGGATTAGTTGGATATACCTGAGACTACTGATGACCCATTTGGGCTTTAGTATTGGTTTCATCAACTGGATTATGGGTTGCATATCTAATGTGTCTTTTGTTGTTCTCATAAATGGGGTTGTCTCTCCTTTTTTCCACAGTCAGAGAGGGCTTAAACAAGGTTGCCCCTTATCCCCTCTCCTATTTTTATTGGATGCTGAAGGGCTAAGTCAGTTACTTCTTTCGGCCAAGAGGAGAGGTGACCTAAAAGGAATAGAAGTTGCAACAAATCTTTTCATTTCTCATTTTCTCTTTGTGGATGACATTCTATTATTCAGTAATGGATCTTGGGAAGATGTCAATCAGCTGAAACTCTCCTTGGATCTATTCCTTAAGGCTACAGGAATGAGCATAAATTTGCAGAAATCCTCAATAGCACATGGAGGACTCTCGGGAAATGAATTAGAAATAATTTCCACATCCCTCCCCTATGAATTTATCCCTATGGGGGACAGCCTAAAATACTTGGGGTTGGTTCCTATAAAAAACAAGATTGGAACTGGTTGTTGTGAAAAATTGAGAATCGTATCAAACTATGGAGTTTGAAATGGTTGTCTAGAGTTGGAAGATTGGTCCTCATTAAATCCGTTCTTATTGCCATTCCCGTATATTTGATTTCCATCGCATGGGTCCAAAAAGGTATTCTATCTGAAATTAAGAAACTTTGTAGTCGTTTTCTCTTGGCTGGGGCAAAGGAGGATGTAGTGCTACCTTGGGTAGCATGGGACATAATTGCTCGTCCAAAGGAATGGGGAGGATGGGGTATAAAGGACCTTCAACCTTTTGCATCCTCTATAGTAGCCAAATCAGGGTGGAGGCTTCCGACAAAGGATAATTTATGGACAATGGTGTTAAAAAGGAAATACATCGATCTGGTCCCCATGGATGATTGGATACGCAGGCCCGGAAAATACTCTTCCAAAGCATCAGCCATTTGGAAGGCAACTATAGACTCTTTCAAGCTAGCGGAAGAAGGACTTGCATGGTAGGTTGGCAATGGGGAAAAGATTTGAGTTGGCATTGACCCATGGGTCGGGTGCAACGAGGCTTTTTCACTATCTAGAGGGGTTATGGACTCCCTTCATGCAGAAGGCTTGTTCTTCCTAAACCAGATAACAAAGGCAGAGATAACTACAATCTGGCTTCAGGGGTGGAAATCTGCAGAGGATATTCATTTAGATCCCCAATAGGTTCAAGAGTGGCAAAATTACATTAGGGAACTCCATCGTACAAATGTCAGGATCAAGGATTGTTTAGACTCTCTTCGATGGGTTGACGCTTTGTCAATGCATTACTCCCCAAAGTTTGGATATTGTTTCCTGATGACTTGGAGGGGCATGGGGGGTTCAGGACTGGTGGAGAAAATTACTTTGGAAACTAAATATCCCAGCAAAATCCAGATTGTTCCTTTGGTGTCTACTAAAGAACAAAGTGCCTACATGGGACAATTTATAGAAACAAAACAAACATGGTCCTAGTAGGTGTATCTTGTGCAGGGACTCTAAAGAATCTATTAGCCATTTATTTCTAAGATGACCATTCTACATCAAAGTGTGGGAAACAACATTGTCTCTCTTAGGCATCAGATCAATTTGGAATGGGGAAAGTTGCGGGGCATCTTGGCAAATTTGGTGGACTACGGCCTTAGAAGAAAACATAAAAAACATCCCTATGATTATCTCCTGGGGGATTTGGCTAGCAAGGAATAAAGGCATCTTCAAGGAAGTTTCCTCCTCTCCTTCTCCGATTGCTGGAGAATGTGCTTCAATCTTCACTCTCCTCCCTTCCATTGATCCCCCTCAGTCAATTAGAAATATCAGTGCATAACAAATTAGACATGATATCCCATGGGCATACTTTGATGGTGCTTCGGATGTTCAGAATAAGTGTGGATCAGGGCTAGTTATACATATAAATGAAAACAAATCTCTAAAAGCTTTTGTGGGTATCAAAACAGGCACAAACAACTATGTTGAGTTACTTTCTTTAAATTTTATTTTATGCTGGCTCATTCACTTGGGGATTGGTTCTGTTCAAATATTTGGTGACTCCATGAATATTATAAACTGGTTCAACAATACTCAGAGATGGCAAAATCACATTCTGATCCTTGTCATTGAATAAATTCTCTTTTTTAAAATGTCATTTGATCTTATTATTGTTTTCCATTTCTATAGGGAACAAAATACAACATCAAACCTCCTATCTACGGAAAGCCTTCAATAGGATCTAGACGTATGGCGCATAACTGAGACAGTTGATGGTACAATATGTGTGTCAGACCACTGACCATACAAAATATAATTTGACCTGACATATTTTTGTTTTTTCCTTCTCACCATTATCTAGTTCTCAGTGACTTTGGTATATTTTGTATCTTTTGTATAAGTTATTTTGAGACAGTTTTATGTAACTGTGGTCTTATTATGGGCCATTTTCTCCAAATTGGGGAGGCCATTTTTACTGGACAAACATATTTTTTTGTGATTGGGATTGTGGCATACTTTTGCATAGGTTGTTTTGGACTTTTACCCCCCTGTGTGATTTCACTATTTTTTGAATGCTTAAATGCATATGCTATGTAACTTTTTATTTCCTTAATAAAAAGCTCGATTTTTCCCTCGAAAAAAATAAAATTAAATAAATAAATAAAATTGATGGAGTTGTAGTAAAAATGTTTCTTTATAATGAATATTATTCCCATGTATAAAGAAGGCATTTTTGTTTCTATTTATCTCTTAGATGTTTGTTTAAGGCAATAAGTATAAGACCATAACTAGTTGTTTTATTTTAGATTGTTTTAATGTTCTATATCTAGTTATTTATATCTATGTTGTTATTAACTTAGTAAGCCTCTTGTTGAAGATAGTAGTAGATATATGTTTAGTGTTTGCTTATATTGTTAATTACTCTCTCCAAGTTATGAAACCTTTGCATAGATGTTCACATCACATATAGAATGGAATCTTATCTACATCTAAATTTAACATTACATGATTCAAAATAATATTTAAAAACTAGTGACATTTGTAGGCCAAAATCTAGATTAATTCCCTATTCCAAACAATGTGAGGTGTAAATGTGACTTCTCACTAGGGAGAGCCCCTATCTTTGAAAGGGATATTTTACCCCATCAATGATTTTGTCATTAAGGAGGGAAAGCCTTATATGGTTGATAGAGAAAAATTCCAACCACACAATTTGCATTATGATTCTTAACATTGTGACTTGTACTACAACTACACATCCACCTGAGGTGAAAATTTAGACCTTGAAATAGTCTTCGAAGAGAGTCTATTAGTTTTGAAAATCATGATTTCCTAAATACTAAGCCCAAATACAGTATTCCCAATCAAGAAGTTAACGCTTTCCACCATCTTACTTAAGCATACACTTAATGAATCAATTATTTTCCCATCACTCCATTGCTTCCTAGAGATAAAAGAGCTAGCGGGAAGGTGATTCATACTTAATAACAAACTTTGGTTAAAACTAAAGTCAATTTAGTTTGTCATTCTCTTCAAAAAGTCCCACAATCTTGGAACCCAATATCACCAACCCATTCCCCTGTTTCTCCTTCTCACTCTTCAAGTTCCTCAATCTATAGTTCATAAGTTGAATGTAATAGACAAGTTTGTGAGATCTTGTGATATCTAATTAACACCCAAATGGTAGGGAATCAACCTCTACTGCTTGCCCAAAGAGCTTAAGATGCATTGAACATACCAAAGCAACTCCATGATCTACCTTACATTTTAAGCACATACTCCCAAAGTTTAGCCCACATAAGTTAGGCCTCCCAAAGGATTGCATTACACATTTCTACTTGGTCATCTAGTTGATGAATATAGAACAAGAAGATGTGTTATTTAGGTTATTCCCTTACATTTTCAAGGAATAAACATCCACTGGTATTTTAACCTACTTATAGGGTCTATCACAAGTTGGGAAGACTTTGAAAAGGAATTTATTAACAAATGTGGTGATGAATCAACCCGTGCTACACTCTTGTAAGAACTAATAGCTATCAAAGTGATAAAAGGAACGAATACAATATTTTAACCAATTGCCATTAATAAGTTTTCTACAAATTCCATACTATCTCAAGAACTTATAGTTGAATATTTACATCTACTCTACATGCATCCATTGCTATGTTCGTCAAAAGAGTTGCAAAATCCACTTTAACTAAAAATTTCAAAGAGGGTAAAAAGGTAGAGATAGGGATGATAATTTTGATGGAAAACCCTGGGGCTGATTATACCAAAATTACAATTGTTCTAAAGAAACTTCTTGATTTTCCCAAACCACTTATGAAACCTAATTATGATGAACAAGAAAAGGATCCCATAGATCTAAAAGTTTGCTTCGTTCAATTAAAAACTAATCCAAACGAGGTTTTTGATCTAAAAAGGAATCTCAAAGAGGGTACTTCCAACCATAAAACTTCCATACCATTTTACAAAGAAGCTATTATGCCCCCGAGACCTATACAAACTTCCAATCTTATCCTAAACTTGGATGAGGTAGGGATGGACAAATACTACATCTTTCATTAAGAAAACGTGTCCTTAATGGATTAGCTCCAAGACTTTGGTAGTGAAGTATCTTTGTAACCAAAAAACATAATATGAAAATCCTTCCCAAGAAGTTGAATATGAAGAACAAACAGATGAAGCAACCAAGTTTTTGTGGGACATATCCCTTGGCCTTTAGGATGAGAAGGAAGAGGAAGTGGTGGTGGAGTAATTTCAGGCCACTCTGATAGCTCAAAGGGATTATAATTTAAGAAGTAAAGGGCCTATTCCTTCAATTACTCCTCCCTACAAGCCTAGTACAACACCTAAAAAGGTCATAGTTTCTACCCCACCAAAGAAAACAACAATAACAAACCACCTCTACTTACCATGGAATATAGTGTTATTGAGAATATGAAGAAGACAAGAGTGAATGTACCAATGCATGATATTTGTAGCATTCCTCGTAGAGATATTATCTTGAAGACCTTCAAAAAACCACTTAACTCACTTCATAAATCAATAACTAATTTTGAAGTAAAATAGAAACCTCTCAAAACCAAATAGACATCTTATATAAAACAAAAGTCTAAAAGAAAATAGAAAACTACCATGAGTGCTACCATAACAAGAAAGTAATGAAGTAGAAAACACCTCCTTTTTTGGTAACCTTTGAAATATTTAATTGTAATGTGCATAACTATTTGGTAGACTCGGAAGCATTATCCATTGTAATGCCCCATTTTACTGCTAAAATATTAGTGCCACCACTAGCAATTGTTATACCTACATTATACAATTAGATAAGTCATATGTAAAGGTTATGGATAAACTGAAGGATATTTTGATTGGGTTGGCTTCTAATCCAAAAATCGGTCAAGTCATAGATACCACAGTTATTGACATTGATCTTATAGTTTGTTGTTAAGTAAGGATTGGTCTCAAAAGCTACAGGAATACTTCACCATAGATTAGTATCATTTATGGATGCCATGGAAGGGATAGTTAGATCATATTAAGATCAATTGGGAAGCCCACATGAAACACATTGTTACTAAACCTGAGGGTTAAGATGAACCCATACAATTCACATAGTCAATTTTAGGGAGTTATTTTATTGAGACCAATTTTGGGAATTACAAAACATAAGAATCACATTTAGAATCAAATACATACTTTGAACTCCTTCATTGCACTTGTGTTGATGATGAAAATTGTACTATATTAGATGTAGATAGTGCTAGTTCTTCTAACCTATATTTAGAAACTAATATATGGACATTGTTTTTTTGGTGATTCTAAATTGTAGGAGACTATGGGGGTAAGTTTTATGTTGATTTAAGTTTTGCATAGACTCTAATTTGAATGTGCCAATAACAAAGTTGAGCATGAATCTTTTTTATTTAATAAATAGGAGAAAAAGAGGGCATGCTATGTCTTATACTAGGATGACCTAACTATAACTAGTGTTATAATAATGAATGGTTTATTTGCTTTCATTTGTGGATGACATGTTCTTTTACTGGGTTTTCTCATTCTCGATTTCATTTATTTCATAAATTCAAACAATAAGCTAATTATCATTAATTTTAGATTTAAGAAAATAAATTACATAATCTAAAATTTCACAATATTATAAAATATGTTGTGATGCACTATTTTAATGGAATATCTACAATACTTCATATATCAACAACAATTGTTATACTTGTCATTTGCATAAGACTATTAAAAAATTAAATTTCCATCTAGATGCTCTTCTTTCTCCTCGACATAAATATTCATTACCATGCCATGAACTTTCAAAGATGTGTGCCATGGTTCCATGAACTTTTCAAAGATTTGCTGAACTTTTCCTCTTAAGTTCTCTCTAATTTGGGTTGTTTGCTTACTTGCTTGGGAGGAAATATAGTTAAGTTGTGTAATTGTTTTTTTTTTATGACAACCTGTTGTTGAGGACAAATTTGATCACATTCCATATGCACAAGTATCTAGTCGCAATCTTCGTTCGCCTCAAAGAGAAAGACTTCAAATTGTTTACCATACAGTGCATTTGCGTTTGACCTCTAATCAATAGGTGGCAAATTTTTTACACCTAGAAATTCATATAGCGGAGGGATGACCATAACTGCATGAATTTCCCAAGAAGCACTCGCTTTGCAAAGGACACAATGTTTTTCTTAAGGGCTTCTTGACTATGAAGATAGTTGTCTTCTTTGGAAACATGATTGGTTATGTTTCTTGCCCTGGATCTCTTACCCACAATGACCTCTATCGCTTAAAAAGACACAAAGTCTTGAGCTAGGCTGCTTGCAATTTTTAACTTGGATTCTACAAATCTTTTTTCAATCAATCATATAATTCTGGCATTGTTTAATTATTAGATGTTTTAGAGTTTTTGGTTAGATTCAGGGAAAAAATCTTGTCAAGTCTTGTTTTTTGTTATTTAAACTGGGTTTTTGACTACATATATGGATTCATCATCTTAAAAAATCCCTGAAACACTTGTAAACTTGTTATTCCAACAAATCTCTTGTTATTAGATGTTTTAGACTTTTTCGTTAGATTCATAAAAGAATTCCTATCAAGTCTTGTTTTTGGTTGTTTAAACTGGGTTTTTCACTGCATATATAGATTCAACATCTTGAAAGACCCCTGAAACACTTGTAAACTTGTTATTCCAACAAATCCTTCCTAGATTTTAGGCAAATTAAACTGAAAAATAAGCCCAAAAAACCTCCAAAACGTCTCACAAATAGACAACTGCAATATTTTTTTCACAAAAATGGAAAGCCATCGAAAGGTAAAGGAAGCTTAGGTGCTAATGATCATGGTTGGAATAAATGAAATATCCAACTTATTTGTATGAAATAGTAATTAAGTGATGTGCGTAATCTCTCTTTCTAGTAAAGTGTGATATATAATGCTATATCCAACTTATTTGTATGAAACAGTAAGCAAGTGATGTGCGTAATCTCTCTTTCTAGTGGAGTATGATATATAATATCCCACATGGATTCAGCGTAAATAGCAGGACTGTTCTGGGTTGTATAAGTTTCACGTCTTTCCTATCTTTACATCGCTCGAAGGGTTAACAAATTTCCGAGACTTTTTTATTAGCGGATGAAAGACTCCGCACCAAATCTAATTTCTAACAGGAAACATGTCTCTATTTTCAAAATAAACGGCATGGCTCAAAATAACGCCTCTTAAGTGTAGCTTTAACTTCTAAGAAAAATTTGTGATAAAAGTCTACCCTAATCTACAGGAAATTAAATCTTCATGTTCATTTTTTCTTAATAAAATATACTCTTAAAAAACACTAAAACACAAATAAATATATAGAATCACATATCATTCTAATTCATTTTATTTGCCAAATTCATTCACCGAAACTTACGCTAAATTATATATTAAATAAACGATAATTAGCGGAATAATTTTATTCACAGAAGGTTATTCTAAACTATTTATTAAATAAACGATAAATAGCGGAAATAAATAGTTCTTTTAAATAACATCATTTTAATTCATGTTGTTTATTAAATAAACCATAAAAAGTTTTTTTAAATAACATTTTAATTTTGGGTTTGTATGTTTTAAAACTGTTTTGGTTTGTTAAGAGTTTGTCTTTCTCGGACATAAGGAATTAGGGTAATGGCCCAAGACTTAGAGGCATCTGGCGGGAGTGAAACCCTGCCCCCTTACAGACCACCAACAGGATATTCCAAGTGGCGTGGTTTTCCTTGAATAACGGTGATGAGTCAATTTGCATTCGCAGTTAGCAACTAGAGATGGTTGTCCTCACTGCTAGTTTGACAAAAATCCATGTTGGTTGTATGCAGCTTCTTCATGAAGGACATAACTATAGGAGGGCTATTTACTCAACCATTGTGATAGGGTTGGTCACCTTTCACCTTTATAAATGTTGTAATATTTTGAAAAAAAAATATGCACATGGGTTGAGGGAAAGGGACATTGATTTAAAGGTTGGTGAGGATTTTGCTTGGGGGCATATTTTAGTTTTTTACTGACAAATGTAAAGTAAGGGGGCAGATGGCATCATAGGGATTGGCTTGAAGGACTTGGCAAGCACACACAAAATTAATAAGCAATGAGAAAGCCAATCAACACATAAGGAATCTAGAACAAAATGGACAAGTGGGTTGCATTTTATTGGCTCATAAGTTCTTGGGCTGGAAAAACAATAGAAAAAGACAAAATTAATGCCACTACATGACAAGCTGGAGGAGGAAGATTTAACGAGGGAAACAAGTAGCACAGAGCAAGGGAGAAAAAGGGGACTCGACCTGTTGTGTAGGGAAGATAGGGATAGCCAAATTGAGAAGGAGAGGGAGTTGAAGAGCACGAGAACCCCAATAAAATATTGATCTGGAACTACTGGAGATCGACTTGAATATTTATCCCTATACCCTTCCTGAGGCAACGCAGGGTTAACCAAAGTTGAGAGAAAAAAGCTCACGTGGCCAGGAGGGAGATTCCAATCACTGGAATTCTTGGATCAATTGGCATCTTGGGCTTTGTCCTTGGAGTAGTCCCCTTATGCCCTGGAATCGGGCTCAAGGGAGACAACTAGCCAAAAAAAGGTTTAAGTGCAATTAGTCTATGGTGGGGAGGTGAGTCCATGTCCTTGACCCAGTGCTTGACCCCTTTGAAATATATGACTCCCTTATGTTAATTGTATAACAAACCACTGTTATTGCTAGTAAACTAGATACATAGCTTGTGTAAGTTTGAAATGCGGTCTTCATTGATGTTGTGGAAGATTTCAAGATACTTTTTATAGCTTGTTGTATGTCCTTGGAGCGCTTTGAAAGTCTAGGAAATGTTACGTATTGTCTATACAATGAAATATGTGTAACCAGAATGCTTGAACTATTCATAAGGCACTGTGTATAGCCTATGTCATGAATTATGTGGGTATTTCCCATTAAACACGAAGTTGGGGATGATCATATGCATTATACTATAAAATCTATAAATCTTAGCCTTGCCCTGTATTCTTAATATGATGATATATGTATAGCTTGCAACACTGGACAAGGCATGTTTCGATTATTTGCACATTTCAGTGTCCAAAACACATCCAGCGATTCTCCTCTTGTACACCTTCCAATTGAATTTTTCTAGTTAGAATTTAGTCCATTGGCCAACTTAGTTTAGACTATTATGGATTATTATGCTCTATATGACTCTATAAGTCATTGCAATATTTTAGGATAAATTATTGTTGCCAATTATACATGAATTTTACCTTCTTACTCATGTAATGTTCTGAGTGAGCATGATTATTATTTATCTCCCTTTAGCTCTGTAGAGCCGCACAACTCAGCTCGTAATCAAATGGACATCAGGCCACTGAGATCGCCCAAATCAATGAACTACTGCGCCGACCGGGCATAGTGTGCCTGAGATTATACCTCTCACTCTTAACGACATGAGCACTGCACTCACTCTACTAGGCGCATAGGATGTATATCAATATCACGCACATGACATCAGAGGGATTCGTGCAAGCAACCAAACATGTGGGCCTATCAGGTCGTCAACCTGTCGTCAAGTGAGGGTTTGAGAGCATTTCCTGGTTTGGACTGTCAACCTACCATTGAGTGGGAAGTGTGGTGCCTATCGGGTCTTCGAATTGAGCCACCCATGTCAAGCCACTGAGTAGATAATGGGATGCTAAGATACGATGGACCACTGGGCCATAGGGCTAGGGTCGGGCCATTGATTGAGCGAGACTTGGCCCATTGAGCTACCGAGTAAACACAAATGGTTGGGCCATCAAATGAGGCTTGGGCGTGAGTGAAATTGGGTTAGTCTATCAGGTAGGATCAGACTGTCGGAACATCGATGAACTACTTCCTGTACCAGTTATAGGTACCTGGAATCACACTTGTGAACAACATAATGAGACACCTATAGTGACGCTTTTCATACATGGGGCTGCGAATTTTAATGACACCATGCAACCACCATATTGTTGTAGCACATAATGTGCCAGGGTTGCATGTGTATGGATATGGGCACTGCACATAAAAATATATATGCATGCCTTATCCTACAAACAAAAGGACACTACTTAGGAGATATATATATATATATATTTGTGTGTGTAGATATATTCCATCATATAAGTCTCGACAGGGTAAAGCCCTACAACAAGATGAGATGCATGCAACAGTGACCCATGTAAGTATGTCGAATGGCCCAAGCGGGAGGTGGTATATACCACTTAGCCGATCATAATGATGATATGGCCCTAAGGTAGAATGTCACATGGGAACCATGTGGGGGCCGCGTGGTATGACAAAATACCTCTGCAGAGAGGAAGTAAAACTTTAAGGCAACACAACATCTAGTTCTAGAACCTGAATAGGGCCAATTTTTGCTATCAATAAAGCCATCTTGATGAGACAATTGTGGTGGTGTCGACCATTTTTTAACTTCGAGAGGTCTAAAAAAGGAATGAAATTTTGTATACCCCATTCTCTCAACTACACTGTGGGAGTCGAGTAAACCTAGTAACCACCTCCTTATGCTAGTATGATAAGGGGGTGTGTTACAAAGTGGTATCAATTTTTATACCCCATTTTCTCAACTACATTGTGGAAGTCAGGTAAACCTACTAACCACCTCCTTGCACTAGTAAGGTAAGGGGGTGTGTTATAAAGTGGTACCATAACTCCCAGGTTCAACACTTGGACCTAATGGGCTCTATCACGAAAGGACTAATGGTTAATGGTGTAACGCTAGACAAGTAAGCTCAGATGAGGTTGTATAGTACCATTCTTGCGTTGAGGTCTGGGTATTGTCCTCTTCGATACCATTAGAGAAATTTTGAGGTCTAAAATGGGCCTCAAAACAAAATGTACAACCAAAATAAAATTTATTAGAACCGATAGGATTCAACATGATGATGTCAACCATGTGAGATGATTCACTATTTTTGGAGTAAAAAGGTTAAAAAGATTAAAAAATAAAAGAACTACTTTTTCAACTCGTATTTTCATCTTATCTCCCTATATTTTTACTCAAATTTTGAGGGGGAGCACTCGTTGGATGCGGAATTTAATTCCTCATCCAAGGATTACCCATGTTATATACTTTCGATGGACCTTGCTACATGAAAAATGAAAAATACATGAAAAAATGTGTTTGCAATCACGTTTTTTTCATGTATTTCTCATTTTTCGTGTAGAAAGGTCCATCGAAAGTATGCAACATGTGTACTTCTTGGATGAAGAACTAAACTCAACATACAACGAGTGGTCTCGCTCAAAATTTGAGAAAAATCTTATGGAGATAAGTTAAAAATACAAGTTGAAAAATTAGTTTTTTCTTTTTTCCCTCTAAAATTCGATGATGTAATCTGATCTTTTTTTATTATTTTATAATATTCCTTAGGAGAACCATTTTATACCTCAAAATTTCTCTAATGATTGTTGGTGGAAATCCTTATAATCTAAGTAGTCATTCAATTGTTTTTCAGTCTCATAAATGATTATGGTGGCATTCATTTACAGGTATGAAACATCATGAATCCTCTCCTGAGTAAGCCTCCATGATGATAGAAATGATGTCCTTTATTGCTGCCAAACCCAATCATATTTTGGAAATTCATGAAACTAGTGAAGTTGGCATGTATTCCTGAACTGTATATAGATCTCCTCCTAATTGTTACCAATTTTTTTATGAATGTGCACTTCAAAGCCTCAACTCAAACTCAAGGATGACCAACTAGATTATGTCAAGCACTATAGGTCCATATCATGGCACGCGCTAGGGTATGCGTTATATAACCAAGAGAAAGTTCTAGTGAACCTCCACATGAGATGGAATTTAAGAGGAATGATACCATGTGATACCTTGACAAGCATCCATTAAAATTCACTAAGAAGATTGCTAACCTTCAATTCCAGATGTCCGAACAAATAGAATATGAATATGGATGTCCTATACAGTACCTAATGTCAAATTGGATAAACATAAAGGTTTATATGGTGGCCCCTCTGCTACAAAACAGTGGAGAATAGTCCACAAGTTGTTGATCAAAATCCCTTATTTATAGCCAACATCTCCCAGCCTCCAAAATTAGAAAGGGTAGACTTGTGGCTTCCTTATATGTGAAAGTACGTTGTGTTTAGAAATCTATTTTTAGTGCAATAGCTAGACCTTCCATTGTATAAGCAGGGCATAAAATGGAGTTTTTAACCCCCTCCTAAGGATCCATGTTAAAGAAGTTGTTGAAGACATAATCTTATCAAGGCAAGTTTTATTGCCTTGATTGAAAAATCCAATTAAATAGAGATGCTAGGGAAGAGGAAGTGAATGATACAAGTTTGTAAGGAGATAGGTGCCACAATCCAAAAATTGTGGTGCAACACCATTACACACCTTGATATAGCCACATCATCAATGCAACAAGACCACAAGCCAAACTAGGTTGACATCAATGCCAACCAGTCAACCAACGATAATGCCAACATTGACACCTTTGCCAATCTCATATCTTGTGTTTCAAAGGTTTTTATCTATCTAGAACTTTGATAATATGGGTTCCTCCTAAATGTCTATCAAGTATGGTGAAATTTTATCAAGGCTTTCCTTCAAGTTTCTTTGCTAAAGGAAGTAGCCTTTCATACTGGAATTGATTCAGAAAATATGTAGTAAGTATTGTGCTCACCATATTACAAGTTTGATATGTTATTGGAACTTAGAGGTAGGGTGAGATCCTTGAAACTTGAGAGAGAATATTTTTCTAGTATGTATCATTTGCCTTGGACACATTGGAAATACATTCTTAGGAGATATCCTTGACATAAATTAATGAGAGTATAATTGAGTTGGTATAGTGAGTAGTGTTATGTAACTATGAAAGGATATTGGCACTGTCACCACAATAACACTCCCTCACTCTTTAGCTTGGTTCCTCTCCAACTTAATGGGGGTATCCAAAACACAAATGACTAAGTCCATATAGTTTGATGTTGATCAGTGAGATTTGATTGGACCAAAGAACTTGCTTTGAATATCATTGAAGCGTTTTTCAAATTGATTTGTAAGGGATGATTTCAAACAAGGTTTCATGTTTGGATATGATTCATAGATTTATCTTTTCTTGGCTTATTTCAAATTTGGACCTTGGAGATGTCTTAGCATAGGATTATTTCAGATTTGCATGTGAAATTTAAGGAATTGAGCAAATTAACTAATAAAAACATGAATCTGTTTACATAAAACTGGATTTCAACAATTTATATCTTGTGTTACAATGATGCTTAACACGACAGATATGTTCTAACAAACAAAGAACTAAAATCATTTGGTGTAGGATAGCGCAAAGGCAAGGCATACTTGTAGTCTCTTTAACCCTAATGTCTAAAGGAGGGAGCAACTCTATGTTTTCTTCTATGGCTAATAATAATATTAATACGACTTCGATATCACATTTTGAATTTCCAAGTATCTGAAGGGTTATTGCACTTACATGATAGGTAATGTTTAGTGAGTTCACAAAATATGCCATCACGGAATTCTCAATACGAAAAAGTACCATCCACCTTGGAAGATCAAACAAAGCAAAGGGGATACATCAGTCAGACAGGAATGTAATGCAAATAATTTATGGTTTTAACCCTTATGCATAAGAACTTTACCAAACAGTAAACATGCATTTGATCATATTAGGCGCATGGTGCCAAATTACCAATATTCTAGTAAATTGTGTTCAGTTCTTGTGACAATTTCACTTGTTAAGGAGTGATGATCCAAGAGCAATGTTACGAAGGTGGATGGTCTCTTAGAGTGCCACATGGAAGTTTGTTGTAGGTTTCATGGGTATAGAATTACCAATGAGCAAATCCTGAAACCCTGACTTTCCTTTGTTTGACTTTTGAAAGGACCCTTTTAAACTTACCTAAATTATGTTTTCTGCTCAAACCCTATATTTGAATTCTTTAAGAGAGTTGTCATGTTACCTATTTTGTTTAAGTCTAATAATCTAAGGGACCATTGTTATCTTGAGTAGAAAACATGTTAAGTTTGCAGAGCCAAAAGGCCTTAAAAGTCAAATGTGTCTAGAAAGTAAAGTAATTGAAATCATACTTGTCTTTGCATGTGAGATGAGTTGGGGCCACAGTTTTCCCTGTTGTTCATGACACTCTCCAATAAGAAACTACAAATGAATTATTATTTCTACAAGGATCTACCTAAAATACTATGATGTCAGCGTTGACCTCCTCTAACTATTGTAACTTATCCTAATTCACAGATGTCATTAAATTATGGAGTCAAAACCAGCCATAATAAAGGCTCAATGCATTGATCCTAGGTGACATTTGGTTGTTATTCAAACTCTAATTTGTTAAAATTTGGCAGTTAAAGGATGAATTTCTCCTAGAAGAAACAATATCTTTTACAATTGTTTGAACCACCTATAATAAAAATTAATTTCTGACAATTATAATATGACTTTCCAAAATAGTAAGTCACGACTCAATTTGGAAGTGACTTTACAAAATTAGAAATTCATGGCTAAATGATCAAGGATGATCTTGACATATGGAATCCACTTTAAAATCAAATCAATCATGATTACACAAGTCAAGAATTAATAGTTTATCCTTACTAGTACTATTAGTATTATGATACTATTTTTACAAAATAATCTAAAGTCATTCACCTTTAATGGATTAATAAAAAATGAATTCTCAATAATCTCATGGAATAAGTCAATTAAATTGAGAATCTCTTACTTGCAAAATCAAACCTCTCTCTTGGAATAAAATAGTAACTCCACACTTAAGAGAATGTAACTCTCCCTCACTAATTCGATGTATAGCAAAAGTGTAACTCCTTCTCGTTAAATTCACTTGTAACTCCCCCACTCAATTTTATTTGTAACTCTCACTAAATATTCTCTCGTGTCTAATTGTAACTCCCTCTCTCTCCCCCTCCCTAATTCAAATTGTAAATCCTCAAGACAAGTGTACCTCTCTCTCTATTCTTGGGAGGAGTTACACTTTGTAGAAATTCTGCAAAATCTCTACAAATCTCGCTCTAAGACCATGTAGAAAATCTGACTGTAGATTAACCCGATAATTCAATATAACCAAAGAAAAATACTACAACCTATTTCTACTATCAATTTGTGGAAGCTTAAAGATTTGAGCAAGATCGAGCTAAACACATATAACCAAAAGAAGAAGAATCAATGCACAATACACATGAAAATACTTTGGGGAAATCCTCAGCTAAAAACCCCACTATCTGTATTATCATACAAGGTGGAAATACATCAGATTATACAAAGCTTTAGCTATCACAGCTAGCCAGCTCTCAGTACAATCCTCCTGGATGTTCACAAGCAATCAAAGCTTCTCACAAGCCTTCTCCTCTGCCCTCCAAGATCCTATTTCCTTGCGTTGTTCCTAGTGGATGATTCTCACCTCACCAAGTGGAACACTGATCTAACACACTGTCAGAACTATGCAATCCTCAAGGAACCTTGCCTAGATTGAATGCATGAGTTTCCTTTATAGGAGAAAACATGCAACTGATAGTACACTGTCCTTGACATTTATCGCAACTGGGTCTTTCTCATAATAGACATGCATGAGTTTCTGATGAGGGAATCTTCAGTTATCTGGAGTACACTGGTTGAGTGCATGCATGCATCAACTGACTGATAACTCACAATTAGATCCTCTAACAGTTTGGAACTAATTCAACTGGACTTAACTCAGTAAACTGAGTCAACTAATTACAACTCAAATATAACTCAATCTTATCTCCTTAATTAAGGGATAATCTCCTTAATTTAAGGGATAACTCTTGCATGACTGCAAAAATACTTCTAACTTGAGTTTCTCCAACTAATTAATCCATAATGAATTAATTAATTATTTCCAAGCAGCTGGTGAGGCTAAATTCGATTTAATTCAAAATTTTAATTCAAGGACAAATTAAAATTGGAATATCTGGATCTATTATTTCTTGTTGCTATTTTCAACACACTTCTCAAGCAACTCCTCCCTCATGGAATTTGATTATCCTATTGTTCGCTCAAGGCATGAATTAATTTTTGTAGCTCCTCTCCTTTCTCATCTATTTAAGCAAGAGAAAGTGAGAGTTGAGTGTAGCATGTTCATTGTGAAGAAGGAGAGAAAGTGTTAAGTGTGTGCAAGAGAAGTGTGTGAGAAAGTGAAGAGAAAGAGCAAGGGAAGAGCTTGAACAAGTGATCTTCAAGCAAAGACAAGAGCATTTCAGCTACAAGTTAATCAAACATTGGTGACTTTATTCATTCTCTCTCTCTCTCTCTCTATGTGTGTGTGTGTGTGTACTTTGTTGAACAATTGAATAAATCTAATAGAAGAAGAATCATTTGGGTTTTCCACTTTGAGGGGTTTTTCCCTAGTCATTGGACCTAAATCTTTGTGTTTCATATTTGTGTTTGGTTGTCTTCATATGATCCTTGTTTCTATGTTCTATCTACAATTGTTGATCTGAAAATTTTGGAAGAATAAATATTCATTATAAGTAATTTTAACATCATAGAACATTCGTCTTCTACAAAGTACATTCAACTTTCTGCAAAGTACATTTATTTCTTAGCAAAGAACAATTAGTTTTCTGCAAAGTACTTTTTCTTAGTTTTCAAAAACTTTCATATTTTTAACATGGTATTAGAGCCTTATTGAAGACAATTCCAAGGAGACCAGAGATCATCTAAAGGGACCCCACTTGCTACCAAAGTTTTCTGATAGAGATGACTTCATCCTACTTCAAGGTAGAGGATAAGTTGAATGATGCTTCAAACTTCGGTCCATGGAAAGAAATTATAGATATCACTCTTGAAGAACATGAAGTTATGGAGTATGCTGAAGTCACAGTAGTTGATCCACCAAAGAATGTAAGTGTTGTTGTCAAATCTAAACATAAAAAGGGTGAAAACAAAGCTAGAAAAATTATCTTTGATTCTCTTAGTGATCTTCTCATTACTTACATTTCTAGTTTGAATAAAGCTAAAGAAATGTATGAAAAACTAATTGGAATGTTTACAATTAGTAACTTGAACCAGATAATTTCCTTGAAGAATCAGTTGAAAGACATCAAGATGAACAAAGGAGAGATGGTTCAAGCATACTTCTTGAGATTGAACAAAATCAGGAATCAACTATCAACAATTGGTGAAGTTGTACCCGAAAAATAATGGTTTTGACTACGCTTGGAGGCCTTTCTCTTGTTTGGGAGACTTTCATCACCACCATCAGCAATATTAACATTATTCCCACATTTGATGAGCTGTTAGAAAAGTGTGTTCAAGAGGAGGCCAAGATGATCTCCAGAGGGACAATTTCACATCATGAATAAGGAGAACCTACTGCATTTTCAACCTATGACAAGAGAAAGAAAGGTAATAAAGGCTCTCATCAATTTTCAAAGAAGTTTGATTTCAAATCAAATGATTCATTTAAATGGAATCTAGGAATGCAAAATTTAGATGCTTTAACTTTCAAAAGCATGGTCACTTTGCTTGTGACTGTAGAGAAAGAAGAAGAGAACTTAGATTCAAAAAAAAATCTGATTATAGAAAAGAAACTTCTAAAAATCAAAGAAAAGGTCATCTTAAGAAAAAAATAAATCCAAGGTATAGAAATAATGCAACGGAAACACAATTATAATATTTTCTTGTTTTTTCTCTTTCCATTTCTTCTTCTGGAGATTCATTTGATAACTAGCTAGATAATAGTGGTGCTTCCAAACATTTTATGGTTACAAATAAGTACTCTCTAATCTAGTTGAGAGGGACAATAATTTAGATGCTATCATTAGAGATAATTCTACTCACTAAGTTAAGGTTTATGGTTTAGTTTCATTTGAGTTAGATGATGGCAAATCTATTTTTCTGCAAGAATTTTTGTATGTACCTAGTTTGAAAAAAGAATCTTGTATCCATATCTACTCTAAAAGATAAAGGAATGAACTTTGCTTTTATTAATGGAAAATTTCTAACTTGGACTTTGAACTCAAATATGAGAGAAGCCTTCTCTCTTGGATCAAGATGTGAAGGGATTTACAAATTTAATGGTAAACCCATTCACGCACTTGTCCATGATACCAATCTTTAGTGTGAGCTATGGCACAAAATATTTTCTCACCTACACTACAAAGTCTTACCTCATGAAAGGAAGATGGTTTCTGGAATTCCAGAGATCAAAACGGATCATGAAGGATTTTGCCCAAGATGTGCAAGCGGAAAGCATGTAATGGGACCTTTCCCTTCAAGAAAATAAAAACTAGTCAGGTACTTCAGCTCATACATTCTGATTTATGTGAACCTATGCATGTTACTTATCTTAGTGGATACTTGTATTTCATAATTTTTGTTGATTTTTTTTCTTGCAAGACATCGATATTCTAAGCTTTTTAATCTGATAATCGGAGTGAGTTCACATCCAATGATATTAATGATATTTGCAAAGACATCGGAATAAAGAAAGAAACAATTGTGTCGTACAATCCACAACAAAATGGTGTGGTTGAGAGGAAAAAAAAAACCATTATGGAAGAGGTCACAGCTATGCTGCTTGATCAAAAGCTACCAAAGCTTCTATGGGGAGAAGTTACAAATATCATTGTTTGTGTGCAAAATAGAACTCCTCATCAGTCCTGAGACAATAAGACTCCTAAAGAAGTCTTCACTAGTGAAAGGCCTGAGGTGAGTCATTTGAGAATCTTTGGTTATCCTATGTACTTCTACGTGTCGAAATAGAAAGGGAACAAATTGGAAGCTTCAGATAAGAAAGGTACATGTGTTAGTTATTGTGATAATTCAAAAGCTTATAGAATTTATGTACCTGATCAAAAATCTATAGAGTTTAGTAGAGACGTAACATTTGATGAAGATGAAAATCTTGGAAAAGAAAGACTCTCCTCTACCTGTCATTATTGAAAGACAAGTTGTTAATGAAAAAGAGTATGCATTTGAGTCTGAAACGAAACCTGAGAATGAGTTTGTTGATAATCCCATGGGTTCCATGGATCCTCTAGATCCTCCACCACATGATCCTCCTACCAAAAGGATACCACTATCACTGCGACATACCTTGCAAGATGCTGAACAACATGTTGCCCCAAGAGGAACATCCAGAGAAAGTACGAATCAAATTTTGTCCCAAGGGTAAGTTGCTGACATGAGTAACAACATTCAGGTAGAATCTTACACCTTTGAAGAAACTACAAAAGAAGAAGTCTGGAAAGATGCCATGACTGAAGAATATGAGTCCTTCATCCAGAATGATGTCTCAGAAGTGGTTCCTAGACCTCAACAAATTTATTATTGTAATAACCTCAACTTGATTCTCTATGTAAATAAATTAAACCAAGGTCATGGGACACATAGTCCAAGGTGAATGAGGGGATAAAAATTATAGTGGGCATCATTTGTGGTTTAGTATTGGCTATGGAAATTGGCATTGGCATTGTAAAAGGAAAAGGGAAATAAATGGCAATCAATTAAAACAAAGAAAGGAAAATAGGAGAAAAGGAAGATGAAGAGACAAGAATGTGCATGCAAGGGAAAATGAAGTAAAAATGGAGGAAAAGGAAAAAAAGAATGTAGAAATTTTGAATAATAAACACATATTCAACAGAGATTATCCTGATCATGCACTATTGCGGAATACATGCACAATACATAAGCTCCTCTATGTTGATCAACAATTTAGCAACATCAAAAACAATGAAACATCAACAGCATGCACATATTAACACAGTATGTATCCCAGGGAAAGCTTACAGCTGAAAACCCCACACTATCTGTATATTAATGATTGAGAACATGTAACATTACATAGTACAATACTCCTCTCAAGTATCCAGCACTATCTCCACCTGTTACACACAAACCAGCTCAGACCTAAACAAGTCACTGGTTCAAATCTTCTCCACTGCTTTGCCTACCTCTATTGCATAAACCTGCTGAGAATCACTCACACTGGAAATCACGTGAGCACAGGCTATTCTACTGGGAAAATCAACACAATACTCATTGGCATACTCAATCTATGCTTGTGCAAATCCTCATGCACAACTATAGTCACAACTGATAGCAATCTCAACCTCTAACACCTGTCCCTGTTGAACTGTACATGCACTGACATGCAATTGAGTTAACTAATGTATTCTTTAGTTGCATTATGAGTTAATAATTATTTTAACAAGTCATCATTAGTCTATTTTCAGTTAGACTAATTACAACTAGTTTAACCAAGTCAAACTGAACACAACTCCATCAACTCCACAATCAACTCCACCAAACTCAACTGCTTGAGTTCTAACTAAAGTCCTGCATCCAACAACTCAACTGACCCACAAAGAAAGTGCATTTCCTTTTGACAGCTGCTTGTGCCACATCCGTAGCTCAAACTGAAGTGCTCCAAGAGAATAAGATAAAGTTTATAGTCTAAATATTATTATGAGACAATAATATTTGACTTTTCTATTTTTGACTGCCAGTATAAAAATAGACTTCGATCACTCCTGCTGTGATCCAAAAATAGAAGTCCATCTATTTTTCCCAACATGACCAATCATCCATAAACAACATTCTGCAGCTCATAGACCATGATCCATATGTCTAAAAATAGACTTTGCGCCATAATTTGCCTACGGGCCCACTTAGTGAAGGCGACTCCTTTCCACCAAGCTCCATCATCTTGTTGCATTCTCAACACTCCCTCTCAACAAGATATGGATTATCAGCAACCCCTATCCTGCCTTGGTGGTATTCGAATTTGCTCCTGGTGACCGCCTTTGTCAAGATATCAACATCCTAGTCCTCCGTTGGAATGTATGAAAGTAACATGATTCTCTGCTCCACACAATCTCTGATATGATGGTACCTGATGTCAATATGCTTAGATCTATCATGAAATACAGGATTAGCCGAGATTTTAATACAACTCTGGTTATCACAGTAAATCACAGTAGGATCCAAGTGGGAACCGAACAAACCGACCAGAATCTTCCTCATCCATATAGCCTCGCATGCAGACAAACTTGCTGCCATATACATGGCCTCTGCTGAACTGAGTGCCACGGATCTCTACTTCCTGTTGTACCAAGAAACTGCTGTCGACCCGATACTGAAGACCCCTCCTGATGTGCTCTTTCTGTCCGTTGGGCTCCCTGCCCAATCTGCATCTGTGAAGCCACATAGCTTCACCTCATCTTCCTGTCTGTACCACAAACCATATCCCGATGTGCCTCTAAGATAACGCAATACATGCTTGCCCGCCTTCCAGAAGAGCTTGGTAGGCTTAACCATAGCTTGTGAAAGCTGGTTAACTGCATAGCATATATCAGGTCGTGTATTGACTAGATACATAAGCGACCCCACCAACTGTCGATAAACAGTGGCGTCCACTTGTTCTACTAAAGTGGCATCCTCCTTCCTCCAACCTCCAGGAAGAGGAGTATCAACAGGCTTGCAGCCATGCATGTTGAACTTCTCCAGTATCTCCCGAGCATACTTACCCTGAGAAACAAACAGTCCACCACTGCGCTGCCAAATTTCCAATCCCAGGAAATAATGAAGGAGGCCCAAGTCCTTCATCTCAAACTCCTTAGCAAGATCATCCTTGCATGAAAGTATAAAAAACTCATCACCTGTTAGAATCAAATAATCAACATAAAGTACAATGATAAGCAACTTAACCTCCACCACAATCTGGTATAGGTTAGGATCCGCCTCACTCTTGGAGAATCCAAGTCCGGTGAAATAACTGTCTATCCGTGTGTACCAAGCACGTGGTGCTTGTTTCAACCCATACAACGCTCTCTTGAGCCTGCACACATGCGACTCGCTGCTGAAGATCTCAAAACCTTTGGGCTGCTCAATGTACACCTCCTCCTCAATGACTCCGTTGAGGAACACAGTCTTCACATCCATCTGATGAATGTGCCACCCCATCTGTGCTGAGAGAGCAAGAATCGTCCGTATGGAATAATACCTTACGACAGGTGCAAAGGTCTCCTCATAATTGATCCCCTCTATCTGTGAAAAGCCTCGGGCAACAAATCTTGCCTTGTACTTCTCCACACTCTCGTCAGCTGCCTGCTTAACTTTGTAGATCCATCTCGAACCCACCACTGATTTCCCTTCCGGTCTAGGAACAATCTCCCATGCACTATTTCTGACAATAGAATCATGCTCTTCCACCATGGCGTCTACCCATGCAGGATCCTCCACAACTTCCTTGAAAGAGGATGGCTCAGTCACAACACATTTGCTCACAAGAGCCATGTATCCAGTGTACCGATCAGGTGACTGTCTCTGCCTGCGTTGGGCTGTAGGTGGTCCTACAACTTTCTCTGCATCTTGAGCAAGTCGCTCAGCTTCTGTCAAGCGCTTTCGCCCTCTGATGGTTGGCGCTGCATGAGTGGTCTCTTCCATTCCATGAACTTCGTCCTGTGGCTGATCCACGTCCTGAAGCTCATCCTTAGGAACTAATAGCTCCTCATCTGCATGCAAGTGTGGCTCCCTCTCAAGCGAACACTTCATGGCTTTCTCCTCCTGAAATTTTATATCCTGTTGCACAACAGTTTTACCACTGTCTGGCAAATACACAAAATAGTTGTGGGGTGTATCAGTGTACCCCACAAATATCCCAACCTCTGCGGTCGGCTCCAAATTCTTCCTGGCATCCTTCGTCACATGCATGTAAACATTAGCACCAAAAATCCTCAAATGAGAAAGATTAGGCTTCTTACCAGAATAAGCCTCCTCGGGTGTACTCATGCCAAGTATCTTGTGAGGACAACGGTTCTGCACATAAACTATTGTATTGCATGCTTCCGCCCACAAGTGAAGGGGTAGGCCCTGATCATGCAACATCGCCCGTGCAGCACCCATGATCGTTTTGTTCTTCCGCTCAGCAACCCCGTTCTGCTGTGGGTTATGGGGAGCTATGAGCTCTCTTCGAATCCCTTCTGCATTGCAAAAATCCTTGAACTCGTCAGAGATGTATTCACCACCATTATCGCTCCTAAGAGCCTTCACCTTCTTCCTCGACTCCTTCTCGACCAGTGCTTTGAATTCACAAAACTTTTAATATGTCTTGCTCTTCTTCTGCATGAAGAAGATCCAACACTTACGAGAGAAATCATCAACAAAAATCACATAATACCTGTGTTTTGCTGTCGAAGCTACTGAGAAAGGTCCACACACGTCTGTGTGAATTCTCTCAAGGATTGTCGTGGTGTGACTATCCTTCTCGTGAAAGGTGGCTTTCACAAACTTTCCCAAAGTACACCCCTTGCACTGATCTGACTGCGCAAGAGTGCCTTTAGGAAGCCCTATAGTGATCTGTTGCAGTATCTTCAAGGCTCCATGGTGAAGGTGACCTAATCTCCTGTGCCACAGCTCGCCATCATCCCGGCTCAACAATCCTTCTGCCTTGCATGCCATTGCTACGCATCCATCTACATGCAACCGATAAAGGTTCCTCACTCGAACCCCTATCTTCTGGGTTTCTCCAGTTGTCTTGCTGCGCAGGAAAGCCTTTCCCTCGCTGAAAACAACATCATATCCCTTGTCTTCTAACATCGCCACAGAGATAAGATTCTTCTTCAATCCTGGAACATGCATCACTTCCTTCAATACGAAGGGTTTACCAGACTCCCTCTCAAAGGAAATGGTACTGATAACGGTCGCACTGTATCTACCATCATCGCCCATCTCGATGTGCACTCCAAGATCTTTGTCCTCCAGATCAGAAAACAAATCTTGATCTCCCGTCATGTGAAAAGACGCACCACTGTCCAAGAACCACACCAATCCAATCACACTTGAAACCAAGCATGAGATCAATGAAAAGTCAAGCTCAAAATGCGAGGCTAGAGCCTCCCCTGCTGCAGATCCAGCAGCTTGCTTGTTCTTCTTCTTTTGCGGACAATTAGTGGCATAGTGTCCGTGCTGGTGACAGTGAAAACACTTCACTTTGGACATGTCCTGCTTCTTGCCTTTCGCACCAGACTGAAAAGCTTTCTTGCTCTTCCCCTTCTTTGCTTTGGCAACCACAATGCAATTTTCTTCATCAGTTCCCTTTGATGAAGATCCATCCCTGGTACTCCGCCTGATCTCCTCCTGCACAAGATCTGACCACTTTCTCTCCCATCCTAGCAATTTATCCCGACTATTGACAAAGTCCTGATAGGAATTCCAACTCTTCGGAAGACCAAGGAGAGCCAAGCTCACCAAGTCCTCATCATCAACAGTGACCCCCACACTTCCCAGCTCATCTCGACACTAAGTGAAATTCGTGAGATACTTGGGCATACTATCACCCTTCTCACATTTGATGTTTCTGAGTTTATCCTTGAGTGCCAGCTTCCTCTAATCACTCTTGCTTTGGAATAGAACTGTCAAAGCTTTCCACATCAACTATGGAGAAGCCTTACCATGCAGGCTGGACACAATGTGATCCTTCACGCCCTCCAACGGAATCCTTCGACACTTTGCTGTCTTATTTTGCCAAACCTTAGCTGTTGTAGCATCAGTAGGCTTTGGGACCTCAGCCTCTATGAACTCCTTCAGCTCGTTATCATCCAACACCACCTCCATCCTATCCTTCCATGCAATATAGTTCGAGCTGCCCTCAAGAGCATACTCCAATCGCAATCCGTTGAAAGACATTGCAACATTGACACCAAGAAAACACTGCTGCAAATTCGAATTCTACCAGCTCCAAACTCAACCGCCTCGGATCTAAGATTCGTGAGAACAAAGTATTTCTCGTACAGAGATTGACTGTATGGTATTTTACCAGATATCTCACCTTCCAAAGGAAGGATGAATCCAGAGGCAACCTGGCCCAATTACAGACTCTGCCTGAAAAAATAAGATGTAAACACTTCCTGAATAGTAGATCTGATGATCAACACCTCTGATACCATGTAGAAATTTTGAATAATAAACACATATTCAACAGAGATTATCCTGATCATGCACTATTGCGGAATACATGCATAATACATAATCTCCTCTACGTTGATCAACAATTTAGCAGCATCAAAAACAATGAAACATCAATAGCATGCACACATTAACACAATATGTATCCCGGGGAAAGCTTACAGCTGAAAACCCCACACTATCTGTATATTAATGATTGAGAACTTGTAACATTACATAGTACAATACTCCTCTCAAGTATCCAACACTATCTCCACTTGTTACACACAAACCAGCTCAGACCTGAACAAGTCACAGGTTCAAATCTTCTCCACTGCTTTGCCTACCTCTATTGCATAAACCTGCTGAGAATCACTCAAACTAGAAATCACGTGAGCACAGGCTATTCTACTGGGAAAATCAACGCAATACTCATTGGCATACTCAATCTATGCTTGTGCAAATCCTCATGCACAACTATAGTCACAATTGATAGAAATCTCAACCTCTGACACCTGTCCCTGTTGAACTGTACATGCACTGACATGCAACTGAGTTAACTGATGTATTCCTTAGTTGCTTTATGAGTTAATAATTAGTTTAACAACTCATCATTAGTCTATTTGTAGTTAGAATAATTACAACTAGTTTAACCAAGTCAAACTGAACACAACTCCATCAACTCCACAATCAACTCCACCAAAATCAACTGCTTGAGTTCTAACTGAAGTCCTGCATGCAACAACTCAACTGACCCACAAAGAAAGTGTATTTCCTTCTGACAGCTGCATGTGCCACATCCGTAGCTCAACTAAAGTGCTCCAAGAGAATAAGATAAAGTTTATAGTCTAAATATTATTATGAGACAATAATATTTTACTTTTCTATTTTTGACTGCCAATCTAAAAATAGACTTTGATCACTCCTGCTGTGATCCAAAAATAGAAGTCCATCTATTTTTCCCAACATGACAAATCATTCATAAACAACATTCTACAACTCATAGACCATGATCCATATGTCTAAAACTAGACATAGTCTAAAAATAGACTTTGCGCCATAATTTGCCTGTGGGCCCACTTAGTGAAGGAGACTCCTTTCCACTAAGCTCCATCATCTTGTTGCATTCTCAACATTCCCTCTCAACAAGATATGGATTATCAGCAACCCCTATCCTACCTCGGTGGTATTCAAATTTGCTCCTGGTGAGCGCCTTCGTCAAGATATCAGCATCCTGATCCTTCGTTGGAATGTATGAAAGTAACATGATTCTCCGCTGCACACAATCTCTGATATGATGGTACCTGATGTCAATATGCTTAGATCTATCATGAAATACAGGATTAGCCGAGAGTTTAATACAACTCTGGTTATCACAGTAAATCACAGTAGGATCCAAGTGAGAACCGAACAAACTGACCAGAATCTTCCTCATCCATATAGCCTCGCATGCAGCCAAACTTGCTGCCATATACTCGGCCTCTGCTGAAATAAGTGCCACGGATCTCTACTTCCTGTTGTACCAAGAAACTGTCGTCAACCTGATACTGAAGACCCCTCCTGATGTGCTCTTTCTGTCCGTTGGGCTCCCTGCCCAATCTGCATTCGTGAAGCCACATAGCTTCACCTCATCCTCTTGTCTGTACCACAAACCATATCCCGATGTGCCTCTAAGATAACGCAATACATGTTTGCCCGCCTTCCAGAAGAGATTGGTAGGCTTAACCATAGCTTGTGAAAGCTCGTTAACTGCATAGCATATATCGGGTCATGTATTGACCAGATACATAAGCGACCCCACCAACTGTCGATAAACAATGGTATCCACTTCTTCTGCCGAAGTGGCATCCTCCTTCCTCCAACCTCCAGGAAGAGGAGTATCAACAGGTTTGCAGCCATGCATGTTGAACTTCTCCAGTATCTCCCGACCATACTTACCTTGAGAAACAAACAGTCCACCACTGCGCTGCCAAATTTCCAATCCCAGGAAATAATGAAGGAGGCCCAAGTCCTTCATCTCAAACTCCTTAGCAAGATCATCCTTGCATGAAAGTATCAACAGCTCATCACCTGTTAGAATCAAATCATCAACATAAAGTACAATGATAAGCAACTTACCCTCCACCACAATCTGGTATAGGTTAGGATCCACCTCACTCTTGGAGAATCCAAGTCCGGTGAAATAGTTGTCTATCTATGTGTACCAAGCACGTGGTGCTTGTTTCAACCCATACAGCGCTCTCTTGAGCCTGCACACATGTGACTCGCTGCTGAAGATCTCAAAACCTTCGGGCTGCTCAATGTACACCTCCTCCTCAATGAATCTATTGAGGAACGCAATCTTCACATCCCTCTAATGAATGTGCCACCCCATCTGTGCTGAGAGAGCAAGAATTGTCCGTATGGAAGAATACCTTGCGACAGGTGCAAAGGTCTCCTCATAATCAATCCCCTCTATTTGTGAAAAGCCTCGAGCAACAAATCTTGCCTTGTACTTCTCTACACTCTCTTCAGCTGCCTACTTAACTTTGTAGATCCATCTCGAACCCGCCATTGATTTCCCTTCCGGTCTAGGAACAATCTCCCATGCACTGTTTTTGACAATAGAATCATTCTCTTCCACCATGGCGTCTACCCATGCGGGATCCTCCACAGCTTCCTCGAAATAGGATGGCTCAGTCACAACACATTTGCTCACAAGAGGCATGTATCCAGTGTACTGATCAGGTGACTGTCTCTGCCTGCGTTGGGCTGTAGGTGGTCCTACAACTTTCTCTGCATCTTGAGCCAGTCGCTCAGCTTCTGTCAAGCGCTTTCGCCCTCTGATGGTTGGAGCTGCATGAGTGGTCTCTTCCACTCCATGAACTTCGTCCTGTGGCTGATCCACGTCCTGAAGCTCATCCTTAGGAACTAATAGCTCCTCATCTGCATGCAAGTGTGGCTCCCTCTCAAGCGAACACTTCATGGCTTTCTCCTCCTGAAATTTTATATCCCGTCGCACGACAATTTTACCATTGTCTAGCAAATACACACGATAGTTGTGGGGCGTATCAGTGTACCCCACAAATATCCCAACCTCTGCGGTCAGCTCCAACTTCTTCCTGGCATCCTTCGTCACATGCATGTAAATGTTAGCACCAAAAATCCTCAAATGAGAAGGAGCAAGCTTCTTACCAGAATAAGCCTCCTCGGGTGTACTCATGCCAAGTATCCTGTGAGGACAACGGTTCTGCACATAAACTCCTATATTGCATGCTTCCGCCCACAAGTGAAGGGGTAGTCCCTGATCATGTAACATCGCCCGTGCAGCACCCACGATCGTTCTGTTCTTCCTCTCGGCAACCCCGTTCTGCTGTGGGTTATGGGGAGCTATGAGCTCTCTTCGAATCCCTTCTGCTTTACAGAAATCCTTGAACTTGTCAGAGATGTATTCACCACCATTATCGCTCCTAGGAGCCTTCACCTTCTTCCTCGACTCCTTCTCGACCAGTGCTTTGAATTCACAGAACTTTGAATATGTCTCACTCTTCTTCTGCATGAAGAATGTCCAACACTTATGAGAGAAATCATCAACAAAAATCACATAATACCTATGTTTTGCTGTCGAAGCTACTGAGAAAGGTCCACACATGTCTGTGTGAATCCTCTCAAGGTTCATCATGGCATGATTATCCTTCTCGTGAAAGGTGGCTTTCACAAACTTTCCCAAAGTACACCCCTTGCACTGATCTGACTGCGCAAGAGTGCCTTTAGGAAGCCCTGTAGTGATCTGCTGCAGTATCTTCAAGGCTCCATGGTGAAGGTGACCCAATCTCCTGTGCCATAGCTCGCCATCATCCCGGCTCACCAATCCTTCTGCCTTGCATGCCATTGCTACGAATCCATCTACATGCAACTGATAAAGGTTCCTCACTCGAACCCCTATCTTCTAGGTTTCTCCAGTTGTCTTGCTGCGCAGGAAAGCCTTTCCCTCGCTGAAAACAACATCATATCCCTTGTCTTCTAACATCGCCACAGAGATAAGATTCTTCTTCAATCCTGGAACATGCATCACTTCCTTCAATACAAAGGGTTTACCAGACTCGCTCTCAAAGGAAATGGTACCGATACCGGTCGCACTGTATCAACGAGTGTACATATTTGCAAATTATAACTTAAACATCTCAACTATTCTAGACTTCAGTCATACCCAGATCAGAATATTTTCAGTGTAAATCACACATTATCATTTAGATCTAGACTATCCATGATCAAACCATATAATAAGAATTCATTTCAGATCCCGATCCACCATTAGATCTCATCCCTCATCAACTACTAAGGTTCATCCTTAGTTCAGATCAAGCAAAGCACCATAAGCCCATAACCTGCATATTTGATCTAACACTTCATAAGATATTCAATACTTGCACACCTAGCCTAATGATCTTCTCCTCCTTATATAGTTTTAGGCTTTCTTAATACCTTGGACCAAAACCACTTAGGACCAAATACCTAGGGTCAATACCTTGGACCAAATACCTTGGACCAATATGTTGGACCAAAATACCTTGGATCAATACCTTGGACTAAATACCTTAGACCAAAACCTTGGTTTTCCAACATGTACGCGCTTTTCCTCCTGTGAAAGTGCGTGTATAAGTATACACTCCTTTTGTTTTGCGGACCTAAGTGTACACGCTCTTTTTGTATTGTGAACCCATGTATACAACTTAACATACTTGAATATGTCATTTTTCTTCAACTTCTTGATTATGATCTGTAATCCTTTGTTCCTTCATCCTATTCTTTTGTACCATTACTTTGTTCACTCTAAATAGACCTGTTATAATGTGATTTTCCATTGTACATTACTTCTAAACTGATTTCTTTGGAATTCCCTGCATTTTGTCACATCTATAAACAAAACTGCCATGCATTCTGTCACATCTAATATCACTCTTGAAGATTCATCTAGTTACCATATATAAGTGAGTTGTTCTGCTACAAGTGGGTTGCCATCAAGTACAACACATGTATCATAATGCCAACAATCTCCCCCTTTGGGCTTGATGGCAGCCATGTTGGTGTTGATTACTGCAAGCTGTAGAAATTGTTAGAGATAACAAGCAACACCAAAATACTCTCCCCCTTTGACATCAAGGGCAAAGGGCAGACCAAGATACTCTCCCTCTTTGATATCAAGGGTAAAGGGTTGACCAAAATTAATACTTTCATATCTGAACAACTAAATATGAACATTGATCATGCTCCCCTAGGCACATGCTGAATTCTCTGATTAAACTCCCCTTTTGTACATGCTGAGATGCACTATACCAGCCATGCTCCCCCCTGAGCACATGGAGAGTCTGCAAATATATTTTCTAAAGGAATAACATGACTCTATAACTCAACTATGTGAGTATGACCATCCTATCACCAATGACTCATACATACATCAATCTCCCAACCAAGTGGCGATATACCAAATCTGACTCATCTACCCAACCAAGTGGGGATATACCAATTGTTTATACATGAATGAAATATAGAAATTATTACATCATCCTTCCCATGCATAGTGGGGGTAAAAATTACATCATATGACCCAAAAAGGACTCATTAAAATACTATGAGAAACAAAGACATATTTTGGTCCTTTATATGAACTTTACATCAAATGATATACATGACATTTATAACAAAGACCAAAGATCTAAACAAGACCATGATAGTCATTAGCAACTATCATATATGATCTGCTCCATAAGCATCTATCAGCAACATCCAGACTAGCAATATGTATATGTCCATCATTAGTTCCCAAGATATAACAATGTAAATATCATCAACCTGTGATAAAGTATTCCGCATATAGATATCAACTCATCCTCTTGATCTTATCAAGATCAACTTGCTTTGTTTCCTTAGTAGAAAGAGCCTTATCATAACCTTCCATGAATCAACTATGCATATGTCATATCTCCAAGCAGTAACATAAAAACATATCATATGTATGTGAAAACACCATAGTCATCATCTATGATCATAACATCATCAACAAGAACTGCATGATCTTTCCACAAGAACCCACAATATATCAACCATGTATCATCACTAGGGAACATCCCACATCTGATAAGCATCAACCATGATAATCAACATATGTGAGTATCAAACCTATCATCATAAAGTAAGAAGTCATCATCATTATGTGACTAAGAGAGCCATGTCTCCGAATATCCATGTATTCAAATAGTTATGTCTTCATGAGACCTGCAATAACACCAATCTCTTGGCCAACCAACAATATTTATCAATATGCAACTTAAGTAATCATCCATGTATCCAACATAATGTGTATCCATCAAAGAGATAGAAATATGTATCTAGAGCCCCAAGGGTTAGCTCAATCGGTCAAGCCGGGGCCTCGCCAATGGGAGGTCACAGGGTCGAAACCCGAAAGCCCTTGGGGTTAGGTCTGTGATGGCCGAGGGGTGTGACCCCCTTCGGGTGGGGTCCACTCTAGAGAATTTCGATCCTGGACGTAGCGGACCACTGACCATGGTATCCGTGAACCAGCAGTGAAAAAAAAAAAAAAAAAAAAAAAAGAAATATGTATCTAGCAAACTATGAGCTCATAGTCATTTGTCAAGATTTCTTGATACCAACAACAATCCTCAACCATGTGAGAGCCAAGAACTATAGGAATCCTACATCATAACTGCACCATATGAATTTTATGCATCTTTGAAGGCATGATGACAACAACATAAAAGAAATGAGTGACTCATCATCAAATAATGAAGTTGTGTACTCAAGCTTTGTACTTCTCCTTGTCCTTATGAAGATCACCATGTATATGTATTGTATGCATCATCAAAAGGTCATCCACTATCGTCCATAAATCTGATATGAATAACAACTATGTATCCCCAAGCAATACAAGTATCATCTGATACTTTATCATATGCAACTCATAACTGCAACATGGCATGATGTGTCATTTAAACACTTCAACAACATAAGTACCCAAGACTTCTAAACATGATTCCAACAATGCATTATTAAAGTTGAACCTATGCCAACTGTTTACTGTCAGATCTGATCATTGTATATATAAGTAAGGATCATCAAGGCATCATCATCAACTAGTTATATATCAAGTCATAAACAACTTATTAGGGTCAAAATCACTTCTACATATCATCAATAGAATGTAATAATCATCAATCAAAACATAAAAGATAATTGATAATTGATTGAACCATATCAAACCCCTTTTCCTAAGTATGTCCCACAACTTCTTCATCAAACCGACATATACGCAAATATGCAGCTTCGAACTCGCGTATATACGCGACTTGTCTTCATGATAACTGTGTATGAGAATTAGAACACTGAAATTTCATACTCTGAGCTTCTCCTGAGTTTGTTCTGTATGTATACTAGGCTATGCCACATATTTCTGGTTGTACTTCCTTCTTCTTCCATACCTTGAATTGTGATGATGTTTGCTCCTTTTGGTATGTTGGTCGAATTTTTCTCTTGCATTCTTTTGCTATATGCCCAAACTTGTTACAAGCATAACATCTTATATTTTTCATATTCCCTCTATAGCAGTTAATGGCTTTGTGAACAAACATATTGCAAAAAAAAATATCCCATAAAGTACGTGGAAGTTGATGATCTTTCTGTGTGACTGTTATTAGATTGAACCATTCTACTTTTGCATCTGGCTACAACATGTCCAAAATTATGACATATAAAACATTCAACATTATTCATCAAAGGAAAGAATCGATTAACACTTCCATAGTTAGGAGTAAATGATTTTCTTTGAAGACTTTCTTTCCTTGGTTGTTGATGTGGTTGACCTCGTATCTCATTGTTGAGCATATCTGATTTTGCACTAGAGTTCCTTGATTTATTTTGTGAGCTAGATTCACCTTTAACAGTTTCATGAAATCCAAGACCAGATTTGATGGCAGGAGACCTTTGACTATTAATAATTTCATCCAAAATCTTAGTGCTATCTTGAAATAGTACAAGTTTATCCTTTTCTTCTAATTTACCTTTTAGGATATTTACCTCAACCTGATATTGCTCTTCCTTTTCAAGATACTGCTTCTTCATGATTTCTTCAGCTTTTCTTCCTTCTTCCACTTGTTGCCTTAATTCGAGAACTTCATTTTCTTGTTCTTCAAATGCTTGGAGTAGTTCTTCATTTTGCTCATTTGAGTTTTTGAGATCTTCTTTAGAGAAACGATCACACCTTCAAGACCTTCACAGGAGCTCATTCTTTCTAAAATTTCCTTGCTTGTTGTGTCCTTTTCATTCGCTTCAATTCTTAGTGATGTCACTTCATCCTGCAGCCTTTGAAATTGGTCTTCCTTTCCCTTGTACTACTTCCTTACTTTGTTTCCTTCCTCCAACTGGGCTTTTAATCTCGTAACTTCTTCTTTGTAGGAACATTTCCTTTTATCAATTAAATCCTTTTGATATCTAATTGTGTCTGTGAGGTTTTTAAATTCTGCCTCTATTTGATTTCTTTCTCTTTCATCCATAAGAGCAAATTCAGTTGTTTCACTGTCACATTCATTATCTTCAAATGAGCATATAAATGTATCACCATAGAACAACAGATTCGTACCTGATAATTCTTTTTCTTGTTTATCTTCATTCTGAGGTGATTTTGAATATGAGGAGTTGCTTCCACATAATGGCCAATCATCTCTTCCACTGTCAAAGTTCCCCTAAGATGTCCTCTTCTTTTGGGGTGCTTTCTTCTTTAGCTTCTTTCCCATTGTTTCTACGGATCTCCTTCAAGAGGTCAAGCTTCTATCAAAGGACCTGATCTGATACCAATTGTTGGAAATAATATTGAGAGGGGGGTGAATCAGTATTAGTCAAATAATTTTTCTTTTCATACTCTGGTTTATATATGCTACTTCAATTAAGTTAACTTGCGTATACACACAACTAGTGTATATCCAACAAACTTATGATTCAGTTAATTAATCATATATTGATCTTTAATCAATGCATCAATACTTCATTAACTATATAACTAGTAACCATGTGCAACAATAAAAGAACAAACCATCACACATAAGAAACACACATGAACACCAAGGATTAAGGTGGAATCCTAATGCGAGACAAAAACCACCTGCTGTTGTCTTCTTTTAATATAAGAAAAACCTGTTTACAATCTTGTACTAGTGCAGAATAAAACCAGTACGCAGGCACCCACTTGCAGAAGGCTACAACCTTCTCTCATTCTCCAGCGTCTACTGGAAGGCAGTTACAACCCCCTAGCTCTTGTACTAGCCAATCCATTTACTAGTACATAGGCGCCGGCCTACAGAAGGCTCCAACCTTCACTTGTTTTCCAACTGCTACTAGAAGGGAGCTCCAACCCCTGGCTCTTGTCCTCACTGATATGTTTACTAGTACATAGGAACCAGCCTACAAAAGGCTACGACCTTTTCTCTTCCTCCAGGAACCACATTTCATGAATTTTCACACTGAATACTCCTAGAACACAACACAAAAATCTAAAGGCCTCATTTCATCCAATTTTCATACTCGACCCATCAACAACATTGAAGCTCAAAATCAATCACCACTGCAATACAACCATCAAATACATCTGCATCAACCAATCAGTGAAACTCAATCATCAATCTCTGAATCACCCACAACTAAATCACTGAAGAAAATCACAATCAATCAATCTAAACATTCAGAATACTGTCATCAAAACACAGTTACCAAAACACAGAGTAGAACCCAGAACTCTGCAACAATCACTAGAACCAACTGCAAATTCAAATATCATATTTCATAATGTATACACAATTTTGATGAGTTGAACCAGCGTGTATACCTGCTTTTACCAAAGCGAACCAGTGTACAGATCTGCAAATTATAACATAAACATCACAACTATTTCAGACTTCAGTCATACCCAGATCAAAATATTTTCAGTGTAAATCACATGTTATCATTTAGATCTAGATTATCCATGATTAAACCATATAATAATAATTCATTTCAGATCCTGATCCACGATTATATCTCATCCCTCATCAACTGCTAAGCTTCATCCTTAGTTCAGATCAAGCAAAGCACCATAAGCCCATAACCTGCATATTTGATCTAACACTTCATACGATATTCAATACTTGCACACCTATCCTAATGATCTTCTCCTCCTTATATAGTTGTAGGCCTTTCTCAATACCTTGGACCAAAACCACTTAGGACCAATGCCTTGGACCAAATACCTAGGTTCAATACCTCAGACCAAATACCTTGGATCAATACCTTAGACAAAAATACCTTGGACTAAATACCTCGGACCAAAACCTTGGTTTTCCAACATGTACGTGCTTTTCCTCCTGTGAAAGTGCGTGTATACGTATATGCTCCTTTTGTTCTGCGAACCCGCGTGTACATCCTCTTTTTGTACAATGAACTCACGTATACAACTTAACATACCTGAAAATGTCCTTTTTCTTGAACTTCTTGATTATGATTCGTAATCCTTTGTTCCTTCATCCTATTCTTTTGTACCATTACTTTGTTCACTTTAAATAGACTTGTTATAATGTGATTTTCCATTGTACATTACTTCTAAACTGATTCCTTTGAAATTCCTGCATTTTGTCACATCTGTAAACAAACCTGCCATGCATCCTGTCACATCTGATATCTCTCCTAGAGATTTATCTAGTTACCATATACAAGTGAGTTGTTCTGCTACAAGTGGGTTGCCATCAAGTACAACACATGTATCATAATGCCAACAGGTTTATGACAGTGTTTTTCAGCCTAGCCTTTCCTTTTTCCAGATGGCATGGTGTTGGGATTCTTATTTCAGTTTTGAGCTTTGGTTTTCTGGATGGCTTTCAGAATCCGAGGCAGAGGTGGTCTCAAAGTTCATTCCCAAAGGCCTAGGAATCCCTTGACCGGTTTTTGTGGGATACACTGTAAATCCTGCAGGAGGAGTCTCGGTTTAGGGCCTAGTGATCTCAATTTGGATTGCGGTAAAGCCTAAGAGATTGGTCTCAATTTAGGTCCTATTGATCTCAAATTGGATTGCAGTAAAGCCTGAGAGACAATCACACAAAAAATTTCTCAAGGATAGTCATGGATTCCGAATGGCATTCCAAGTTTGGTTCAGTTGTGATCAGAGCACCAGTTTTGGTGTGATCACGGTTTGATGAGGGTGGAGGTGGTTTAACCTTTGGATTCCCTTGGTTGTTTTTGGATTGGTTCTTCTATGATTTCCCACATTCTTTCTTGGAGTATGGCACGGGGGTGGCTAACTAAAGGAAAGATTTGGTTCATCCATGTCTTTGGTCGGCTGGTACATGGAAGTCCCGAACCTAGTCAGATTTGCCTATGATTAATGAAAGCTAAGTTCTCTTAATTTTTCACTTGTTTATATGTGGTTTTAATGGTTGTCATATCTCTGATATTTACATGGTTTTATGCTGGTTATAAGCATGGTTAGTTGACTAGTCCATGTCATGGTTATTTCATGTATTTACTCATGAATGTTAATATGATGGATGAAAGACCTAATTGATGTTATAACAGTTCAATGGAGAAGGTGGTGATCCTTATTGTCATTCATGCCTTGTCTTGTATCCTAGACCTGTAGGTTGCATTGATTCCAAGTGTTTAATAGAATGTTAGCCCTAGATGGTGATAGCCAGGCTTAGTACTAAGGTTTTTTTCTAGTTCATTAGCTTTGTCATAATGTCTTTGATGGATTCTGGAAGTTATAACAAGTTTTGGGCAGTGGCCTTAATTTTGTACTAGAAAAGTGCCATGAATTTTGTGGACGCTAGCATAGGTCTACCGGGAAAAGTCCCTAGACTCTGAAATGCAAGTCGTGAGAGCATCCAGAGGTCCCTAGACGCTGGCATACCCATACCATGAGAGCGTCTAGTGGTTAGGATGCTTAAAAGGTCAGTGGGAACTAGGGGTAGGATGTCTGAGTGGTTGAGATGTCTCCTGGGGTTGTTGTTGCTAACGTGTAAGGTCTGGTTGATGTGTTTCCATTGATTCCATTTCCCTAAGGTCACCAAGGAGGTTGAATCCCTTATAATGGCCTCTCTCATTGCCTATTTACCCCGGTTGTCTGGTTACTTGGGTAGATATGAGAGGAGGGGGTGTCACATATTGGTATCAGAGCGTGGTTCCACTCTCCTTGGATGAATGTGTTTTTCATGCATTCATGTTGGTTGGACATGTGTTAATCATCCTTGAATGCTTGTTGCATATGCATGGTGTTGGTCATGGTTATAATTATGCTACCATGGGAATGAGGATGTTGTTGTGTGAAGCATGTTGTCATGAGTGTATGACTGGTTACATGTTTTTATTCATTGCTTACATGCACCATTTGGTATGCTTGGATTACTTTCTCGTATGTTTGGTTACAAGCTTGCATGCTTGGTTGCATCTATCATTCTTGTAAGATTGGTTTCAAGAATTGTTCGCTTATGATTGATTATATGTACATGTGTGCGTATGGTCGATTATACATTTCTTATGCATGTTGATGTTTGCATGTGGTCAAGTATACTGTGGTGTCATGGTTATTGTTGTCATGCATGTAATCATGATATGTGTAGTTGATCTGTTCATGCATTGATGGCTAGACCTAGCTAGAGTGATGGACATATGGTTACATGCCTATGAGTCATATTCTAAATGTTGTTATGATTATGTTATACATGTATCACGCTGATTTGATGATCTTGTAGATGAGATATCCTCCTTGAACTATGCTAAGGTACGTTGATTTATGGCAATTTGGTTTAGCTAACATAGTATGCCTTGCAAGAAAGAGATTAGAATGGCTAGCAAGATGGTAGACTACAAAGACTCTCCCTATGAATCAAATGAACAACGTGGTGTTGGGCACTCTTCGTATTTGGAAGATACATTGAGAATCTTGAAGGAAGAGATAAGAATTTGTAAGGCGGACAATGACAAAATCATGTAGGCACAAGAGAAAAAAGCAAAGGTTAATGTAATACTACTTCAAAGTTTGTCATAATTGCAGCAACAGGGGCCACTTCGGATCAGCCATGAGCAAGAGGACATAACTAATGGGGCATATGGTGGCAGGTCTTATGGTGGTCATAGGTCAGAAAGAGATGACATGATCAGAGATGGAAGGTTGTTGGACACTCTGATAGAAGAGGTGATAGACACAACTACTATTCTAGTTCTGGTTTAGACAGGCATCATGATCGTCATCGTTATCACCCTTACAAGAGGAACGATAAAGGATACTTGCCCGATTAGTTTAAGAAAGAAAAGCCGCCTACCTTTGATGAAGAGATGAAGAAATCACAGGATGTATAGGCATGGTTTCTCGGTATGTGGAAAATATTTATATTTCATGGTTAATCAAAAAACATAAAATTATAGATAGCCACTTTTAGTCTCAAAGGTAAAGAAGATATTTGGTGGGAAGACGTGAAGAATTTCAAAGGTATACACGAGGAGGATTTGACTTGCCATGAGTGTGAGAGGCTCTTCAAGAAGTAGTACTTGTCGGATAGGTACTATGATGACAGAGATAAGGAGTTTTATGAGTTGCAGATGGGTTCCATGGCAGATGATGAGTATACTAGTAGGTTCTTGGAGTTGTTGAGATATGTGACTTGCATCAAGGAGGAGAAGGCCAAGGTTCAAAGATTCATCAGTGGACTATTAGTAGCATACAAAGACCAGATTGACTTTGATGGGGCCTAGATCGTTGGAGGAGGCCATTCAAAAGTTGAAACATTGTTATGAGCAGTTGAAGCGCAAAGTTGAGCCTAAGCAAGACTTGAAGGAAAATGATCACAAAAGAGAGGAAGACCTTAAGAGGCAAGTGAGAAATAAAACGTAGTCACTTATAAAAGTTTCAATACAACTGAGAAGGGACATGGAAAGCAACAAGCTACAGGCAGTGGTAGGGAACCATTGTAGTGTTGGATATGTGGTAAGGATCATTGTAAGATAAATTATCTACAGTATCATAGTGGTGATAGACCCCAGATCTATAATTCTTAGGAGGCGCATATAGTTGGTGATGCTTTTCATAGAATTCCTCATATCTATGCAGCTATATACGACAGGTAGGTGAATCATTAGGCATCAATCATTGAGATGGTGCTATGAGGTAAAATGCACGGGATGCAAACTACCCTCAAAGGCCTTCCCGGGACCTTCGACAGACAATAAGATTATCTGCAAAAGCTACCAAGTTACACACATGTTCATCTATCAAACATAAATTGACAAGGTATGGAAAGAGGATCACCTTTAGCTCCTTCTAGATTTGTTTGGATATCTCTATGCGGAAAGAAATCCTTCAAGGCCGACTCCAAGACAATTCCTGCACAAAGGACAAGGCAAACCAACCACAACATACGCTATTGAAAACTAATGTAAGAATGGACAATAAACATATATTATTGTATAACTTAACTACTCATCTTGACAAGCATCAAAATGAACAAATAAATGAACAACATTACTAACACTATGGAGTAGGGAACACAACTGCAGTTCTATATTTATAGTGGAAGAGTGATTACAACCATATGTTGTATCATCCTTCCTTTGCCCCTTCTTCCTCTCTCTCTCTCTCTCCCCTTCAGCTCATTTCTTCAATTATATGACAGTTCACAATAGCTCAATGGGCTATCCTTCCAAATGCTCTGACCCCTTTCATAATGGCCCTCTCGCTGCTTATGTAGCAATCAAATTAGGGTTGCCAAGCTCCTCCTAGAGTTCATTAGGGAAAAAGCCATGAACCTGCCCTGTTTTCAAGCTTTTTCCCATTTGCCTTCATTCTCATATTGGAATTTCTCCAAATATCTTGATTTTTGGAGTTTCCTTGCTTTTCTTGAGCAAATTTAGGGATAAATATCTAGATATTTGTGAGTAGATTCATTGGCTTGACCCACTGAACTTCCCTTAGGTTCACTAACGCTCCCCCTGGTCTAACAACTTGAGTTAGTAGGGTGACTAATGCTTCACTATGCTTGGTAACAAGCTTTATAAAGTAGGTTAGCAGTGTGCAGAGAGTGTTAGTATGGAATCAAGGCCTGCAATTGTGGTCTTTGCTTCAGTCATCTTGTCTTTCACCTCTGAGTTAATGAGGGGGTCATTTTGTCCTATAACAGATGGATGGTAAGAGTTGTGATAAATTTGTTTCTATTTTGATTGATCCCAGATCTATCTATAGTTATATTTATCCAGACTTGGTGGATAAGTTTGATTTGAGAAAAGAAGTTCATGCAAAATCTTGGTTAGTGCAGTTGGCTACTAGTACAAAGAAGAGAGTTCACCACTGGGTAAGAGCTTGCACATTTGAGTCCAATGGTATGCCTACAAAAACACATTTTAATGTATTTCCATTTGGATCGTGTAGTATGATTTTGGGTATGGATTGGATATATCTTCACAGGACCAAAGTGGTTTTCTTCGACAAGGCCATTGAGTGTGTGGATGATAGTGAGAAAAAGAGAACTTTGCAGGGAAAGAAGAAGCCTACATCAGTAAGGATGGTTACCGCTATGCAGGCTAAGCGTAGATGCATAAAAGGTCGTGTGATGTTTGCAGTGCACATTTATGGTGATAAAGGTAAGGAAGTTGAGGATGCATATGTGTTGAGCATGTTGCTAGTTCTACAATAGTTTTAGGATCTATTCCCTGAGGACGTTATAGAGTTTCCACCTCATAGGGAGGTAGCCTTTTCTATTGAGTTAGTGCCAGGGGTGGCTCCAACATCAAAGGCACCTTTCAGGATGAGAACACCTGAGTTGGTAGAGTTGAAGTTGTAGTTGAAGGAAATGTTGGACAAACGATACATCAGACTCGGTGTATCACCTTTGGGAGCACCAGTATTGTTAGTAAAGAAGAAAGATGGTACTCTTAGATTGTGCATTGATTACAGGCAGCTGAATAAGATAATGATTAAGAACAAGTACCCATTTTCTAGGACTAATGATTTGTTTAAATAGTTGAAGGGAGCATCAGTCTTCTCTAAGATCGACTTAAGATTGGGATATCATCAAGTGTGCATCAAGGAAGAGGATATCTTCAAGATTGCATTCAAGACCATATATGGGCATTATGAGTTTGTTTTTGTTCCATTTGATTTGACTAATGCTCCAACTACATTTATGTGTTTGATGAATAGTTTGTTGCGTCCTTATTTGGACAATTTTTTTATTGTATTCATTGATGACATACTGTTATATTCTAAGAATGAGGAAGAACGTGTCGAGCATTTAGCAACAGTTTTGAGATTGCTAAGAGGGCATTAGTTGTATGCTAAATTTAGAAAGTGTAAGTTCTTTTAGACCGAGGTACATTACTTGGGGCATGTTGTCTCTAAGGATGGCATAGCAGTAGATCCAGAAAAGATAATGGCCATCATGGAGTGGGCAACTCCTAAGAATGTGGATGAGGTGAGATCATTTATGGGATTGGTAGGTTACTATAGGAGGTTCATCGGGAACTTTTCATGAATTGCATATCCTATCACATCTTTACATATAAAAGGTAAGAAATTCGAATGGGCAGAGTAGTGTGAGGCTAGTTTTGAGTAGCTCAAGTAGTTGTTGGCACATGCACCAAAACTAAAGATTGCAGATCCGGACAAGGAGTTTATAGTGTGTACATATGCTTGCAAGAGAGGACTTGGTGGAGTTCTAATGCAATAAGGATAGGTAGTGTGGTATGTGTCATAGAATCTGAATGAGAACGAGCATAACTATCTGATGCATGATCTTGAGCTAGCAAAAATCATACATGCATTGAAGATGTGAAGACACTATCTTCTGGGCAGGCGGTTTACATTAATGAGTGATCATAGTGGGTTGAGGTATTTGTTTTACCAACTAAATCTAAATGTTAGGAAAGCTAGATGGTTGGCTTCCCTTAGTGAGTTTGACTTCAAGATCAGATACATCAAAGGAAAGGAGAATCAGATTGCAGATGATCTTAGCAAGAAGGTATAAGTAAATCATATAGTAGCTATGAGCTCTTATGGGACAGAGTTACAGGATAAGATCTTGTGGGTAGGACAATGGGATGAAAAGTACATGGAGATCATCCACATTTTACAACAAAGTACAAGTACAAGTACAGGTATAGTTACGGGTACATATACATGCACAAATACAAGCACGGGTATAGGTACAAGTGTAGGTACAGGTGATCAGGATGTAGACTACCATCTCATGACATATGGTTTGGTGAGATTTAGGGACAAGATCTATGTGCCTAATTGCAGTGAGTTCAAGAAGATTATCTTGAGAGAGTTTCACGTGAAGCCACACTTGGTTCACCCAGGTTATCAGAAGACATTGACAGCAATAAAGAATTTTTACTATTGGCTGAATCTGAAGAAGGAGGTGGCAAAGTTCATGGCTATATGCTTAGATTGTCAGCAAGTAAAGGCAGAATGTAAGCATATAGGTGGTTTGATACAGCCTATAACTATTCCATAATGGAAACGTGAGGTTATTTCCATGGACTTCATCACAGAGTTTCCAAGGAAAGTGAGACAACATGATTTTATTATGGTTGTGGTTGACCGATTGAGCAAGATAGTTCACTTCGTTCCAGTGAAGACTACATACTTAGCCAGTGAGGTAGCATGGGTTTTCATCAGAGAGATAGTGAGATTGCATTGTATTCCAAAGAATAGTGTGTCAATCGGAGATGCAAAGTTCACTTCCAAGTTTTGGAAGATGCTATTTGTAAGCTTGGGTACAGAGTTGGACTTCAGTACAACTTATTATCTACAGACAAATGGGAAGACAAAGAGGTTCAATAGGATCTTGGAAGATATGTTAAGGATGTATGTGATGCACCAGCAGAGGAAATGGGAGGATTATATTACATTGGTTGAGATTGCATACAAAAATGGTTATAAGGATTCATTGAGGATGAGTCCCTTCGAGGCATTGTATGGGCGGAGTTGTAATACTCCCATTAGCTAGAGTGCTCCAGTGAACAAAGTACTTATGGGAGCGGATATGTTGGCAAATATGGAGCAGGAAATGCAGGCTATAAGGAAGAATCTAAAGGCAGAACATGATAGACAGAAGAGTTATGCGGATCAGCACAGGGTATTCAAGGAGTTTCAAGCTAGGGAGCATGTGTATTTTCGCATCAAGCCCAAGAAAATCCCTTTGAGGATTGGATCATGTGCCAAGTTGGAACCACAGTATTGCAGGCATTTCGATATCATTGAGAGGATTGGATCAGTGGAATATTGACTTCCATTGCCTCCAACAGTGAAATTCCATGATGTTTTCCATATTTCATTTCTTAATAAGTATATAAAGGATGTTGATCATGTTATTGATTGGCCTATATTATAGGTGGAGCAAGAAGGAGAGTTCCAGCTGGAGCCTCAGTCCATATTGCAATAAAAGAAGCTCATGCTCTGCAACATAGCCATAGAGCAAGTTAAAGTGCAGTGGAAGCACTTTGGGCCGAAAGAAGCTACATGGGAGATAGTGGATCAAATGCAGGCCCTGTATCCTTCAATGTTTTCCGGTTGAGGCAAAGAAATTTTGGTTTGATGTTTGTATATGTTTGGCATATGTTTTGGTATATTTATGTATATGTATATGGATGTAAATATTTCCATGAGACAATTTATAAAGCTCCAATAATTTGTATGGTTATTATCTTTCCATGTTGTCATGATGTTTTTCTTTTGAGCAGGTGTTTGATTCTAAATATTGCAACGAGCTAAGTTATAAAGCTCCATGGGCAGTATGTTTTCTTTTCAACAATTTTGTTGAGGTCTTGATGTGGTTTAACACCAAGGAAGGTGTTCCCCAAGGGGGAGGGTTCTGTAAAATCCCTAGTGAAAAGTTCATGTAATAAAAGTTAATAAAGGAAAAATAAGACCACAATTAAGGGACACTTATTCCAAGCTTAATGTTGGGCAAAGATATCCTAGTGGGCATCACTGGATGTGTTTTTTGGCTAAGGAAAATTGGCAAAGGCTAAGACAAAGGAATTAAAAGGGAAAAAGCCATTTTTGTCACATTCATTTATGAAAATAAAGAAAATTAGGAGAAACGTAAGTTCAAAGGTCACATGTTGCATGTGAGGAGGAAATTGAAGGAAAATAATGGAAAATGAAGAAAATAAAGGCCTCATTAATAAAAAGGCTTTTGAGGATCAGTTGGTAACCTTTTGTCAGTTCAAGTTTGGATCTCTCTCCTTATTCTCTCTCTCTCACTCTTGGTCACTTAAAGTTTTCTTGGAGCACTCTCGCTTTAGCTCAAGGAAGGAAAAACAAGCAAAGGGAAAGGAAGGAAAACAAGGATCAAGGAAGAAGAGTAGGATCGGGAAACTTCAGTAGGAATACTTGTAGGTAACATTTTGTATGTGTGATTTCCTAGCTGGTTTGGACATGCATGACTTTGCATGTTGGTGTATGGTTCTCTTATTGTCGGTGGCATGGTTTTTCCAGTTTATGATAAAAAAATTAGCCTAACCTTGCCTTTTCTCAGATGCCATGGTGTTGGGATGTTTATTTCAGTTTTGAGATTTGGTTTTCTAGATGGATTTCAGAATCCGGGGCGGAGGTGGTCGCAAGGTTCACTCCCAAAGGCTTAGGAATCCCTTGAACAATTTTGGAGGGATACACGGTAAAGTCTATGGGAGGAGTCTCGGTTTAAGGCCTAGTGAACTAGGCTTGGATGGCGAAAAAGCCTAAGAGACTGGCATTGGTTTAGGGCCTAGTGATCTGGGATTAAATTGTGGTAAAGATTGAGAGACAAGGAGACAGAAAATTCCTCAAGGATAGTGATGGATTTCGGGTGGCATTCCAAGTTTGATTCGATTGTGATTGGAGCATCGGTTTTGGTGTGATCACAGTTTGATGAGGGTGGAGGTGGTTTAACCTCTGGATTCCCTTGGTTGTTTTTGGATTGTTTCTTCTATGAGATCCCACATTCAGGCTTGGAATATGGAATGGGGGTGACTAGCTGAAAGAAATATTTTTTTCAGCCATTTCTACGGTCAGGTGGTACGTGGAAGTCTCAAACCTAGTCGGATTTTACTATGATTAATGAAAGTTAAATTCTATTACTTTTTCAATTCTTTATACGTGGATTTAATGGTTGTCATATCTCTGATATTTACATGGTTTTATGATGGATATAAGCATGGTTAATTAGTTGGTTCATGTCATGGTTATTTCATGCATTTACTTGTGAATGTTAATATGGTGGATGCAAGATCTAATTGATGTTACAACAATTCAATGGAGAATGTTTTGATCCTTCTTGTCATGTTTCATAAGCGTTTTCATTCATTCATTCTTTGTCTTGTATCCTAGACCTACAAGCTGCATTGATGCCAAGTGTTTGAGATAATGTAATCCTTGGTTGGGGATGGCTAGGCTTAGTATTGAGGTTCTTTTCTAGTTCATTAGCTTTGTCATCATGTCTTTGATGGATTCTAGAAGTTATAACAAGTTTTGGGTAGTGGTCGAAATTTTGGACTAGAAAAGTGCCATGAATTTCACGGACGCTAGCACAAGAATGTTGGGAGAATTCCCTGGACGTTGGCATGCAAGCCTGTGAGAGCATCAAGAGGTCCCTGGACACTAGAATGCACATAGCATGAGAGCATACAGAGGTTAAGATGCTTAAAAGGTCAATGGGACTCATGGGAAGTATGTCTAAGTGGTTGAGATGTCTCCTGAGATTGTTTTTTTCTGATGTGTAAGGCTTGGTTGATATGTTTTCATCGATTCCATTTCCTTAAGGTCACCAAGGAGGTTTAATCTCTTATAGTGGCCTCTCTCATTGCATGTTTACCTCGGTTGGCTGGTTACTTGGCTAGATGTGGGAGGAGGGTGTGTTACAAATTGGCAAGTGACTTGCGCAAACGAAGCAACTAGATTTTGGGCTGACGAGAAAAGGTAAATTATTCCCCAAATTGTTGTTAAATTTCTCTTTTTTTATTTTCTTTTACAAAATTACTGGTCAATTTCATGTTTTTGTAATCATCACAATGGTGACTTAGTGTGTTTCCACAATAGTGACCCAGTAAGTTGCCATAACAATGACCCAGTAAGTTGCCACAACAGGTTAACCAACTAAGCCTGGTTGGTTCACCCATATTGGGAACTCACTGTGTCATCATTGTGGCGACTGCACGATTTCAAAAAACATGTCTATGTGTGTGTGTGTTTTTCCTTTTGTCTAACTGAATTTCTAACATTCAATAAAAAAATTATAAGATTTTTATTAAATTTACGTGTATAATTCATTTTGGGTCAATATTTTACTAAATTATAAAAATTTGTAAATCCTTGTGAATATTTTGATAAAATATAAAATCATATATATATAATATGGAAATGATTTTCATTAAATTGCAATATACAAATTTTCCATGTTTGGAAAAATAAACATAATTTTCCCTTCCTCCAAACAATCCTACAAGCATTAAGGGCTACATTCATCAAGGTTCTTACGATAAACTCTTGCAAATTCCTCTATCAATTTTGATCATCTTTCACCATAAAATTCATTTATGTGTTGATGTCAAGCTCCACCTCCGTCAAGATCGTGAGAGATTCATGTTCAATATCCAAATTCTATTAAGGATTATTCATTACCAATTGATTTATTACGAGATGACTCTTCAAAATATCATCCTAAATAAAAAGGTAAATGATTCCATCCATAAATAACTTTAAAAGTATATGAATGTCAATATCTCACATCATATGGACAATTTCCTCTCGAATAATCTATTTGGACCCAAAACAAATTTTCTTTCTAATCAATGGGGACAAGAAAAAAGATCATTGTAGTTAGCAACAACCCATGCCTATAAAATTCAACCCCACGGTTCCATATGCTTGCTTGACCACTTCCATTTTGTGGTAGCTACACAACATCTTTCCATAAAGCCAATATGATGTAGCCAATATTCAATTGTTGTTATGAACTCGAGAATTAGAATCAGATTGAGACTTCCATATTCCTTGGCAGTACTGAATCTATCTTGTTTGATGACATTCATGGGTCCACTAACTTGTTGTATGACCATTTCCAATATTCCATAAAAGTTTGATGATCTTATACATTTAATTGAATAAGCTAACCTTTAAAATTGATTTACAAGGTGATGTGAATTTTTGTTTAGCAACACCTTTTAATGGTTGAGAATTACTAAGGTTCTACATGAAATATTCTATGTCTCTTCTTGCATTCACCATGGTCTATCTTGGAACTAAATGGCTAATAAATGGGAAACCTATAATAAAACAAAAGCAGTAAAGAAAGACAATGGTGACAATTACATGGAAGTCTAGAAAAATGTGATTCATATTAATTAAAAAACATATGAAAAATTCAAGATTCATATTCATGAAAAAAATAATCATACAAATTGTCCATATTCTTGAAAGAAACAATCATAAAAATTGCCCTCCTTTCCCAATATGGGTAAGAAGAAAATGAGTACTCCAAACACTAAAATAGTGTCTCTAGTCTCAATAATCTAGTTGTAATGTATACAATACAAAGTAAATATATCATATGTTATCTAAGAAAAAATAATATAAACAAGTGTAAGGTTATTATCATGTATAATGCATCTCTAGTATCTTCTCCTTCCTCTTCTTCTTCCTCTTTTCATCCTCTTCTCCTTCCTCCCTCTTTCCCTCTTTCTCTTATCCTCTTCTTTTATCTCTTTTCTCTCCCTGTACCTATCATAATCACTCCCTCTTCTCATTCATATGGATTCTTCTCTCCATCATATCCATTCACTTCATCTCCTTCCACTCCTCCTCCCTATTAGTTTTCCCCACTATCACTCTTATAATCCTCCTTTTCTTTCCTATTGGTCTCCCTCTTCCTCTATTTCCTATCCTCTCCTCATTTTTCTTCTCCCTCTCTCTCATCTCCCTATTCATTTTCCCCTTTATCTATCTCTAGAACCCATATTCCATTTATTTTTAGCTCATACCATACTCCTCTATGTTCCCTAAGTTCTACTAATGAATAATTTATCACTACAATAAAACAAATTATAAACAATATTTTTTAGATGATTCTGTAATTGAGTAAATGGATAACTTCAAGGATAGAATAATATCATGTTTGTACAATTGTGTTACATGGATTTTATTTTTTATTTCTATGATATCATGTTTTTAGAAAAAAGGTATATTTATTCAAGTTAAACAATTGATTCCTTTCTTTTAACCAATCCACCAATCCAATGTTTGTTTCAAATGCCTCAAATTTTCCTTTTTCTCCTACTAAAAATCAAAATATCATCAAGGTAAAAAAAACTACAATTTTTAAAAGTTCTTATGAGTATTTTCATATCGATGTCTCCCTTTCCCTCATGAGTTTCCATCACTGTAACAAGGAGTTGTCACCATTGTAACAGGGAGGTTCCACCACTGTAACAATGAGTTGCCACAATTTAGTTTCAAAAAATATAAATAGTTTTAATAGAATTATTTTCTTGTTCTACAAATGTTGCAGAAATAGAATTTGACCATTCAATTTTGGTGTCATCCTAACCTTGGATGGGATTATTTCCCATCCTAACCTTGGATGGGATTAATCCCATGCAATTATTGTAATTTTTTAAATTCGTTATTCATTGATAAATTGACATACGTCTTATAATAATATTCATATAAATTAATATTTGATTATTTCATTTGTATATGAAATTTGGATTAATTTTTTATATTATCAGATTTCGCATCTCTTCATTATAATATTTAATCATCCATATATTTAATTGGTTGTGTAACATTTCATAGTGACATTGGATAACATAATAGAATAAATTAAAATGTATTCTATTATATATCAATAACAAGCTCTTTGTCATACAAAATGGGATTGTTATTGGTAACCCCTTGTCTTTCAATTGGGATGCTATGTCCATGATTACATTAAACAAAATTTTTAATTTTCATAGACAATTATTTCAAAAATTACAATATGTTGCATTGGTATCCAAAAAGATAATCATTCTTTGCTGGAACTATTGTCAGTGCTCGAGCTACTTCCATGACTTGGATTATTTTGAGGAATGTCTTGTTGATTGCATCGATTGTTTTCATCTTCGTGATCTTGTTCCATCTGCAAACATAAAAATAAAGTGTAATGAGTGTATCTACATTGTTAAGAATAATGAAAATTGAAATAAATAATATACATTAATGTAAATTGAAAAACAATGTACCATAGCAAGAAGTGACTCATGAATTATACACATTCTTTCAAAACCAAAATATCATGCCTTCTTTCAACAACTCTTATTTTGGCGTAGTTGCATATTATGTTTCCTGCAAGTTTTATACCCCATAATAAATCATATATTTAATATAAAGGATTTTTTTCTATTAATTATAAACTCATAGAAGTAAAACAACATAGATACTTACAAATTCCACAATTAATTTTTGATATGCAAGCATATACCCACAATCGTTATTTAACACAATGTCAATCAATTCTTCATGGTTCTTTTTTGTATGTTAGCACCTATTTGAAGACCTTCAACGATGGTTGTTGTAAAACAACTTAAAATATACAAAAATGAAACCTTGAGTTGTTATAAGGAAATATTAATAATTACTCACAAACTTTTAGATCAACAATTTTCTTCATTTTCGTCCTATTTTATGTGTTGAATGAATTCTATCCTGTTATAAGATATTTGAAAATTAATATTTAATGCTAAATTATTTTTTTATATGTACAAATTCAATCATTATTACATACATTTGAATAAAATTGTCATTTAGATGGCTCATCCTGTGATAAATTCCCTATATATAGAAAGTACACAAACACATTAAATATAAAATTCATAAATTGAAAAACCATAATTGTGAAGTGGTAGAGAAAGTTAAACGCTAATGTGAAATTTTGCAGGAAGAAGCAAGGGTTTAAGGTAATTAATGATTTATTTTTTAAATTAAATTTAAATAGGAACAAAGATCGTAAAAGTTTTTACTAGTAAAATCTATAGTAATTCTCTTATTATACAAGGTTTTTAATTTTTATTTTTCTTGGTGAATTGTGAATAAATGTAATAGAAATTTTAAAATATTTGAAAATTAAAACTTAAGATTCTTGCTATCCAAGGTTTTGAGTGAACATCATACCTTTCAACTTCTAATCTTTCGGCGGATTCAAAATATTTGGCAGCTCTAATTTGATCTTCTCTTGCAAATGATCTCTTTTTTAATTAAACTCTAATAGAAATTGTAAATTTTTTTATTAGAAAAATAAACAATAAAATTAAAACTTACCATGGAGGTTTTTGAGTGAATCACCATACCTTTTAACTTCTAATCTTCTTAATAGTTTTGTTGCTCCAAACTATTTTGTTGTTGTTGCACAGTGCTCCTGGTATATGTCTCTTGCAAATCACTCCCTTGAAATTTTGGGTAAAATAATGAAAGGGTGAATAAAGTTTTACTCTTTAAAAGGATTTATGAAATTAGATTTTGAAAAATCAATTGCGTATCATTTCCGAATTTTGAAAAAAAAGGAAAAAAAAATTGTTATTTTTATTCAATTTCTCTGCACATCAGTGCATTCAATAGTCAAGCACATCGGCACAATTATATAAAAAGAATTCATTTTTATTTTCTAAATTTAGGAAACAACTGTGTACCGGTGTTGTTTTTTATTTAAATGTACTGATCTATTTTTACGTGAAAAAACACTGATATGATAACTTATTTTTATTTTTTCAAAATGCCAGAAACTGGTGAGGACATTATTTAAATGCCTCGATGCTCTTATTATTTAAACAGGCCGATACAATTTATTCTGATTAGCGCACTAGTGGAGTTTAAAAGCTATCTGAAATTTTATTTTCACATAAAATGGCATATTAATCTCAAATTATCCTTTAGGATGCATCCACATGAATTACAATAGTTTATAGTATACATTTTCTGCTTAAAGTCATCTTGTTCTAGAAAAATGGTTTCAAAACTATATTGAAATTCAAATTGTGGTTATATGGTTCTGGAGATTAATTTTAGATATTTACACAAATTTATTTCTGATTTTTCTCAAATACAGGGACAAAATCTCAATAATATCAAATGACCAATTCTTCAAATTCCAACTCATTCCATATTTCTAATCAATGTTCTTCATGGAGTTTTCTCTTTCCATCTCGAGTATGTTCATATTTTATTTATATTTCTATTATCTAATTGAATTTTTTTTAATCCATGTCAATTTGAATAAAAATGTATGCAAATTATTTGCAGGATCTAGATTCATAGTCGAGTTCAGATGTAGAAAATATTACTCCATATTCTTTTTAAAAATGTCAAAAGCTCTTATTAGGAGCAGCATATCGCAAGCAGTTGGTAGATGAAAATGGAAATCCTCTTACCCTGCCAATTGGAACATGGCATCTTCTATCCTCAATCCTAGATCAATGATGGTAATAATTGTTTGGTATACTGAAATTTCAATAGACCAATTGCATTGTCGTGCTTACTAATATCATTTATATTGTACTAATGGTGTTCAATATTTTTTGAAATTAGGATTCTAGTGATGATGAGTGACCCACGTGCCATCTTTCGGTGCAGCCCATTACAACATCAAATCGAGAGAAGGTTGCATTAAGAGAAAGACTTGGAGAGGAAGCATACAAAGAATGGTTAAATCAACCACCTATTCAATTCCCACTACGTCCATATTCACCAATTAGGAATGACTACAACAATAGTAGTTATTCACCACAAGTTGGAAATGGAGGAAATAAAATGGGGGTTGGTATGAATGATTACTTACTGGATGTGACTGCTATGGAGGTAATGTTGTTAGATCTATTCCATAATGATGAGCTAGGAGATGATGCTCATATCACTGATACCTTATTCAAAAGCTTGAAATTTGCTTCCACCACCCCTCTCTTTGGACATGGAGTCAAGTCAAAGTATACTCAGTTGGGGACAAAAATGTTGTTGTACAACGTGAAAATGAAGTTTGGCATGTAGAATGCATGTGTGTCGACAATATTGACATAATTGACTTGCATGATCAATCAAATTCCTTATATTTTGTCACACAATCAAATTTAAAAATGGTTGATTTTATGAATGTTAAATATTGACATTATACAATTATATTCCCCACCAACTATAGGATATTTAAAGATAAGGTTCTTCCGAGTGATAATGTCTTGCCGGGTAGTTGCGAAGAGGCAAAGCAGTTGTAGCAAATGTGGGGTGTTGAGTACATACCATATCATGCATGTCTGAATGATTGTATTCTATATAGAGGAGAATATGCATACAAAGAGATGTGTCTAAAATGTTAGCATGAAGAGTACTATAATTCAAAAAAATGAGTAAATCAGATGGTCCTCCTCATAATATATTAAGGCACATGCCTATAATCCCAAGGATTCAAAGAGTATTTTGTTGCAAAGAACTAGGTATGTTGCACGGATGGAATGCCTCATACATAATTCATTCAGGAGTTATGCGAATCCTAACAGATTCAATAACCATGATCCTCAAAAATTCAAGGATGAAGTACGAAGTCTATGACTCTTCATAGCCATGGATGGCGTCAACCCATATTCCATCCAAAACACCAACTATTTTGTTTGGCATGTAGTAGTGATCAATAACAATATCCCCCCATGGTTGTCCGTGAAGAATGGACATCTTATGTTGGCTCTCATAGTCCCTGGTAGAAGACAAGGGAATAATATGGATGTCTACTTACAATCATTGGTAGATGAATTTAAGGAATTATGGGAAGGGATACATGTGTATGATGTATCAAGACCCATCACAACATAGAGAAGATTTACGTTGTATGGCATATGTGCTTACAACATACATGATTATCCAGGACTAGGAGCTTGCTCTAGTAAATTACATTCCTATTGATTTGTTTAGGAACAATATTATTTCATATTTAATTTAATTAATTGGAGTTGTTCAGATATTCATGGTTGTTAACGAGTCAGCCTGTATACAATAATTTCGCAGGTCTTGTAACAAAAGGGTGTCATGGATGTAAACGTTGTGGACCTTCTTTGAAGGCTAGGTGGTCTAGCCACCTACAAAAGCCAGTGTATCACTGATCTAGGGTATTCCTCCCATAAGAACACCCTTACAGAAGAGAAACATCCACTTTCAATGTTAAACAAAAGAGAACTGAAAGCCCTGCAATAATGACACCATTTAGATGGATTAGAGCATATGAGATAAAGAAGGAGAAGAAGATTGCATAAATGTTTTATTCAAATTTGACACCTATGTTGAGAAATTTTACCATTGGGATGAAAAGAAAAACCGTCTTTTATGAGATCCCATATTGGGAGCACCTTAAGATTTCTGATTTACTAGATCCCATGCATATATTTAAAAATGATTCATCTTCTTTATGGAGGAACATATCATCGAAATAAAGTGACATATTAGCTGTATGAGAGGTCTTATTTCTTCAAAAACTAAAAATAAACATTGGCCAAGAGAAGAAACTAGAGGAGAGATTTTCCCCTCCTTGTATTTAAAAGAAGGTGATGTCCCATGTATTTTAAAGAAAGAATATATTGATTTGGAAAAGGAACTGAGATTATTTGTATGTTTGGGAAGGAATTGTCGATGAGTTTCATGGACTTGCAAGTTCATCTTCTAATTCACCTAGTAGATGAGTTTGAATTAGTTGGGGTCATTTCTTGTTGTTGGATGTTCTTCTTAGAGAGGTACATGAAGAAATTGAAAGCTTTTGTTCAACAAAGTGAAAAACCGGAGGGGTCTATGGTAGAGGGTTATATATCATATGATTCTTTCTATTATTCCAGTGAGTACATCAATCAGATCGAAAGCAAACTAGGTGCGGTGGTTTGAGAAGATGAAAGGGATGAAGACAAAATAGAAGGGGATCTTCTCAAAAAAAATGGAAAGAGGTTCATGATAAAGAGTACAAGTGAAGACTTATAATTTGTCAAATTAATACACAATAACTATCCACATTGAACTTCATATTAATGCAAATTTTGATTTCATACGTACTATATATGTGTGTGTGTGTGTGTGTTGGTTTGATTTCATCAATGAATTGAAAAATTGAAGCCATCAACAAATTCATTCTTTACAATATGGAAGTGATACAATTGTGGGTTGCATTATATGAAGAGAAGAGGAGGAAATGGGACAGTGAGAGGAAAGAATTCAAATAGTTGAATGGTAGAAGCATGCCTTATCTTGATCATTTAAAAGAAAATATGCCAATGACATGCCCTAACTATTGGGCTGTTAATCAAGTCAGAGAGAAATATGATGCATTTGGTCATTACGTGCATACTAAAGTCGATGCACTAAACATAGGGATTGGGTGCAGAAACTCGATAATTATAATATATTTCTTTATAGTTTTAACTTGATATTTCACCTTTAAATTTTAACATCTATATATATATTGTATTTTTAATTATGTTCGAGTTATTAGACACATGACACTATGATTTTTTCACTTTTTTATAGGTGCATTTGTTCCTATCTATGTGGGCATATGGACATCATTTTCACATGGAGGATCTTGATGATGGATGCATGACACAAGATTATGGAGTGGAAGTTGACTTCGACCAATCTAGTCATGCTAGCCACCATAATCAAAACATAATGCAGGGGACATTAGGCTACGTTGGAAAGATACAAGAGATCATTCAAGTGGACTTCTATTTATTCCAATGTGTTATTTTTAGGTGCAAGTGGTGGAACATATTTGATCGAAATAATGTAAAGGAAGATCACGACAGTGGGTTGATATCTATCAACCCTAGAAAGGTGTGACATGAAGCTAGGGAGCCTTATGCTTTCCAAAACCACTATAACCATGTGTTTTTTACCCAGATGTGTTCGATAGGGATTGGTAGTTCGTATTAAGACACGGTCGTAGATCAAAACATGTTTTTGAGAACAACAATGTTATCATTCCAAGTGTCACGTAAAATAATTAAGGTGATGACAATGGAGATGGATATGTACTTGCGTTATTTCATCATTTATACTATTGTTGTATTTTTTCATTTTCATTGGTTTTCTATGTATTTCCAATTGTTGTTTCTCCCTCTGTTGACGTCTCTACTACATGATTGACATATAAAATACATCTGCCTCATACATAAAATACATTTTATTATATTAAATGAAGAATATATTTATTAATATGGAAACGTAACTTTCAATTTAAAAAAAGAAAAATTGTCAGTGTGCCAAAAACAGAGTCATGCACTGGTTTCGGTGCTCTATAAAACACAACCACGTCATAGATTGTGTGCATATACCTATGATGCACCGTTGTTGTTTCACAAATTTAAATTTTCATAGCAGTGTCACACGTATGCATTGGTGCGCATGTATAAAATTTTTGTATTAGTACAAAATTTTCGCATTATCAAATGCACCGATATATAGCTATATTTGCAAATATTATTTAGGTGGTGCGTTGTGTAAATATGATAGCATAGGTGTGATTACGACATACCAAGCACACCAGATTTGTGATGTTGATTAAGAGGAATTTATTTGAGTTTTAAATAGACTTGGCGATGCATCTTTGTTTCCTATTTAGATTATGTAAAATAAATAAATATACTTCATGTATTTGTATGTAAATTATTTAAGGTAGACATGTTTTTATCATTGTGAACATGATGTAATATTAACCAGGAGAAATGTGAAAAAACATGAATTTTAGTGAATATCTCGTGATAATTTAATTTGTATTATTTAACTCCTATTTATTATTAAAAAGAGTTAAATTTAAACCAGCACAATAGAAAATAAAGAACCAAAATAGCATCAAAATGTTATATCTTTATTACTAGAAAAAAGTTCACTTGTCTCTTTAAGGGAGAACTTCCAATAGAGAAAATCCCCAATTACAAGTAACTTAATCACAAGCCTTATTTTACATTTCTTTATCCTCATATTTAGAGAGAGAAAAATTTCATTTAAATTGGTAAAGAGTTGCTATAAAGATTAAATTTAAATTGCTTGAAAATCTCAAAACTTTAGCAGTAAAATAAATTTTATAAAAATAGAAATTTTTTAAATTGTATTAAATCTAAATTAATTGGGGAAAGAGACGCTCTACAAATCAATATGGGAGAGATGTTGTCACATAATGTTACATTTAAAAATAGTAAAATAATAATTGAAATTAACAAATTAAAAATAGTAATAAGAAAATAAATTAATGTCGGCCATAATTACAATACTTCAATTTACACCTTATATAAATGTATATAGAGATATAATGTAACGAAAGTACAAAAGAAATAGCTTTTATTATGAGGAGGAAATGTAATGAGTAAAAATATACAATTTACTTTTTACAACAAGGAGAAAATATAATTTTTTCACATGACAATAAATAGTATTATAGATATTACATTATGTGTAACTCATTCTATGTTCCATTTACATGGGATATTTAAAACAAAAATATATTTATAACAAAAAATATTTTACTCACAACCATAACTAAAATATTTCAATGTTTGTATTAAATAACATAATTTTATAGATACTTTTTATAAACAAAAATAAAGTAATTTAAATTGAAAATTTTCTTATATTTTCACTTTAGTGAGAAAGATTGAGAGAATTCTTAGTCCATTAATAGTTGTTTTCAAATTCCATGTGTGAGGGATATTTGTAAAAACTTTAATGTCTAATATGGTTTTAATATGTAATATTTTAGAAAATATTAACAATAAAAATAATCAAATACATATGAAAAAAATTAGGGGGAATATTTTAACATTTTAATACGAATAAAGTGAATTATAAATACATTATTTCAATGTAAACTACATATATATTATACCAGTTTCCTAGATCCACCAAGCCCAAGAGGGATCAAATCTATTTTCACTCAAAAATATGTTTGCATCTCAAGAGTTTTGATCCCTCTTGGTGCTTGGTACATCCATAGTTAAGATGGATCTAGGCTGCAGATTGTAAAAAAAAATCAGACTTAACTTTCTTAAATTTAACAATAGATTGAATTTTAGAAACCAATATTGAATTCGTTAAATTGTATTCTTGATTAATTTATTATTAATAATATTTTATATTAAAAATTGAATGAGTTACACATTTTCTTCTTTTTAAGAACTAACTAAATTATTCTACCTTTAATTATTTATCGTTGTGAGTATTGAAATATTTTAATTTTTTAATTTAACAATAGATTGAATTTTAGAAACCAGTATTAAATTAATTAAGTTGTATTTTTTGAATAATTTATTAATAATATTTTATATTAAAAATTGAATGAGTTACACATTTTCTTCTTTTTAAGAACTAACTAAATTATTTTACCTTTAATTATTTATCGTTGTGAGTATTGAAATATTTTACTGATTAAGTTAGATTGAATACCAATGAACTATCTAAGCAATAGAGAAATGTTTATCGTAATTTTACAATCATAGTTTTAACCATGCTAAACTATGTAATTTATAAAAATATCTTTGCATTTTATTTAAACTAAGATGTTTTACATGCAATTTCATGTATAAAAGTTTTATATAAATTCACCTATACATAATCTATAATAAACATTATTCCATAAAAATAACCATCATGACAATAATCATCTAATACACATAAACGTCATCTAAGATACACATTCGAATTCACTACCATCATCTAATTATATAAACTTTTAGTAGCACATATAAACGTCATTAGCTAGCACAAAAATCTAATAATCTAACAAAGAATCATCATCATGATCACATCTAACAAAACACGAAGATTGTAATCTAACAACATCACCACACACATCCTCAAATTAATATAAATATCATGTCAAATAACTACTATCACATACACATCTATCTGCAAGCACATTAAATGAACATAACTAACATGACCCAACAATATACACATCAACACCAACATATAAATTAAGTACATAAACATGCAAAAAAAATGCACCACACACACACACATATATATATATACAAAGAAGTCAAATAACTACATCATGAAGTCAAATAAGTGCAATCAAATATATGATACAATAGATGTAGTAGTGTGTGCAGCCTAGCATGCAGTAGAAGACGATGGATGGTCGACTACTTCCTGATCAAGTATGTTTGTCGAACTCAGCTAAGGTGGCTGACTAAGAGGTGGATGGTATGTAGTAGAATGTGGATGGTCTACAGGAGAAGGTTGCCAGTTTTTTCTGTCGGGAGAAACATATGACACATCCTCTATATCTGGCATTTGATCATCATTAGGCAACTGATGAGAAAGTGTACTACTAGAAGGATCACTGACACCTTGGCGACCATGATCCAGTGGGGTGGCACCACCACAAGCATCATTATCATCATCCTCGTCATCATGATCATGATCATCACCCTCATCATCATGATCGTCATCATCACCCTCATCACAATCATGACCACCCTCATCTGATGGATGTGTTATTGCATGATACCCTGCAGCCCTCATCGCTGCTAGTAAAGTACTACCTCTAATGACATGTCGCATACTAGACATCAAATCCCGTAGACAGTCCTTGTATAGATCCATGAACGTCATATCCACACTAGTATCTTGAGGCTTCGTAGGGCAGTCTCCCTACCAAACCAAAACTTTGGCCAATATATCATAGTATTCCATCTGAAATCGCACAACAGTCCTCTATTCTCAGATGCCCACACCCCCCTGAGGACGTGCCTCACCCTCTTTGTCCTCTCCCATCTCCTCATATCCTCCATCTTGCAGTGGGGGGGAGGCATGTCCCCATCATATGAGACAATGTCTACAAAATATATAGTACACAAAAATAATTAGACAATTTCATTAAATAATTTAATAAAACAAGTTAAAGAACATGTTAGAATAAATTTTATTCTTATTCATTAAAATGAGAAAATGAAACTAGATTAATTTAAATAAAACAATAATATTACATCTATCATATGGAGGCTGAGTCGTTGTGAATAAGATGTTGGGACACCCTCTCCAATCAATCCTCACATAAGGATAACCCAACACGACAAATGCATGGTCATCAAAACTGGCTAGTAGTACAAGTGCCTCATTCGAAATCCTAACCATAAGCTCCGCTATGCCCATCTTGGGAATCATATTCTCCCACATGCGCAAATGGGCCTCAATGATCAACCTAGGAGGGTGACGATTAAATGTAGACCTCGTCTACGGAAACCTCTCAAAAAATGAGTGAAAAAGCTCATAAGCAAAATGGAAGGTCTCCTTCCCCTGTCTCAATAATGCACGACATATATCTAAAGCCATGCAAAATTGCCTCAAAAAAATGACAAACCATCTGATGCAACATGGAACCTGAATAAAAAAATAAACATAATACAAAAGAAGGCAACTGATGCACTGCCCATTATCACAAGACTGTGCAATGGTGTTAACTAATAATGAGAGGCACCTAACCTCCTCTTTAGCAAAAGAAGAAATATGTAGTTGTCCACCACGAACCTAAAAATATTATGGATGGACTGCATGAGGCCTAACATATCTTTGAGTGTATGAAAGTTGACTCTTAGCTGCAACACCATGAGGGATGTTGTAACTTATTTTGACACCCTCGAAGTTACAAAAATTAAAAAAAAAAAAAAAAAAATTGCCACTTTCCTTCAATTTTATCCTTAACTTGACAGATACCTTCCTTTAAATATCATTCCATCTAACCCTTTCCATTGCTAAAGCATGAAGTGTATAAGGTTTTTATAAATATCTCTGATTTATTTTTAATAGTTTTTTATTTTAAATGAAATTCAATTTTATAAAATATATATAATTATATTTTTATAAAATTATTTATCTAAAATATTAAAACTTAGTTTAAAAATAACAAAATCAATATCTAAATGATAGAAATCGCATTTATTATGGTATTATATATGTCAACCAAGTCAAAAAGGCAAATTTAATTTAATCATTAAACCACGGTAATCTAAAATGCATCAAGATTCAAATCAGTAGCAAATCTATGGTTTTTGGGGGGTTACCTTTTCGACTTTTAACCTTCGCCTTTACTATTTTTTTTATAGTTGTCCTCCTCTTGTCCATTCGGACCCCCCGCCCCTCTGAGCTTACGGGTGAAAGTCTAAGGTGAAAGGAGGTTGAGTAAATGAGGTAAAATGAAATTTGGATAAATTCTTATCCAAACTTATGGGTGAAAGTCTAAGGTGAAAGGAGGCTGAGAAAATGAGGTAAAATGACATTTGGATAAATTTGTATCCAAATATTTTACAAGAGTAAAAAAGGAAACTAATATATTTTTTACCTATCATAAAAAACAACACATGGTTTTCAAAACCATGGGAAGGAAATCAATGATGGTTTTATTAAATATGTTTATGAATTTTATTTATTCATAAATATATAAATTCAGGGAAAAAAAAGACATACATTTCAAAACAAGACATTGATTTCAAAACAAGTCATGGATTTCAAATAATGGACGGATTTACGGGATGAAATCATTTAAGGATATATTAAGAGAATATCATTTATGAAATTCATGAAAATAGAGAAATATGAATTTACAGGTTTAAACAAAATATTGGGAAAACATTTATCAAAATATTTTCTTCCCAAATATTTTACGACAATGGTGAAGCAATTTAAAAACTGACATAAAATCATTGGTCAATTCAAGAATTGGAGATTCAAATAACAACTAGCAAAAGAGATCAGTCAACCAGATTATAGACATAATTTTAGCATTTGAAGGAGGAAGATCAACATTCATTCTTATTTAGATGTAGAGGCAAAGATACCGGCATTTAAAGGATACCTAGTAGTAGAAGATCAACAAATTGGGATCAAAGTTTGGTTTTCCAATAGACAACTTAAGCATCTCAAGAGTTCAAGGCAGAGGACTTGGAAACAACACCAAATTTCTTGCAGATTTTTAAATATTCTTTTTATTTTTAGTTTATTGTTTAGGATTATATTCCAAAAATATTGTAACAGTTTAGGAAATATTTATTCTATATATTATTTAATTTTGGTTGTAAAATGGTTTGCTTTTGATGCCAAAACCATGTCACTTTGTAAAAAAATTATTACAGAATTCCTAATTAAAGTATTCTAGCTCCAGTTCTTGATAGAAATTGTTTTTCCAATTATTTCGTATCTTATTTATGCACATGTTCATAGTAGCATAGGAGATCTAGGTAAGACTAGATTGAGTATCAATCTCTCTGAAAACCCCTTGCAAAGTTATAATCATTTAAAGAGATTAATTAAATAAATTGTATGTCTTGGTTAATTCCTCTACATCTGTTAATTGTTGCACTATGTCATCTCTTGAAGGTGTTCTATTTGGCTGTAGAAATTTTTTACGCACATCCATTGTATTTGGTTGATTAAGTATTCAGTACGACTGCTTAATTATCATGTATTCTTTTATATTCTTCAGTCAAATTTTTCAAAAATCATGTTATTCCATCAAAAGGGATGTTGGCACTTTGACCAAAAACCCTGCAAGAGATGAATTTATTCATGGATAGGGATTGTGTAATCATCAGCGACCACCCAATATAAATCATAGATCTGGCCATTGTGCTCCATAAGTTGTTGTCTAGTGACAGCGAATAGAATTAAAATAGGCTTTGTGATATTTAAGGGAGCCCCCTCTGGTTCAAGGGCTAGCTTGTACCTAAATATTGATCGAGTTGGTTTATCGATGTAGTTTTGCAACAAAGAACTGCTACGAGAAACAAGTACAACATTTGGCATCGTTGTCGGGGAACGAAGTGACGAAGAAAATTTTCCATGGATCACGATCACAATTATATCTACTCTTTCCTAGTGAACAAAGACCAAACAGTTGATATTGGTTGCATTTATTTCACCTAGTGACTCCACTTTTTCATATGGTGATTCCACTGGTTTCCGAATTCAACTGGTTCAAAATGATAAGTGCATCTATGGCTATGATAATAGCATGCAGCTACATGTTTTTCTTCTTCATAGCAATGGTAGAATTCAATAGCGTATTTCTTTTCCTATCTACTATGATTAGAAAATTCAGAAGCTTACAAAAAATGCAGCTTTCAAATTTCAGTTGTAAGTACCAGTTGCCTATGGAGTTTCTCTTTCATATTGAAAATATTTTTCACATCTTCAGCTACATGCAAAGTGATCTTCCAGTTAATCCACTTCCCATGTTGTTACACTGGAAAGTTGATTACATTAATAGTGCATATTTTCAGTTTAGTTAGGTAGAGGTTGTGTGGGATTGAATTAGTTATTTTCAGATTCAGTGTGCAGTAGATCAGTGAGTTTGCAGTTTATGGATTAATGTAGTATATCAACAATTTTTTTAGCTTGTGTTTCAATTTTGCAGTATGAAGTTTGGTTTGGTTGAGTGAAATGACTTCCAAAGGATTAAAAGGAGTAAAATTATTGTTGATTGACAATTAGCCCCTATAGCCCAATGATATAGGCATTGTTGTGCTTATTTCCACTTGCAGTGTCATTTGTTTCACTTCAACAATTTTCAGTTTTCAGATTTCAGTATGAAAGAGACTCTGTATTAGTGTAGGAAATATGGTTTCAGATTTGCAGATTACAGGTTTATGCACTAATTCCATGCCCAACAGATTCAAGGAAGCTAGTCTACTAGGTTCTCTGCATCCCACAGGGGGGTAGAAGTCCCCACTTCGAGCCTATGTTGTAACGTATTTTGACACCATGGAAGTTATAAAATAATTAAAATGTATTTTTCACTTTCGTTCAATTTTATCCTTACAAATACCTTCCTTTAAATATCATTCCAACTAACCCTTTCCATTGCTAAAGCATGAAGTGTATGAGGTTTTTATAAATATCTCTGAGTTATTTTTAATAGTTTTTATTTTAAATGAAATCCAATTTGATAAAATATATATAATTATATTTCTTATAAAATTATTTATTTAAAATATTAAAACTTAGTTTAAAAATAAAAAAACCCAATATCTAAACTATAGAAACCACATTTATTATCATATTATATATGCCATCCAAGTCAAAAATTCAAATTTAATTTGTGTCCCCACCTCACACTTAATCATTAAACCACCCTAATCTAAAATTCATCCAAATTTGTGAAATTTCAAATCAATAGAAAATCTATGGTTTTTGAGGGGTTTCCTTTCCGACTTTTAACCTCGCCCCCCTCCGAAAGCTTGTTTCACCTTTACCAGCTACCCACCCTCGAAAAGACTATTGTAAAACCATTTTTACATTGGTTTAAATTTAAAATTAATGGTGGGAAGGTCTACGAAATATATAAGCGATCTTATATATTATAAAGTTCATACAAAATAAGATAATGGAGAGAAGACTTTTACAGTGATATGTTTATGAAATGAACTTACAGGTGAAAGACTGAGGTGAAAGGAGGCTGAGTAAATGAGGTAAAATGAAATTTTACAGAGAAGAGAAATATTTTTTTTCTATCGTATAATGAGGAAAATAATCATAAAGAAAAAATGTACGAGAACATAAGATTTGGATAAATTCTTATCCAAATATTTTACAGGAGTAATAAAGGGAAACTAAGGGTTATTTTACCAATCATGGCAAAACAACACATGGTTTTCAAAACCATGGGATGGAAATCAGTCGATGGTTTTATAAAATATGTTTATGAATTTTATTTATTTGTAAATATATAAATTCAGGGCAAAACAAGACATAGATTTCATAACAAGACATGGATTTCAAAAAATGGATGGATTTAGGGGATGAAATCATTTAAGGAGACATTATGAGAATTTCATTTATGAAATTCATGAAAATAGATAAATATGAATTTATAGGTTTAAACAAAATATTGGGAAAACATGTATCAAAATATTTTCTTCCCAAATATTTTACAACAATTGTGAAGTACTTTAAAACTTGACATAAAATCATTGGTCAATTCAAGCATTGGAGATTGAAAGGACACCTGGAAAAAGAGACCAGTCAACCAGATTATAGACATAATTTTAGCATTTGAAGGAGGAAGATAAACAGTCATTCTTATTCGAATGTAGAGGCAGAGATATCATCATTCAAATGACACCTAGTAGTAGAAGATCAACAAACTAGGATCAAAGTGTAGTTTTCCATCAGACAGCTTGAGCGGCTCAAGAGTTCAAGGTAAGAGACTTGAAAAAACTCCATATGTCCTGCAGTTCTTCAAAGATTCTTTTTATTTTTAGTTTATTGTTTAGGATTTTATTCCAAAATATTATAACAGTTTAGGAGAGTTTTATTCTATATATTATTTTATTTTGATTGTAAAAGGGTTGGAATTTGATGCCAAAATCTTGTCGCTTCATAAAAAAAACTATTATAGAATTCCTAATTAAAGTATTCTAGCTCCAATTCTTGACAGAAATTGTTTTTCCTATTTTTTTACAGTACTTTCATATCTTATTTCTGCACATGTAAAAGGTAGCATAAGAGATCTGGGTAAGAATAGATTGAGTATCAATCTATCTGAAAGCCCCTTGCAAAGTTATAACCATTTAAAGAGATTAATTAACCAAACTATATGTCTTGGTTAATTCCTCTACATCTGTTAATTGTTGCATTATGTCATCTCTTGAAGGTGTTTTATTTGATTGTTTAAATCTTCTACACGCATCCATTGTATTTGGTTGATTAAGTATTCAACATGACTGATTAATTATCATGTATTTTCTTATATTCTTCTGTCAAATTATCTAAAATTCATGTTTTTTAGTCAAACTAGATGATGGCACTTTTACCAAGGACTGTGAAAGGGAGGGATTTATTCATGGATATGGATTGTGTAATCATCAAAGACCACCCAAAATAAATCATAGATTTGGCCATTGTGCTCCATAGGTTGTTTTCCAGTGATAGTGAACAGCGGTAAAAAAGGCCTCGTGATATTTGAGGGAGCCCACTCTGGCTCAAGGTCCAACTTGAACCTAAAGACTGGTCGAATTTGTTTCTTGGTATAGTTTTGCAACCAAGAACTGTCTACGACAAACAAGTACAATAGGTGACATCATGGAACTGGGGAAAAGCCTCCCTTCTCCATGATCTGCTAATGATAAAGTATATGTCCTCCTCAATTGGCCTGTACCACAACTTAGGATCGACAAGGAAAGCATGCTGCTAGACATTCTATCAGTGGATCAGATGCACCAAAAAGACAAAGTGTGCCTTTAGGGATGTACCCTCCTCATAGTACTTGAGGAGGCCTACATTCCTCGATAGCACTCAGGTCGTTGGAGTAATAGGGCGAGGGTATAAATTCCTCTCCCTCTCTCTCGCTTGCCATCGTCAATCCATATTGTATGGGTCAGCCTACTGCTTCTCCCTCTGTCACGTCTTTGCTACATTATTGACATATAAAATGCATCAGCCTCATACATAAAATACAATTTTTTTTATTAAATGAAACATGTATTTATAACTATGGAAACGTATATTTTAATTTAAAATAAAAAATAAAAAATATTGGTGCACTCAAAACACAGTCATTCATCGACGTCGGTGCGCTTTCAACTATAACCACACCGGTAATTATGCACACATAAGTATGACACGTCGTAGGTGTTTCAGAAATTTAAATTTTCATAGTGGTGCAACATAATTGTGCACCATTGTGCATGTATAACCTATTGGAACCAATATGGTATGTTCAGGTTATCGAAATCAATGAGCTATAGGAATATTTTTAAGTATTTATTTGCAGTACATTTGGTAAATATAAACGCATCAGGAGTGACGAGCCGACACACAATTTGTCACATCTTTCCACATGAATTTATATTTACAAAACGCACCACCACAACAACAGTGCATTATGCTAAAGCATCGAAATGCGGTGCACCCTGTAAATTTATAGGGCGCACTGCTCCTGGTGTGAACTAAACATATCAAGCTCACCGTATGTTGAATCTTTTTGCAAAAACAATGAGAAATTTAGCCTAATTTGCAATTATTATCTACTACAAACTTAAACTAGAAAGAAACATAGATATTACCTTGATATTTGGCCATCGGGGAGGCATTATGGACACATAATGGAGTAAAACAAATTTTCACACAGTTTGAAAAAAAAATTGGACACCTAATCCTCTAAGGGTTGGTGTGGAACCTAAACAACCAAAGGGAGTCTAAGAGACCACTTGGAATATGAATCCAAGGGTCACACCATGTACTATAAATGTATATCATTGTCAATAATATACGTACTCTCATACTTATCATCCATCCTATGTGTCTACCATGTATGTGTCTAACATGGTATCAGAGCGGGTGATTGCTAGTCCTGCTCCAATTTGAGCCACTATTTTTATGGCCTCCACCTGAGTATGCATGTTCTGAATTTCAGTCTTGCCATTCTAATCCTATCCTAATTCTCTGCCATATTCTATGCACATTTAACGCCCTCTGCTATTTCTCCAAGAGTCTACTACACTAACGCTCCCTCATGAAATTCGTTGGTCCTAATTTGAACAACGTTGTGTATTCTAACCTCTTGCGTGAGAATCGATACCGAGTTCTTCCTTGAAGAGCGATTGGTCTAATATTTGTGCACTAACCTGTAAACAAACATTTTATATGCCCATTGTTTATCTAAATTTTCTTGGAGTCTCCTCATACTCAGCGTAAATTTGGGAAAGTAAGCAAGAAATGAATGGTCGTGAATGTTACTGTCGGTGACTATATCCTCTTAGCTCCCACACTTTTAGCCTAGGCACTCAACGCTACCATCCACACCTAATTAAAGGTTGTCAGATCTGCCTCTTTACCTATCTTCCAGTGTTTTTTTGCAAGTCTTCTCATATCAATTTTTTTGCTCAGTAGTAACTCCTATGTGCCTATTGAAGTTGCTCTTAGGAGCGTCGAGAACCTATTACATATCTATCTAAAACTTGTTTTTGTGAAGGTTTAGGGGTCAAAGAAATTCTTTGTGCCATTGCAGAAGTGTACCTTTCCATTATGGATGCTACTTTCTCTATTCGTATCTGGTCTAACATGATTTATCCTTGGCTAGCATTGTATACATAATGCTTTGTCCAAGATTTAATAAGAGGTCATCACTGGGAAATGAACCACACGGAAAGCTAGTAATAGGAGGTGTTGTCCCAGATTGCGCTTTTGGTGAAAAAAAAAGCATTTGACACCTACTGGCCCATGTATAATCCAGAAGCAATTTGTTGATAGGGGGAAGTGACATGGAGCAAGGAACCATTCGAGAATTTAAGATCAAATCCTTCCAGTTCCCTTCTATGTAGATCTATTTTCACTTACAACAAAACCAGATTCGGGGTTCAGAATTAGTATCTAGGTGCACAGACCAGGGTCCCCATATTTCCTGCTGGTAGAAAAATCTGGTTGCGCTCTCTTTGAGTGGATTTCAGAAGCACTCCAATTCCAATCTTTGATACCTTTTCTTATCCATAAAGGTCTTAATTGTAATTCAAGATGTTCATTGCATCAACGTTCAAAGAATCCCCTTCTACTTCCATTGTCTGCTCTAAAATCCACATGTATTTTCGCTCAAGATCTGAAGGATCATCTCTATAATTCCTAAGAAAACATTGAACTGCTTGATTAACATCTTGAACATTGATGTTAGTCCCCCAAACAAGCATAGGAGGGTTCCCATCAAGATTGCCCTCAGAATATTGATGCATATCTGCATTTTCCCCTCCACTTGTGGGAGTGACCGGTTGTCTTGGATGCCTACCTGTCAAGGAGCTACTGACATCATTGTGATAGTTATAATATGAAGGTGTTCCTCTGACACTTCTGGGGTTACAGGAGTTCTGAATTAAAGCAGAGTGTTGTATCCAGACGAGAGGCTTCCTGATCTGCATTTGTGACCACGCGCTCGTTCGGGCCCTCAGAGTTGCGGAGGGAACTCGAATCTCTTGACAAATGCCCATCTTTGTGCAGAATAGGGGAAGATATGATGTCCATTAGGACAAGCTGCAAATCTTAAGAAGGTGAAAATGTCAAAATAACTTCAGCTCCCAAGCTGCCAAATGGGTGATTTAAGGAGAGCTCGCACAAATCTAAATGAATGCTTCAAAGAATGATAGCGCTTGGTGATTTGGATGTTTACACATCCGTCGGTGGTGGTGCATTCGGATAAACAATCTGATCTTGTAGAAAGTCAGTTTGAGAATGGTGTCTTGAGAAAGGTGTCTTTCTCATGTTTCTTTATCTTGCTCTAGTTTCTTTTCCATCTGCGAACTTCTTAATATGTTTTCATATGCATTTAATATTTTGTTGTGCGATTATGGTCCATTTATCACAGCAAACTTCCATTTAATACCATGAATGTATCACTATTCTTATCTCCTCTCAGCACATAATATCAGTCTCTGGAATTCTTTGCATGTCATTTCTACCTATCATAACTTCACTTAAGCATTGATCTTTGAAGCAACAAAATCGTCTATCTAGTTTGAGAGTAACTCATTACAGGGAGACGAACCATATGCTGTCTTGCTTTTGTCATATCCCTGCATGAATTATTTCAACGTATTGTGCTGATATATATTACTGCATTGTTGTTTTCTATCTGCGTTGAAACCAGCTTTACTATTTACATTCAATGGACTCTGAGCGTTATTCAAAAGAAAGTATGCTTACAAGTTTGGAGGAAGAGGATTTTCAGGACCACGAAATATAATTCCAAAGTTCATTGTATGATACTTAGAGGTAAAGAAGTCTGTATAATCCCCTATTACAGCAGGTAGCATCAAGTGAAGCTGACTTTGTTGACCATAAGTGTAAAAATTTCATCAGATGTATCACACATCCTAAAGAAAATTTCAAATCAACTTTGGAAAAAAAAGTGTGACTAGATATTGTAAGTGGGTGTTGCTCCTTCCTCATTGATCCATAGGTGTCATCAATTTTTTAAAGTGTAAGTTTGACATTGGAGAAAATGACTAAAAATTATTGATGTATTAGAGGTGTTAAATACTTTAATACACTGCACTGTTCATGATAAAATCGAAGTTGGCAAAGGCACCCTATCTCACATTTGAATATGCTTGCAAAATACACAAGACAAGATTGAATTTTTGCAACTTGAATCTCCGCTACAACAAGAAGAATTATAGTAGTGGAGGCATCATTCTGAACTTGTTTTTGTTCATAACATTGAAACAGACTCCCATAAGCAGCAATTCAATAATGTTGTAGTAGATCCAGTGCCCAATGAATCAGCAGAGTTACATGCAGATGCAAAAACTCAGTCTGCACTTCCCAAGTTGGTCATCAGACCTTGGGAAGAGCTTGTCCACAACAAACACAGAACTAGTCTTGGATATGACAAGGACATGTCCTTTCATATTCCAAATTACTCAAAGCCCATTCAGTTTCAAAGTGTTGGATTCCTTGATGACAATTCACCTTCAGTTGTTCCAGATTCTGCTCCTCTTCCATAGCAAGAACAACAAATTGTGAAATGCAAACACTGTGATCAAGTTGGCATATGAAATTTTTTTATCTTCATCCATGTAAGCACTATCATAAAACCAGTCATTCTTCAAACATATTCTTCAAAAACAAGCCTCCTACAAGAACAAAGATTCATCTTGGATGGATCACTTCTTAGCAATGGGTATCAACAACCAAGAAGATATTTTAGTCATATGTCCAAACTTGTTTTAGAGTATTGAATAGTCTTGCAGTTGATTTTTCTCCATCGTCTCACCTTGTATCTAATAGGGGGGGAAGTGATGGTCATCTAGAAGCTTCAAAGCCACATAAAGCGAGCCTGAGCCATAATCTGCCATACTAGATTCAGAGTTTTAGCCAGAGACAAACATGCCCCTGAGATGCCTTCAGTAGGTGATACCTATTCAAGAATTAGGGACACTTCCTCTAGCAGAAGAATTCGGCTTCTTGCCAGTTTTGGAAGATTTCCAGGAACTACATTAAGCATTCCAGAGTTGTTGGTCATCCTTAAACCACCACAGGTTGAGACCTCCCTTTCATAGTTGAACGTTTCCCTCTTCAAAACATCAGAAGCAGTTTCTCTAGCAATGGACCTTAGCTTCATGCCAGATTTGGAAGAGTTCCAGGAACTGCACTAAGTATTCGAGTGTTGGTGGTCATCCTTAAACCACCTCCCTTTATACCAACATTTCAGAGAGCACATTCAGCCTAGTATTGCCATGCATTTTTTCACATTTTGTATTATAGCTCTCTTCTTGGACTCATACATACCCCTTCGGATTAAGGGGGGGAATTTTGGACACCTAATCCTATAAGGGTTGGTGTGGAAGCTGAATAGCCAAAGGGAGTCCAAGAGACCACTTGGAATATGAATCCAAGGGTCACACCATGTACTATAAATGTTATCATTGTCAATAATAGACGTACTCTCATGCTTATCATTCGTCCTATGTGGCTACCATGTATGTGTCTAACAAACTTGGAAACTCAAACAGTGAGCATGGTAATAAAAGGTGGTGAGCAAGAGAATCATTGATGTCAAGGCACTTGCAAGTGGAAAGAGTGGCATTGATACTTCAGATCTCTCCCACACTGTAGATGGTAAAAATGGAACCGAGAGGGTTATTTTTATTTAACCCTTCTCCGGTGTGTTTTGCAAAGTGCACTAGGACAAGCTATATCCAAAAGCACCATGTTTTTTTTTCTAATTTAAAACTATCATGGTGCTTTATCGAGATGCCTCGAGGCTTTTTGTTATTGTTAATGCACTGGTGCTATGGTTTTACAATAGCACCGGCCTTTTTTTAGAAATTAGAAACTGTCTATTGGTATGCTTTATAAGATGCCCTAGGGCATTGTAATATGTTTACTACACCGGGATGTCATTATCAAATAGAAACAATATTTTTTACTATATCAAGGAGTCTGGTGTTAGTGAATATTTAAGCACTAATGCATTTGGGTATTTAGCGCATCGTGGATTTTTATTTTTCAAAAAAAAAAAAAAATCTACGATGCACCATGTTATATGCAACTTGGGTGCATGTATGGATAGTAAGGCACCAATGTGCTTCAATAATTTAGACGCACTGTCAAAGAAATATCCACTAAAACATCTGCCTAGCCACCTCCGCTATAAATGGATTTTTGGGCTATTTTTATAGGGGCCTCCACAAAATCCTCTGCTAGAAGGTCTTTTCCTTGTAGTGATACGTGGAGCGATCACCATCTGCTCCGACAAATGTCATTCACAGTGATCGATATAGGTGGCCTATTAGTGAATGCATTTTTCTTATGGTTATTATTGGGTTTCTTATGTTGTTGTTCTTTCATTTCAGAACCAACCCTACACGAACATGTTCCAGCTGCCAATAGTAGCATAAGTAATAATTTTGTCCCAATTTTTTTATGTACCTATCTGATAAAAAAAAAAAAATGTTTTCTCATAGTGATGGTAGCTATGTTTTTTATAGATGAAATTACTTTATTTTTTGTACCTTTTTTATATCTAAACACAATGTGTATGTAAAGAATGTAATTTTAGTCAAATTTATTAATGGAATTACGTTGTGATTGCAATTCAGTTGCTACCAGATGGATTTAGATTACACCTCATTTGATTAATATACTACATCTCATGGAATATCTAACACTACTCGATTAGCTATGGAATATCTAACACTACAATAATCAAGGAATATATACACATAGAAGTTATGTCCACTGACTAGGAGTTATTGCAACAATAGGAAGAAGTGTCAAGAGTGGTGGGTCATGGGCCATTCACATGCGTGCCTCCACTATCTCTCAGTATATCTACTCCCTAACCATATAATCAATGCAATTTCAGTATTAAAGATTGCAACATACTCACCAGAGGACATATCACAACTATCTTTGAGTTACTTTCTGACCATATATTTAGAGCCATCAAAAACACTAATATCACACCCATTTTCATCCATGTGCAATATTCCATAACACCCAATATCAATGCCCACACCCTCAATACCTTCTCCTCCATCACCAAAGACCTAAATAATTCACTATAATCTTTCATCTTGATTTATGGTATGAACACCTAAATACCCCATCTTTCCATATCTTATCAGTTGTTTATGATATCTGGTTAGAACACCTAAATACCCCAACATGCCAAACGATACAGGATCTATTGGGACAAATAATTAAAGGCCACTTACACCATTGACCAAACCTTTGGAAGTAAATTTAAATGTGACCATGGTATAGATTTATGTTGTCCACGAGATTAGAAAATATCAATTCTCTCTATAATTCCACTAACATACACTATAATTGACAAGGATAAGAAGCCAACTAACACAAACTAAAGATTCAAGCTAATTGAGTCTTGACAACTATTGAGTGGGTATTGCTTCATTCAATTTTCTACAAAATTTGCATACAAAATTTATTGATCACTTCCTAAATTAGTCCTCCTTTCCAATTGACACAACATTTAGTAATCAGGTCAACCAAATGCCCTAATAATTGATTCTTCAACTATTATAGCTATATTATGCATTAACATTCATGTTATGCATGGGGAATTTAATGCAGTTTGTGTATAACATATGGGAAATGCTTTCATGCTACAGATAATAGTGGCCTCCCAACACCTATTCACTCAAATTCCTTAAGTACCTAGCATATTCCATGCTAATGTTTTTCAACAAAAGATGGAAAACAAATGAACAAGTATGGATTACTCAAACACCACTGAGAATTGGCATTTTAAAACTAGTTTGTTATTTTGTTGAGAAAGTTTCATACATCTCTTCAACAATTACTAAGTTTCATATATGAGCAGGTGGTCAATCTCTAACACTATTCATTTAAAATTATTAATAATAGTGATAATCTTTACTTAATATTATGCCTCAGTGTCAAAAAAATCATTTCATCACCAAATAAATGAAGTTATTTCATTAGGTTCATATTTTAAAAGGAGAAAATTGATTTCCTTATTCTCCTCTCCTAGATATTCGTGAGCTAAGGGTCTTGGATGTGGCTTTTTATAAATAAATTTTAGGTTGTATATAGCTCAATCACTTAGTTGTGTTTGCTGACTAGGAGTTGTCGCAATAGTGGTAACAGGTGTCATCAACGATGAGCTAGTGAATGTCAACAACAACACATTGGCTAGTTTGAATCTAAGTTATCAGCAAAAGGGGGAAATTCATGAAGGTTGTTGATACTATAACTACTCTACCCAGCTTCATCAACACGAAGATACCCCGTTTTTTCCTGAATTTCATTCTAGTATGCAAGTTATTTGTTCTTGCTTAGGTTCTATGACCATTTATATTACCCTGTTGGAAACGATATCACTGGAAAATGAAAATCAAGCCTAATCCATTTATTCCCACATTTTTCCATGAAAGAACTATATTTATGAACCATTGTTAAGGCTATCTTTAAGTTCAAGGTGTTAAAGGGCTCTCTTTCTTGGATTTCTTTGTAGCAACATAAACGTGACAAATTTTGTAGCAATCGAATTTAACCTAATAGCTACAAAAAAAAAAACATATAAAACACAATTTTACTAGTATTTGGTAACTTCTAATTGCTAACAATGATATATTACTAGAGAATAATAAACAATAGAATAACATAGTTTTTGTGCTTGTTGGCTAAGAGTTGTCACAACAGTGGGAACAAGTTTCAATAATGGTGAGCCAATGAATGTCAGCAACAACACATCATTCAGTATGAATCTAAGCTATGGTAAAAGGGGGGAATTCATGAAGATTGTTGATACTATAATCACTCTGCCCTACTTCATCAACATGATGATACCCTTATTTTTCTCGAATTTTATTCCAACACGAAAGTTATTTGTTCTTTCTCAGGTTATATGACATTTTATATTGCCCTATTTGCAGCCAGATTATTGGAAAATTAAAATTAAGGCAAATCCATTTACTCCCACATTCTTCCATGCAATAAATATATTTATGAACCCTTGTTAAGGCTATCTTGAAGTTTGTGGTGTTAAAGGGAACTCTTTCTCGTGTTTATTTCATTGCATTATTCCATCTTTCTCTACATTTTTCTTGTTCCATAGTTTGCAATGTTTCAATCTACTCTCTGCAATATGCAATGGTTTGATGCTTCTTCCTAGCCATAAACTCTGCATGCTCTAGATGCTAGCTAGTTCCCTAGTTGGTTCACCTGTTGTAGCAACTCATTGTATCACTGTTGTGGCAACTCGTTGGGTCATCGTTGCGACAATAAATCACATTTGTGTATTCTTTAATGACATGGTTAGTTACCTTTTAGATATCATACATGACATACCTAACTACTTCTTTGTAGCATGTTGGATTCATAATTACACTGACGTGTACCTAAATCCTTACATTGGGGATTTGGGATGATATACTGACATGAAGAAAACCCTTGCTTGGTGCATTACAAAGATAAGTTTTGTTTGGTGCTTGAGGAGTTGATACTGATTGTGACGCTTTTGTATACTTGTAGTTTATCTCATGCTTCACCTAGCCAACAAAGAAGGAGCCTCTTTTTGTAACTATTTTTCATATTTTGCAAAATGAATACCAATAGACAAAATGTTGCCATGTTGCTACTATTTTGGAGATAATTCTAATGTTCTTAGACAATTTCATAAGGAGAATTCCCTACTTATATATTCAATATGTTGCCATATCTTGTGCCCCTCTATATTTTGTTGTATAATTGGTGAGAAACTTTCCCCTCTTTTGGCTTCAATCATTATTTTCATGTATTTCTAATTTTTAATGTAGTGGGGTCCATGGAAAGTATGCAACATGGGTACTCCTTTGATGAGGAAATAATTTTTTCATCCAACAAGTGCCCCTTCTCGAAATTTGAGTAAAACCATAGGGAAATAATTGAAAATAAAAGTTGAAAATTTAGTTTTTTATTATTATTATTTTTTTACTTTTTTACTCCAAAAATGTTGAGTCATCCCCCATGGTTGACATCATCATCTTGAATCGTATTGGTTCTTATAAAGTTGATTTTGGTTGTACATTTTGTTTTTGAGGTCCATTTTTTACCTCAAAATTTCTCTAATGTAGAAAGTGTGAATATTGATTTCAATGATCAATCCAACTGCAGATTTAGAAAAAAACATAGAGGATCAAGAAGTAGAATAGTTCACATCTCCTAAATTAGAAAGGTCTGAGAGAAAAAGAGATTAAAGGTTTTTGGTGGAATATTTTTGTGGTTATACTTCTGTAAGGGCTATTTTCTTTTATTATTGTATATCCAGTTTTGGTGGTGGAAAACAATACCATGTTCCATGAAGAAGACAATCCACAGCTGTAGGATACCTTTATCTGGATTGAAAATGAGACATCTAAAAAGTCACTGAATTTAAGACTGTAGTGTTCCTTTGCAATCCCTTATTGTGTCTCTCTGAAATTTTGGATTGTGGTATCTCTCTACAACCTGGGCCATCTCAACACACTTCAAACCTGTGCAAAAATAAACCTTTGTACCCTCGGATATGTGGAACTTTGGGTGTTGGAATTTTTATAATAGAGTTAACCTTTGGAGCAGTAAATTGTTGCAAACCTTGATTGGAAATATGAAGAAGTATTGAAGGCATTCTAAGGTCTTGTTTTGTAACATATTTTGAAATACTTTTGGACTTGAAGGATTATCTTTAGAACTTGTATTGCACAGAGGATTGGACTCCTCAAGAAGCCCAAGTTGGAGCTTGGTGGAGCACAAGGTTAGAGACTTGAAGTACAGGTTGGAGCCTAGTTTGCTGAAGATTGGAGACTTCTTCTAGGGTTGGATCCCTGAAGGAATCATATGTGTGATTGTACAAATTGGAAATTGAATTGTTATAATTGACACAGTTGAATTGTTAGACACAATTGAACTATAATCACAATGCAATTCCATTAATAGATTTGACTAAAAATTACATTCGTTACATACAGATTGTGTTGAGATATAAAAGGGGTACCAAAAAATAAAGTGAGTTCGTATAAGTACATCAAAAAGGATGGACATAATGATTGTTTATGTTACTACAATAACATCATAAGGAATAAGAACACCATAATAACCCTGATAATAACCACAAGAGCAATGATCTAGGTGGATGTTGGTGGCCACCCACCTATCCCATTTGGACCCCCACAACTGTCTCTTTCAGTTTTTCAGTTTCTCTAATTGTAGCACAATTTACTATTTTTAGCAGTTTCTCGGGCCCTGAACTTCCGGATCCTTTTTGAGGCCCCAAACGACGTTTTTTGGGACATCTGTATTATAGAAATATTTGGGCACTGCAACCCCAATCATATATGTCGATAAACCAAGGGCTCTTTAACCCCTAAAAGTGTTGTTTCATACCCTAAAGGATCATAGTCAACTGATTACATCATTCCCCAGAAGTTCCACCTAAAAAACCACTCAAAACTGGCCAAAACTGGACCATATTGGCTGCCCCACTGTCAAGGTGTGATGCATACTGATTACTACACTAGCCAGGTGAGATGCATACTGAAGAGGTCTTCTGTAGGGTGCAATGAGCAAGAATGGACAAATGGCTGAGACAATTTGCTAAGTGGATGCTCATGGAATCTTCTAGAAACTTCTCTTATGACACTTGCCTCTTTGAATTCGCCCAGGGATGAGTAAGAGATCAATGAAATCTCCAAGTGGAACCAAGAACTACAAGTGGAATGACACTAATCAAAAACCCATGGATGACTCACACTTTTGCAAACATCTATAAATGGATCCCTCATATGAGAGATCTAGAGGCTGGAATTTTGTAATTTGTAAAGAAGTGTTGTTAGTTTGTCTTTGATAAGAAGCATTGTATTGTTGGGTGATCTTGCTTTTCATGAGGTGAAGAGGGCTTTGATGCTGGGAGGATGATGCTGGATCAGACAGCTGGGTTGTAATTCTCCCTTCTACTTTAATAAAGTTCTTTGAGTTTTCCTCCATACAATCATGTACTTGTGAATGCAACAGTATGTTCAACGTATTTCTAATCCTGCATTGTTTATGATAATATAGATCAAGATGCTTTGATGGTGTTTTGTTACTTTGTTTCTACAGGTATTCTCTAAGCGAGACAAGTAGGAGAAGGGTTGCAAGCGCTATCGAAGGAGAGAGAAATCAAGCAAGGAGTCAAGCATAAGATCCAGGTTGGTCCCTTTGCTTCTCTCTTATCTATCATACATAAAGGAAATCGCAAATTGCTTTGATTGTTTGTTTCTAAGATAGCTACCAATATTAGTGGGACTAGCAAATCGACAAGACACTAGTTTTCCCGGAAACAAAATGGCGACTCCACTGGGGATCGAATAGTTTGTTTGATTGTTATTGTTGTTTGCTTTATAAACTACAGACGGAGCCTGAAGTTAGCTAGATAGCCTTCGGACTGCTCTTGCTATGCAATTGCAAACTAGATGAATGCTGCTTCAGTCAATCTCTAGGTTGGTTTATGAACTAAACATCTGACTTACAAGCATTCTAAATGCCTTTGTGGTAGCTCAATAACCTCCTAATATCATACCCCTGTACTTTGTTTTTACTGTCCATCATAGCTCAGCTTAAATCACTGAACTCGGCTGCAAATTTGAGCAAAAACCCACCTCAGTTTCGCTCCCTGGCCCATCGCACTGTCCATCACTGGAAGCCAGTATGCATCGCACCTCCCATGTGTAGTGGGTGAGATGCATCCCTATTTCTATGAAGAACATGTGCAATGACTGAGTAATCCTATTTCTCTCTTTGAAATTTGGGTTTTTTGTCCTTGTTTTTAGCTCTATTTAGTTGTTTTGCTACTTGTGATCAGTATCTCATTGTTGAAGCCTCTTTCCTTTGCATAGTTCAACCTCCATTGATTAGGATTAGTAAATGTTTTTATGTATTTGTCCATCATTTATGATCCTTTGTCAAAAAGTAGCTTAATCGAATTGTCGTTTTGATGCAAAAAAGTGTCGTAACTATCATTTTTAGTCAAAAAGAAGAGTGTCGTAAAGTCTTCCTCCTCTAGCTAGTTGATTGTACTTTTTGTCATGTATTTGATTTGAATTGTTAATATTTGAAGCGTCGAAATCATTTCTCTATTTGAAATGGAAAAGTGTCGTTTTAGTCTTCCTTTCATTTTGAAAACAAATTGTTGAAATGTCGCTTTGAAGAAAATAGTTCAGATCTGTACTTAGTTTTCCTTTTTTGGCATTCAACACATTAAAGGGAACAAAAAACAAATACATGCATTTTCATTTGCATTTAGACTGTGTGTGAAAAATGATTTAGGAAAAGTGCATGTAGTGTGTGCTCTTTGCTCTCTATTTGAAAGAATCGTAATCTTCTTTCCTTAGTAGCTAGGATTTTCATTGCTAGAAGAAAACAACGATTGTTTATCATTTTAGATTGCATATTTAGGAATTTTACATCTACATCACATGGTGAACCTTAAAAGACAAACTTCTAAACAAGATCAACTCTAAAATAAATATCAATGAACTTAACAACGCTTTGGAACCTAACGCAACACATTTAGAAGTCTAGGCTAGAGACGTGTTCCAACGTCGTAAAATCTAGTAACTATCATTTTTATTGAAGGTTGGGTGATTCTTCCTCTTTGATATGACAAGTGCTAGCACGGACTTGTGCTCCCTGTACCGTCGAGTATATATTGGGAGACCACAATAGGCTTACATCCTTTATCCATAGGAAGTCGTGTCTGTCGCCCTATCGATCGCAATGCATTGAACACAACATTCGGGAAGATTGACTGCCATACATAAGTCCTTGGTAATTTCTCTTTAATTTACCACCAAGGTGTATTTTGCAGTTTTGTGATTGGTTTGGTAATCCCTCTGTCTAGGTTTCCAGAGTAGTCACTTTTGTTCCTTTTCGACTTCTTAAAAGAAAAGGTCCATCTGAGCACTTGTCACTTCAGGCTCATTAAAAATCAAAGGAGACCAAAGTCATCTTTAGCTTTTTCTCGACTCTTAAAAATTGAAAAAACAAAGTTGTGCCAAAGCATCATTTAAAATTTATTTAATTCGGAATAACATCACTTTTCCCCTTTAATTTTGGGTTGATTAAGTAATCCTCAATCGTGGAAGAAAGTCAATCAAAACCCCGTCGTTCGCAGAGACTAGCGAGTCAACCATCTTTGACTCCGGAAATAAAACCATTCCGGGAAAAATGGTCTCATTTAACTAAGTCTAATTCTCCTGGTTTATTTTAAACTTGTGTTTCGACATCATCAAAGACTATAGTTACTCTGGTTATTTCTAGTACATTTGCCTTTACAGAAGAAGTTTCGTAGTTACAAGAGGACATTAGAACTAATCCTAATGTAACAGTAGACACTTCCATACCTGAAACAATTCCAGCAAGAGCTGATCCAGAGACTGAAGTTCATTTATCTGAACATCTGGGAGTTGAATTCCAGAATTCAGAAGGTGTCACCCCTCCAGTATCTGTCACTGCAGAAGCTATACCTTCTTCGGCTCCAAAAATATTTTACGGACCTGACGGTCTACATCTTCCACCTGGACTGATTGCCATAGAGTAGATAGTAGAGGATCTTCCATCCAGTACTCCGTTGCATTTTGGAACTAGAATCCACTTATATCCTTCTATTCCTAAAGTTAGTTCTTTTAATCATCCTTCATCACAAGTTCCTGTTGAATCACTAGGAAATCTTTTGGATAGACTAAATATGTCTGAACAACCATCAACATCTAGGACTGTGTCATCTGATACAGCCACAGCAGAACTTTCTGCTGCCACTCCTACGATGTTTGCTGGTATACCATCTATCCCAACTATTTATCAATCACTAGCTGGAGTCCACTCAGGGACCGTTTCGACGACATGGTCTGTTCCTATTTTTTCATTTGGAATCCTATCTGGCATTTCTTATGTTGAAACTCAGCAAATTGATCCTGCATGCCAATATCAATTTGGGCAGACTAGTCTTCAAAGACCAATATATCCTTTGAACACTAGACTGCCGCCATATGGAGGGCAGTATGCTTTTTCATTGTTCCCTCCTGGAGAACAACCATATGAGAGTTCACAACAAAATTCAGGTCACACTGGAATTACATCCAATGGTTGGGTACCAATACTGCCTCAACACCCAAGGGTTGTATATTCAATGCAACCTGCCCAACCTGTGTTGAATATTCCCACTACACCTGCTATTGTGATTGTGTCGCAAGTACAAGCACCGCCTGTTGCGTGTCAACCTCAACTCTCACAGGTTAAAATACAACAGCCTCTTGTCTCTGCAGCTCAATCACAATCTTAGGTTAGTGCCTCCTTACTTGGAAAGACTCAGGCTCAAATGGGTGTTATCATCCCACATCTTGATCAATCATCCAGTATTGGGCAACAACAAATGGTCCAACAACCATGGCTGGTACAATATCAACAACCGCAATTCCAGCAAACTTACCGAGGACCTGAGCAACAAGGCTTTGTAAGTAATGGACAACCGCATTTTCAAAACGGTTATCAACAACCATACTATACTGGTTATGTCCATCAACCTTATCAAAGTTACCAGCATCAGATACATTATGCCGGTATGAAAATACCTACTGCTCAGGCGATCCCATCTTATCCTAGGTATACTTCACCAAACCTGAACCAACAATTTCCTTTTGTAGCAACTCTAGAATTACCAGATTTGAACTGGTTGAAAAATGATCCAATTGCTTACACCCCTTGGTGGCTAGCGATTCCTCATAAACTTCCCTCTGATATTCCTAAATTCAACAGAAATCCAGGTGAAGATCCATCAAATCACGTAATCACTTTTCATTTGTGGTGCTCATATAACACCCTAAATGATGATTCGATTAGGCTTCACCTTTTTCAGTGAACGCTAACTGGTTCGAAAACGAAATGGTATATCGAATTGCCTAGAGCTTCGTTTGATAAATTCAACACCCTTGCCACTACCTTTCTAACCCACTTTCAGTTACCCATAAAGTACGAAACGGGGACATAACTCCTTACCAACTTTAAATAGACAACAACCACTCACATATCTGATCATATTCATGAGTGGCGACATCCTCGTCGAATGGTAAAGACATATGTTCCTGATCAACTTCTAGCTAAGTGGTTTATTAAGTCATTATTGCCTTCTATTACAGAGGATGTCGCGAAAGGAGGATTTGTCACTGAAGAGCAAGTCATTGCTCGTGCTAAATATCTAGACTTGATTTATACTTAGTCTGGCACGCTCTACGACAAAATTCCTGACACTCCTAGACCAAAGTTTTCCGTTCCTCCCCTTCCTAAATCAAACAAGGACTCTCACGCCGATGATGGTGTGATCAGTAACTCAAGCACGCAAACTGCAAAGGCTCCATCTGGTAAAGCCCTTACAGTCTCTAGTCAAAAAGAAAATGATAAACCTCTTGCCTCAGAGATTAATGCCTTGTCATCTGATAAGGGCAAGAATCCAAAGCAACCATGGGGCAACAAGAAGGGGAAAGACAAAAAGAAGAAACAGGAAGATTTGACTCCTGCGAAATCTTCTGGAAACCCTGCTGTGCAAAAGAAACCTCCTCTTTGTTTTCCATGTTTGATATGTAACGAGGAGCATTATATGAGAGATTGTCCACACCGAGCTGAGATTGCAAAGTTTTTAAAGACTTCAAATACCTCGGCGGTATTGACTACTCCGTTTCCAAATCCAGAAACTAATCTGGTTGCTATCGATCATGCTTCCCCATCCCAAGTGCTTATGTTATCTATCTCGAAATAGCAAAATGATGCTTTGATATCGACAAGGAATAAAGACTATGGGAATCCACACTCGTCGAACAACAAGGATATAGATCAACCCAGTAGTTCGACAATAAATTCACTAGAATTTTTTCTGCCCATCATTCCTGAATTAACTATAAAGCCACCAAAGGGAATAGTCCATAAATCGACATTTAATCCTCGTGCCCAAGCAGCATAGAATTATAATATAGTGGAGGATCTGGCTCAATCACCATCCGCTATGTCAACATTTGAAGCACTGCAGAATTGGCCCTCCCAAAAACAGGCTTTGTTATCAGCAATAGGTGGGATTGACCCAGCGAATTCCGTTCTTGTGGCCTTTAGCCATAAAGGATATGAACCTCAGTTACCGGCCCAACTCGCTTTCCTTATACAGGTAAAAGCCCTCAACAAAACTGTTCATCGAACAATCATTGATGAGGGGGCATCGACCTGTATAATTTCAATGAGCTGTTGGAAAACTTTAGGTTCACAACCCTTGTCTTGATCATCAACAACATTAAAATAATTCGATGGAAGAACATACACACCGTACGAGATATTGAGTAACTTGCAAGTTGAACTGGGGGGAAAAACAGTAGAAATCGAATTCGAGGTCATTGATGGAAACCTTGACTAAAATATCTTACTGGGTAGGCCTTGGATTTATGCTATGGCTGCTATTGTGTCAACATATTTTAGAAAGATTGCATTTCCCTTCCAAGGCGGGATTACAATCGTTGACCAACTGGCCTTTTTCCCCAACAGTTCTCAAGTTACTGGAAGCATTCCATTGATCCATGGAAGTTCTCAATCGCTTTAGAATATCGAAGTAGGTCTCCTAAAAGACCCTTCCTTAATGGGTACTTTTGCCCTCCCGCCTCCAAGTAATCTGGCGAAAGTGGCCACAGTGGAAACCTATCATATGATATCTTCTACATCATCCAAGATTAAGAATAACTTTGATCATTTTGATAATGTGGATCATCGCCGAGTGCTGCCCCCAAGCCCTATAAAATTTTTGTAGCAATCAATTTTCTAGGCTTGGGCGGCGAACCCAAATCAACACTCAACAAGTGTTTGGATAGATAAGTCTCTAGAGTATGGCACCTCTTCCGATCGGTCTCGTATACATTCTACAGAAGAAGGAATCATTCAGTTAGTGATGATAGGAGAGGCACCATGGGAAGATTACCACCCTCGTTCGCACCTTCAAGATAAGAACGAAGCTTATTCCAGTGACCTTAATCATCCTTCAGTATTCGATTTTCTATCAAATACTGTAAATATAGTGGATTCCAAGTGAAATCTATCCAATATTGAGGAAACTATAGCCATTAATATCTCGACCAAACCTAATGTTGTAGAGAATATTCATGTTGGCAAAACTTGTGCTCCTTTAGAACTGGAAATATACTGCGCTCTCTTTTGCGAATTCAGAGATGTCTTTGCATGGTCATATGAAGAAATTCCAGGCATTGACACGAGCATCGTTGAACATGAAATCAAGATGTATCTAGATGTCAAACCAGTACAGCAACGGCTTCAATCAGTTCACCCAAAGAAAGTCATTGCCATTAAGGCAGAAGTTGAAAAACTTTTACATGTTGGTTTCATTTACCTCGTTCCTCTCACTGATTGGGTATCTAATATTGTTCTTGTGATGAAAAATCAAAGAACTATTAGAGTGTGCATTGATTACAAGGATGTAAATCAAACGTGTCCAAAAGACAACTACCCTACACCCTTCATCGGCTAGATAATTGATGAATGTGCCGGATGCAAAATCTTTTCATTCATGGATGGATTTTCCGGATACAACCAAATCAATATCTGCCCATAGGACTAGTCGAAGACTGCATTCATATGTCTGTGGGGCAAATTTGCATACCGTAAACTACCTTTCGGTTTGAAGAACGCAGGGGCAACTTTTCAGAGGGCAATGAACTATGCTTTCCATGACATCAAACACATCATTCAACCGTATCTCGACGATCTACCAACTCATTCGCGAAAGCGGAATGATCATCCACAGCATTTGAGAGCCATATTTCTACATTGCCAACACTACAAGATATGTCTCAATCCACACAAGTGTGTGTTTTGTGTTGGTTCTGGTTGATTACTTGGTTTCGTAGTTTCTAAGGATGGAATTCAACTCAACCCATGTAAGGTTTAGGCAATCCTTGACATTCCTCCACCTTCAAATTTGCTTCAGATTCAAAGACTCCAAGGGAAATCAAACTTTCTAAGGAGATTCATTCCAAATTACACCGAACTTGCTAAAGGTTATACACGTCTTTTGAAAAAAGAAGTACCCTTCAACTGGGATCAGGTCACACAAGCTTCCTTTGATGCTTTAAAATATTCCCTAGTAAAAGCATCATTAATGTATGCTCCTGATTATCAAAAATATTTTAACCTGTATCTCACCACTACAGATGCAACCATCACCATGGTTTTAGTACAAGAAGACAATGGAATAAAACATCTTGTGTATTATTTAAGCTGCAACTTAAATGATATAGAAACCAAGTACTCCTATGTTGAAAAGCTGGCTTTAGAAGCTATTCAAGTAGTACAGAGATTTCGACACTATATACTCTTTCGCAAAACTACCATTCTGTCAGATTACAACCCTATGACTTACATTCTGTCGTGTCAATTACTAGGGGGCAAATATTCCAAATGGATAGCCATTTTGCAAGAGTTTGATCTGGAATTCACCAAATCCAAATCAAAGAAATCTCGTCTTTGCGGAGTTACTTTGTGACCTCCCATCGTCGTCCAATGATTTAACATCTAAAGCATCAATCATGGATGAGACTCTGTTTCTGATATCGTCAAGCGATCCATGGTATGGAGATATACTGGTCTATCTCCAAACCCAAACTTTTAGGCCTAACACCTCTAGCTATGAATAGTGGTATATTCGATACCAAGCTAAAGACTACATGATCGTCGGTGATACACTTTACCATCGTGGTGTTGATATAGTTCTGCGAAGATGCCTCACACATGAGGAGGCCGAAAAAGTCCCGAATGACTATCATTTAGGTGCGTGTGGGGGGCATCTATCTCGTTATGCTATTGCACAAAAGATATTACGAGCTGGTTACTTCTGGCCCACTATATTCAAATATTGCATAATTGCAGTCAGAAGGTGCCATGCTTGTCAGATTTTTGATCGCAAAACCAGATTACCACCTGCACCACTGCATCCAGTAGTTACTATTGGGCCACTCGCTAAATGGGGCATAGATTTCATGACATGTAACCCCACCTCGGCTGGGGGGCATGGGTATATTATAGTCGATGTCGACTATTTTACAAAATGGGCCGAGATGATGCCTACATTAAACAACAGCGGCAAAAACGGCTACTCTTTTCTTTTTCAATCATGTAGTCTCTAGATTTGGTGTTCCACAGGCTATAGTCACAGATCATGGATCGCATTTTCGCAATCACATGATGATTGAATTGACTGCCAATTTAGGACTGTCCCACGATAGTTTTACTCCATATTATCCGCAGGCTAACAAACAAGTTGAGGCGATCAACAAAGTCCTAAAGCGCATGCTGCAAAGGATGATTGGAGTCCACAAACGGAATTGGCATTTAATCCTGTACTTAGTTCTATGGGCATATAGGACATCGTTGAGAAATGCAACCAGATTTACGCCCTTTCAGTTGGTGTATGGTCTAGAAGTTGTCTTACCAATTCAGTGCGAAATTTCATCTCTCAAGCTCGCAATTGATCTGCTTCCTAAAACTTCGGAGGAAGAGGCTCGCTTCTTGGAACTAATCCACTTGGATGAAACCCGTCGTGATGTCGCGCTAGCTAACGAAGCACATAAGAATCGTGTCAAGCGCAATTTGAAAAAAATGTCAAGCCTCGTGTCTTCTCGGAAGGTGACCTGATCTTGCTCTACGATCAGGACTCTGATAAATTGGGAGCAGGTAAGTTCGAACCATTATGGATGGGCCCCTACGTTGTTAAACAGGTATTGACAAAAGGAGCCTACAAGCTAGTCGATTATGACGGGATTCCATTGTCGCAACCCCGAAACGGGTTGTATCTTAAGTGTTACTATGCTTGATTAAGTATAGTAAACTCTTTATAGATATGCTTTTGTAACATTTTTTGTTTTCTTTAAGAGTTGTCATTTTGGTTAGGTAATCCACTTTGCATTTGTTGCAGATGTCAGACTTTTTGGAAACATTCGTTGGATACGCCGATGGAGCTATTCGTAGTACGCGGAACCTATCTTCTACGGCGTGGACCATTTTTGCTCCAAGCGGTGAGTTAGTGAGTTTCAGGGGGATATGTATTGGTCAATAAATGAACAACATTGCTGAGTATAGCACGTTGATTGAGCTTCTCTCTGATGCCATTTCGCATGGTATGCACCGACTTGTTGTCAGGCTAGACCCGCAACTCATCATTCTACAACTCACTGGTGTCTATTCCGTTCGGAACCCAGCTATTTATCGTATGTTCCTAAGAGTTGGGATTTTGGAAAGACAGTTTGATTCCATTCAATAACAACACATTTCCAGAAACTTAAACACATTAACTGCTTCATTAGCAAATTATGTGTTAGATAGACATTTGCAACATTTGTAAAGAAAGCATTTTACATTAACATTTGCATAAGGATTGCATAACTTAACCAAGATAAAACTTCAAAAACCAAAAATATATAACTATTTATAGTTTTTACAAAATGTTTTGTGTCCGAGACAAAATCGGCCATACGATCCAAAAACTCAAAAATGCAGAAAATCATCCTAGACTAATGATGCTGGTGATAACATGTCACCACCTGTGTGATCATACGCAAGAGCCTCGTCCAGCGACTCGGCATGCCAGTAGTATGGCGCTGTAACCTCAGAGGTAACTCGTCAGTCCTCACATCCTGAATACCAAGAGTGAGACCCTCAGTCTGATCATGCAGCACTGTCAGGGTCTCCGCTATGTCTAGATTGCGAAGAACAACCCTCCCTACAGCCTCTCTTGCTGGAACATCAGCTGCCACCCTTGGGCGTGTCGCTGGACGCACTGGACCAACATCTGCACGCATATATGAGTTTGATTAGTCTTGATAACATTTAAAAACAAAAAACATTATAAAACCGATAAACAAAGACATGGTCAAATCATTTTACCCATAACACTCCACTGCTCGCCAGTCGATAATGCCAAATCCAAGTCGCCTCAGAAATCCATCCCAACATATGGATACTCCGCAAAGACCATCTCCTGATGGTCGAACCACTCAAAGAAGGCATCAGAGAAAGAAATTTTTGACTGACCAGCATGTCTGGCCATGAGATCAACCCATCTCTGCATCCGTGGTTCCCTCGGTGTTGGCAATCCTAGTGAAATGTACTGAGGCTGCATCAGTGGAATCCTCTCCAAGGCAAAAGCAGTTGAGATGGAACTGTAGCCAAAGTTCTTGGATCTTCCATTCTTTACCTTGGAGAGTTGTTCTTTTATGACCAGAAGTACTACCTCACACCAGTTGAATACCTTCGGTTCCAGGTATTCCAGGGCGTACTGCATGTAAGGTCTGTTTTCCAAATGAAGAACCGCGCTACCAGCCAATCTAGAAAAGGTAAATAAAATGGTCCTCAAGGTTTGATCAGTGACATCCCAGATATTGATCTTTTCGTCCCTGCTAGGCTAAGATCCATCTCTGCAAAACTAATGATATAATCTCTCACAAACTCACCTCCATAGGCGGATCTTGATAATGAGAGAGGGGCACCACGTCTCAATAACCTCGTCAAAAAGTAGATATCCTCGACTGCCAATGGAATGGATTTGCCTCTAATCTGGAATACCTTGTTGATTGGATACCAAGCATCGAGGAAATACTGTAACAAACTGATTTGTTGCCTCATGCTGGATATGCAGAAGAATTTGAGTAAACCACAGTTTCATAATGTAGTAACCGTACCCTAATCATGTAAGGAAATCATGTCCTCTTCTTCATGTTCACGTTCACGCCATGTGACGACCATATTGATTCAATAAATCTCTGAAACACAGACAAAAGATGAATTAGGATCCTGATTTGAGCAAAAACATGCAAAAATTTCATGGAAAATCACTGTGCAAAGTTTCCCTTCTGCGCCCATCGCACCCTGCCTATGAGCAAGGTGAGATGCATACTTACTAGCCAGTGTCCAGCTCATTATGCATTGCACTTTTTGATGTAGGCCAAGTGCGATGGATAGAGAATGAGTTCTTCAAACCCCAAGGGCCTAGAAGAAGGGAAAAACTTGCTCAAAATCAAAGAAGAATGGTATGAAAATGAAGAGCTAAGGGTTAGCTCCTACCTGGTCCTGACGGCGCGGAGAATAGTCCATCGGATCTCCCAAAATCAGCTGATGAAAATTGAGGGGGAAAACCACTCCAAAGCTCCAAAATCCCAAATTCGAAATGAAATGGTAAAAATGAGAGGTAAAACTACTTTTTATGTTACTATTCACGTACTCCGAGTAAAATGCTAGTTTTTTAATTCATTTTTCGGGCACATATATGTATTTCTAATCAATTTGATGGAGAAATTGAGCAGGTTGTATGACCGTCAAAAGAATCTAATGTATTAAATGGTGAATTGAACATCTTTGACTACTGGTACAAGCAACGTTTTGATAAGATTCAAGCTCGTTAAAAAATAAATCTGCTGCTGAGCATATGTTCCCCCAGAGTTCAAGCTCATTAAAAAATGAACCCACCTTCGATAAATAACCTTGGTGATTGCCATTCTATCTGCCTTTCAAACCTTCGTTGTGTTCCTTCCATAATCTCCATCCGTTTGGCCGATCATACACTTCCACTTGATTGTTTACCATTTTGAGGAACAACTGCGATGAGTGGTCCTATTAGCCATCCTCTTCACACTGCCATGTTTTGAGAAGTTCCAAGGTTACCTGGAACCAGCTACTACCCTAGATGCCACTTGTTCCTCAAAAAATGAGTCTACTTTAAACTCTTTTCGAACTCGCTAAATATGAAAAGATTGTTGAGCAATTGGCCTCTCTAGCTCACTAAAGTGATTGGAAGTGCCATCCCTCCTGTATTTTAATCTTTTTGGACTTGAGGGATTATCCCACAAAAAATATCGAGTGCTTGTCTTTTTTGGCTCGCTAAAGTGATCGGAAAAGTCATCCCTTTTGTATTATTTTAATCTTTTTCAGACTCAAGGGATTATGCTACGAAAAATAACTACTGGAGTTTCCTTTTCGTCCCTTTTCAAACTCTCTAAATATGAAAAGGACTGAGTTGTCTTTGTTATTAAACTCGTTAAAACAATAGCGACAAACAGGTCCATCTAGACAAGAACGAGTTTCACTGTCACTAGGCTCACTAAAACATAGCGACAGGTTTGCCCGAAGGGAAAATTATAGAATAAGCACATGTTATCCTCCTCAAGCTTGACACAAATAAAGAGGTACCGGTCAGAAATGACTAGGGAAAAAGGGAAGAAAACTTGAAGAATTTTATTGGTAATAGGTCGCTCTTGAACATGACACTTTCACTCCATCACCATGATTGAGTCGGGTTGGGTTACACCGTTCACCGGTCATATCACCATCAGTCCTCCATACCATCCATATTTTGGGGTTAACGCTACCAATCCATCTCAATGTCGCTGATATGTTCAAGAGAAGTCATTCAGAGAATTCACCATCCAGCTAATGCCTCATCCACTGCAATACCTTCACCCTCCATTTTTCATGACCGCCATTCTTGAACCTTGTATCCTCAGATCTTTTTCACCTCCACAAAATCATTTGATTCATTTTGTGTCGTAGATATGGGACATTAAGGCCCTCCTACAACGGGTCACTTCTTGTCGACATCAACTCATTATCCAAGAAGTTGACTTAGAAACAACCCTTTCAATACTTTGAAGCTTGCATGCCTCAATGGCAAGTTTCTCACTTCTGGCGACAGGTTTGCATCAATGGCCTTCGACCAGAAGATTTCGCATGGTGTTCGACATCAGCTCATATATTCACACCACGTGAATTGTACTGTAGTACCTTGAGGGTCATCATCATTATCGGTGATTCCTCTCGCGCCTGTTAATAGCTTACATCATCAACTGGTAATTAGGCGATGTCTTTCCATGTTTGACTTCAGAACATCTTTTCACATGGATTGACTTGTACATCGGGCGAAGATTTAATGAGTTTTGAAGACCCAGGATCTAGTTCATCCATCCGGGCTATGATATATTCAGGAATATAAAGACATCAAATGTACATATAAGCTGCACAGATTATCATCCAAGCTAAGGGATGGTGACTCTACATACAAAGAATCACCAGTTTGCAACTGCAGACGATTATCTGTCCTATGTACATGAAAATGAATTTATAAATCTGAGCATGTGAATGCCCGCCTCAGCTAGATCATGAAAATAATATGATGATGATGTATTGTATTGTATCTTATATAGGTCACATTCCAGTTCGAATACCTCGGATCCTCATGATAAAGCATTTCACCCGACATCAAAATATTTACAACTTCATGCTTTAGGGGGAAACTGTTATAGACATATTTGGGCACTGCAACCCCAATCATATATGTCGATAAACCAAGGGCTCTTTAACCCCTAAAAGTGTTCTTTCATACCCTAAAGGATCATAGTCAACTGATTACATCATTCCCCAAAAGTTCCACCTAAAAAACCACTCAGAACTGGCCAAAACTAGACCATACTAACTGCTCCACTGTCAAGGTGCGATGCATACTGATTGCTACACTAGCCAAGTGCGATGCATACTAAAGAGGCTTTCTGTAGGGTGAGATGAGCAAGAATGGATAAATGGTTGAGATAGTTTGCTAAGTGGATGCTCATGGAATCTTCTAAAAACTTCTCTTATGACACTTCCCTCTCTGAATTCGCTCAGGGATGAGTAAGAGATCAATGAAATCTCCAAGTGGAACCAAGAACTACAAGTGGAATGACACTAATCAAAAACCCAGGGATGACTCACACCTTTGCAAACATTTATAAATGGATCCCTCATATGAGAGATCTAGAGACTGGAATTTTGTAATTTGTAAAGAAGTGTTGTTAGTTTGTCCTTGAGAAGAAGCATTGTATTGTTGGGTGATCTTGCTTTTCATGAGGTGAAGAGGGCTTTGATGCTGGGAGGATGATGCTGGATCAGACAGCTGGGTTGTAATTCTCCCTTCTACTTTAATAAAGTTCTTTGAGTTTTCCTCCATACAATCGTGTACTTGTGAATCTTGTTATTTGTGAATGCAATTGTATGTTCAATGTATTTCTGATCCTGCATTGTTTATGATATTATAGATCGAGATGCTTTGATGGTGTTTTGATACTTTGTTTCTACAAGAATTCTCTAAGCAGGACAAATAGGAGAAGGGTTGCAAGCACTATCGAAGGAGAGAGAAATCAAGCAAGGAGTCAAGCGGAAGATCCAGGTTGGTCCCTTTGCTTCTCTTTTATCTATCATACATAAAGGAAATCACACATTGCTTTGATTGTTTGTTTCTAAGATAGCTACCAATCTTAGTAGGACTAGGAGATCGAAAAGACACTAGTTTTCCCAGAAACAATCTTGGAGCAACATCGGTCCATGGACCGATGTTTCTCTTCCCAAAGTTATATTTCTCGGATAGATCTTTCTAACGAGCTATTGTACACGTCAAATGGAGATCGGGTGCCAAAGTTACGACCCTGGGAAATTGATGTACCAATTTACCCAAACGGGGCCCACAATTTGGCGTTTCATCTTCTAGGGTTAGGTTTTGGGATGTTAAGGGTCTTTAATTGTTTCTTAACAATAAATAGGCCTTCGAGCCTCATTGTAACACAATTCAAAGGCATGTAGCCGCCACATCTCTTCTCAGAGATAAGCTACCATCGCCCTAGCTGGTTTATTTCCATTTCCGTTTGAAAGCATATTTCAGTGTTTTACATTAATGAAATGAAGTATTATTTCTGTTGAATCTATGTGTTTATGGTTATCTCTGTAATTTGTTGCGTTCCTATTTAAATCTGGATCACTGGTATCAGAGCGGTCTACTTTTTCTCTATTTTTCTTTGCATGTCCCCAACGAGGTCAGGTTATAAGGAGTTAGGGCTTAAACTAGTCGAACCTTTGCAAGACCAGCGTCGCAAATCCCGACGGCCCCCCATGGTGGATGAAAAGGAAGACAAGGGGGTAGGAGATTCTATCAAAATCTTGCTCGAAGAAGCCCTCGAGCGACAAAGGAACGCGATCATGGATAGCTTTGCCCAGATCCTTCAGCGGCTACCCAAAGGCGAAGCATTAGCTTCCAACAACTACTCTAGAAACACCACACCGTTTAAGGTATGAGTTAATTTTGAAATCCGCATCTTCGAGGGTCAAATAGACGCAAATGCCATAGATAAATGGTTAAATCTGTTAGATGGTTATTTTTCTGTTCATGAATTTTCGAGTCAGGAAAAGATTGTTTTCGCTCTTCTCAAAGCAGCCCCCCACGTCAAGGATTGGTGGGAAACCTACTGTGAGTAGAAGGATGAAAGCACAGGCTCACTATTTTCAGCTGCACCCACTTGGGATTCATTTTGGGCTGCCATCAAGGAGCAGTACTACCCTGTCAAAAGCTACGAGGGCAAATACATAAAGTGGACCACGTTGCGACAGGGAAGGGACCAAGATGTGCCAGAGTCAACATTTTTCATACCCTTCACACACAGTTGGGTATCAAAGATTCTGATCTACATCTGGTACTCAAATACCATAGCTACCTACACAGATACATCCAGGAAGAGATGGAGTTCCTGAACATCTCCTCGCTTGGCACGACATACTGATATGTTGCCAAAGTCGAGCAAAAGTTCAAACAAAAGAAGCTAGACTTTGGATCTGCGAATTTGAAGACCAAAGGACAAAGCCAAGGCGGGGTGACCTAAGATAGCCCGTCGAAGCCGCAAGAAAGAACAACACCACAATGTTGAAAAAGGACACAGCAAAGTGGTGTGAGTTCCACAAGAGCCCCACTCACAACACAATTGAGTGTCAGACCAAGCAGTCACTGGTGGCCGAGTTGAAGGCTTCCGAATCAGATGCATGTTCTAACCCTGAGCCAGAACCCAACAAGGGTAATAGCAAAGGGAAGAAGATCATTGATGTGGATCCCAGCGCCACTATTACCACCGCCAAGATCCAGAAAAATTAGCCCGAAGATCCAGAGGAGGGGGAACGTCTTTTCCACTCATAGATGTGGGTGAAGGGTTCACTGCTACAATTCATTGTCGACAGTGGCATCCAAAAGAAGCTCATTTCAGTAGAGGTCATGAAGCGGTTGGGCCTACCGACTAATTCCACACCCGCAATTGTACAGTATCGGGTGGCTTCATGAAGGACGAGATCTCAAAGTTCGCCAACAGTGCCGCCTTCCCTACAACATCAAGCCCTTCACAGACGAGGTATTGTGTGATGTTACACATATGGATGTTTGTGATGTACTATTACGCCAACCATACTTATGGAGGCGACATGCTGTGTATGATTCAAGGCCTCGCGCTGTCATTATTTCTTTGGAAAATTCATTATACAGGATACCGAAGCTAGCCCCACCTACCGCCACCTCTTTGATCTCTACTAAGAAAGGAAGCAAGCTCATCTCCCAGACTAGGAAATTCATTTTCTGTCTGACTCACTCCCAAAGTAAAGGGAAGATCGTCACCACATCCATTACCCCTACGAAGGGTTCCTCCACGCAGTAGCAGCAACAAAAGAATACGGTCATGACAGAAAACAGGAACAACTTCTCCTCACCCATAGGGTTACCACACAAGCTTCAGGTGGGCAACAAATTCTGGTTGCATCTGCATAAAGAACGCCTTACAAGAGCCCATCAGAAGCTTCGAACATGACGACATGGTCCTTACACCATTAATAAGGCTATGGGAAATAATGCTTTGGAGCACAGCATTCCTCCATTCCTTTGCCTGCACCAAGTGTTCAATGTGTACTACTCTCGACCATGCTTCCCACCATTACTGGACACATCCGAGATTGCAGATGGAGGAACTCAACGCAATGGGGACCATTGCTTCCTAAGTGGGGAGAAATGATCTAAATGGATGTTGGTGGCCACCCACCTATCCCATTTTGACCCCCATGACTGTCTCTTTCAGTTTTTCAGTTTTTGTAATTGTAGCACAATTTACTATTTTTAGCAGTTTTTCGGGTCTTGAACTTCTGGAGCCGTTTTGAGGCCCTAAACAACGTTTTTTGGGAAATCTGGGAGCAACATGGATCATGGACCAATGTTGCTCTTCCCAAAGTTATAGTTCTCGGATAGACCTTTCTAACGAGCTATTGTACGCGTCAAATGGAGATCAGGTGCCAAAGTTACGACCCCAGGAACTTGATGTACCAATTTACCCAAACGGGGCCCACAATTTGGCGTTTCATCTTCTAGGGTTAGGTTTTGGGATGTTAATGGTTTTCCATTGTTTCTTAACAATAAATAGGCCTTTGAGCCTCATTGTAACATAGTTCAGAGGCATGTAGCCACCACATCTCTTCTCGGAGATAAGCTACCATCGCCCTAGCTGGTTTATTTCCATTTCTGTTTGTAAGCATATTTAAGTGTTTTACATTAATGAAATGAAGTATTATTTCCACTGCATCTCTGTGTTTATGGTTATCTCTGTAATTTGTTGTGTTCCTGTTTAAATCCAGATCAAGCAATGCATTCATTAACATGCCACCTATATCGTTGATCGTGAATGACAATTGGTGGAGCACATGTTGATTCCTCCACATATATTGCACACCAACCTCCTTTGGATGTTGCTTCATAGAGTATATCATCAACAACCCTTTGAACATATGATCGATAAGTTATGGTAAAGCTTTGAAACTGAGAAGTAATGTTTTTTTCTTCTCTGTGAAGGGGTTTCAGATTTTGACTTCTGACTTGATAAATTTTAGTCATTTGATTTCATATCAATTCCGAATTTGTTTAAACGACAATGTCATTTGAACCATAATTCCTCGTTGTTGTTATCCCATCAACAATGGAAATGCAGTAAACTTCATTGTTTGTTGTTTTGTCGGGAATTTTTCTATTTTTCTAATATACCTAACTTAGTGCTTCATTGTGAAGCATAAATCTAATTCGAGCTTCACCAGGGTTCAGATGGAACCAAACCTTAATGATCAAAGTCGAATTCTCTTCCATCTACAAAACAAGAAAACAATTACATGAAATGTTTTTTATATTTTTTTGAAACTATGTTACAGCAACGCACTATTACAGTGGCGGAAACTCACTATTACAGTGGCAACAACTCACTGTTACAATGGTGACAACTCACTTTATAGTGGAGACAACACATTGTTATAGTGATGATAACTCACTTTTGCATTGATGGAAACTCACGATTACAATGGAAACAACTCATTGTTTCAGTGGTAGCAACTCACTATTACAGTGGCGACAAATCAGTGTTTTAGTGGTGAAAATTCACTTTTAAAGTGGTGGAAACTCATGAGGGAAATGGACACATCATTTTGAAAATACAGAAATTATGTTTTCATATTGTCAATCAAATCATATATCAATAAATTATAATTTTAAAAGGTTGCAAGGAATGTTAACTTCCTAAGTTTCCAAATTCAAGGCATGTTAAGAGACAAACATCCACATTGTTAGATAATATCATCACGTTTTGAGATTTGAAATGCATTGTTGCACAAAAGTTGTCACCTTGACATTTTGCAACCTGTGTGAGTCTATCACCACTCATACATTCCTCCTTTGCAAGTCTTAAACCTCAGTTCTTCATATCAAGCCTTGAAAATAAGAGAAAGTCCTTAAAAATCTCTAAAACTCCGGTTCCACACTTTCTCTTAGCATTACCTGCAATCCCGCACCTAATGGTCATGTCCCCTGCGCACCTAACTGCTCTGTCTCTGTGTTATGGGTGCGGACCCCTGTAAAAGTTAAAAAGGCACAAGTACATTCTTAAAAACTCACTTTGAGTCATTTCTAGAAGCTTCTAGAAGGAATCTTGAGGTGGCAAGTTCGCTCCTTTAAGGTTCATGCATCCCATACCTTAAGGAGCAAACCCCTTGATGTGAGGAGCTTATCCCTTTGAAGGAGGACTATATCCCTTCATAGGTGGACCTGTAACCTCCATCCTTTGCACTATAAAATGAAGCATTGGGCTGGTTATTGAGGAGGTTGAAAGCTGAATATTTTTGAGGTGAAATGTTGTTGGAACTTAGTCTTCCTAATTGAGCTTTTGAGAGGAGAAATTACATACCTTTTTTATCTCATTTGGAACAGAGTGAGGCTTGTCAAAGTAGAGGAGATTCCTGTTTGGACCTTGGGAAGAGCTTGTACAGCATCAAGGCACCAAGGTTGTAAAGTTCTTCTATTTCAAAGTTAATACAATCAAGTTTATTTTTCTCAATAAGCTGTGTTTTATGGTTTATTTCATGGACTCCTTGATCACCATGATGAACATGATTTATTATATTAGCTATGTAGGTGTTATTTAATGTATGCTTGTTTGTGATTGTAGGTTCTCAAAAGGAAACTCTTTCGGACGGTTGGAGCATGGCTACCACAAACTAGCGTTGGACTTAAGGTAGGGTCTAAAACACCTCTTTAGTTTTTATTAATGAATCGCAATATGTTTCGAGAAAGGTAGATTTGCTTGTCCTGCTTGTTGCTAGATATCTTTTGATAATAGGGAGATCGGTCTTATCCACAAGAACGATTTATCCGGCCAACAATTTGGCGACTCCACTGGGGAACTGAATTTGGTTTTTTGATTTTCCTTTGTCTTTGACTTGAGAAACTTGTTTTTGTTTCTGGTTTTTGCTTGATGTGTGTGGGATTGGGTAGTTTTTAGGTTCTAGATTGTTTTTTGTTTTTTCAAAATTTTTAAGAGGACCGCACATTCTGTTTACAACACTATGTGGACATCCCTGCTCTATTCCTTTAGTGCACAGAGCGGTACTGCATCTGGTTATACTGGAAGCTTGCGGACCCTGTCAAAATTTTTGAAAAACCTAAAATGTTTTCGTCCAGTTAGGTTTAGGTTTTATTTACGACTGTTAGTCTCTGCCCAGATCTGCATGTGTCCTGTCAAAAGTCTCTTGTGAGTGAGTTCCATTGGCATTTTTGTTTTAGTTGATTTTCTAGAAGTTTTGCATGCCCGGATTGATTTTCATTGGTCTTTGTAATGACTTAGAGATTAGAAGCCTAAGAAACTTTAGATCACCCTGGTCTCTTTTGTCTTCTTGATGAGTTTGACTGGTTTGTGAAATCTCAAGATTAGTTTTTCATAGTTTTGAGTGTTTTGTAGAAATCATAGATTCTCTTTTGCAAGAATTGTTTTCTGTAGTTTTGAGTGTTGAAAAAGAAAAGGGATATTTTTTGAGCATAATTAGTGGTCTCGTTTTGAGTTTGTTGAAAAAGACAAAAAAGATTTTCTTTTCATTTACATGTTGAAGGAAAGTTTTGTTTTTCAAAGAATTGCATTCTCAACTCTTTCTTTTAGCTAGAAATTCATTGAAGGGAAAAAGAATTGTTTCTTATTTTTAGGTGCATTTTTTAGTGATTTTGGAGTCGAGTCTTCACACCATCAAAGTTTCATCTCCATACCTATTGACTTAAGAAACAACCCATAAAAATAACGCTTAATTAAAATTGATCTAGCAATCTTTTTGTTTCTAGGGCTCTTATCACCAATATAGCTTAAGCTAGTATCTTGGAGTAGGGAGTAATTAACTCTCCAAGATAGTTAAAACAAACAAGTAGCTATATCTTGCGGTAGGAAATAAATCCAATTGTAATTGATATAATATGGGAAGCTCCTCTTAAAGGAGTCAATCACGAGATCATGTCCGAACCTTTGAGACAATCAAGTCTGTCTCATTGGGAAATATAGAAAATTTGCACGTATTAAAAATGGTAAACCTCGGATTAACCATTGTCGAGGAGCCTGGGGTCACTTGTTGGTAAACCTCAGATTGATCATGTCGAGGAGCCTTCAAGGGGAGTGAGATTTGTTACTCTACCCTTGTGCGTAGATTGAATCGTAGACTATCCCCCCAGTTGTATTTGTTACTGTTGGTAGCCTTAGTGACCATAATCTTAAGATTCTTTCCTAAGGTGACGGTGAAGGACGGGTCTCACTGTACCTGGAGCAGACGTCAACTAGACTCACTTGGACTCTCTGGGGGGTTATCTTCACTCGAGACAGTTTTGTGAAGAAACTTGTGCCAGTCTATTTCATTAAGCAGGTCGTCGGGGTAACTGTTCCAACTGCCATTTCTGTATTGAATTCTGAGACGTTGGATTTCATCAACAACTAGTGTTTTCGGTACAGAAAGCTACTGTTTCTGTGTGGTTTGGTCTCTTAGATTTTTTAGGCGTGTGATTCAATTGTTTGGTTCTTTAGAGACTTTAGGTGGTTTTATTGAGATTTTCTTTGTTTGCATGTGAAGTAATTAAATATTTAATCATGGCTGAATTACCGAGACAATCCCGTAGACTTTGGGGGCAACCTCCCGAATATACACCAAGTCAGCTTGAAGGGCTACGAGCTCTTGTATCACCTAGTGACAGTAGAGTTGGGTCACCGGAAGCTGGAGAATCATCCTTAATTATTCATCCTGATTATCAAGTTCAAGCAATAGAGTATATTTCTGAACCAATTTCCTTTTCCGAAGTTACTGGTAGTATTTCTCCTACTAGTGAATTAGCTGAAGAACCTGAAATTTCTGAACTTGAAACTGACCCTGCTGCTACTCCATCTTCGGGATTTGCTTCTCCAACTTCTAGTGGTCCTGGTTTACCCAAGGTAGGAAGTGTTATTACCCAAAATCTCCCTTTTGGACTCATTTCCATTGAAGAACTTGTTAGTTCGGAAGAAGATACAACTCTCCCTGAAAATCAACCAACTTTAGAACTTAGGGAGCGTGAATCAATCTTCTACAATCCTTTTAGAAGTGACACTTTGTACGTATCATTGATAGATTTTTTAGAAAATCCGGGTCTTGCTTTTTCACCACCTCGAATTCCTTCCCATCCTACGCCCAGAGGTTATTATCCTCCTTTGAATATGTCCAAACGGTCATCCATGTTTTCCCAAACGCCGGAAATTTTTTTTACATGGCGGTCCTTCTGTTCCTTCTAGGTATCAGTCACTCTCTAGTATTTTTCAGGAGCATCCCCTCAACTAGTTGAACATGGGATATCAACTGGCAATAACGAAACTCAAGTGTCGAGCGTAGAAGAAATTCTTATGATGTTTGGTACTATTCAAAATCCGCAACCTCAAGGCAGTCATTCACTGCCTGGAGGGAAACCTCAAGGTATTCAGTTACCTCCTGGGGGGCAACCTCAAGGTACTCAATTACCGCCTGGGGGGCAGCCTCAAGGTAGCCAGTTACCACCTGGGGGGCAACCTCAAGGACAGTACATACCTTCGGGACAGTACATACCTCAAGGTCAACCCCAGACTTAATATATACCTCAAGGTCAGCCCCAGTATCAATATACACTTCAAGGTCAACCCCAGTTTCAGTACATGCCTCAAGGTTATCAACCTCAAGGTCAGTACCCAACTCAGGGTTTCCAACCACCTTCTGGTCAACCATTTGTTCAAGGAGCTGGAAATGTACCATTTAATTATCAGCCCTATGCTCAACCCGGTTATGGTCCTCAATATGCTCAACCTTTTATGGGTCCATACCCCGGAATGAACGTGGTGTGGGATTCATCTCAACAGACTTTGCAACCTAATGTGCAGTTGTCATCTCAATCTAGACAACCTTTGGTTTCTGGTCCAACCCAGCAACCTGTCCAGCCTACTATTCAAACTTCTGCACCTGGTGTAGTTCATCAGTCTGGGCCTAGTTCACCTCGGACTCCGCCTCAAATGACTGCTGCAACTACTGCAGTTTATGTTCAATCTACCCCAACTACTTTTGGAGTATCGGCAGCTCTGGTTTCTATTGTTCCTGCATCAACTCCTCAAGCCTCTTTACCTCAGTCGGGACCTACAATTTAGACTTCGGTTCAAATACCTGTAGGACAACCTGGTCCAAGTACGGTTGTCACAAGTCAACCGCAATTTACTTATCAACCATACCAGGGACAGTACTAATTCGGTCCTGTTGTGCAAAGCCTAGCTTATCAGTATCAACCGTACCCTGGATATACTTATCAGCAACCCCAACAACCCTAGTTTGGTCCGGTTAATCTTGGCTTTCTAGGAGGATATAATATCCCAAATGCAAATCCAATTCCAAGTTATTCTGGATATCCTCCTCTTGGGGTTGGTCTTATGACCCAAGGTTTTCGAGACCCTAACCGTCAGTTACCATTTATAGAAACTTTGGATTTACCTGATTTGTCGCGCCTTACGAACGATCCAATTAATTATCTTCCGTTTTGGCCACCAATGCCGAATAAGTTGCCCAGTGATATCCCAAAGTTTGAGGGTAAGTCAAGAGAAGATCTGTCTAATCATGTGATGACTTATCACCTCTGGTGTGCATCCAATTCCATTATCGATGATTCAATTCGCTTACGTCTTTTTCAACGCACTCTGATTGGTCTTGCTGCCAAATGGTACATTGAGTTACCACGAGGCTCTTTTTATAATTTTAGTCAGTTAGCCACTTCTTTCTTAACTCATTTTCAGCCTGTCAGATATGACAATGGCATGGAATTATTAACTTCATTAAAACAGTCAATGTCCACATATATTTCAGATCATATTCATGAATGGCGACGTCGACGAAGTTTAGTGAAAGTGTTTATTCCGGATCAAATTTTGGCAGAATGGTTTATTAAATCATTATTACCTAAAATCACTGAGGTTGTAGCTAAAGCAGTAGTTGTTACTGAAGAGCAAGTAATTGCTCAGGCTCAGTACCTTGACCTCGTTTATACACAGTCGGGTACTTTACATGAAAAAATTCCCGACCTTCCGAAACACAATCAAATAACTACAACTCCTTCAGGGTCCCATGCCGTTAATGGTATGATTGGTTCAGTTAGTACCAAAAGCAAGAAGAAATCTTCGAAGAATTCTTCTCCTATTATAACTTTACCAGATTCCCCGACAAGAGACTCTTCCGCTGAAATTCTTGCCGATATTCACGTCATAGAATCATCTACGGCCAAATCAAAATCTGGCAGTAAAAAGAAAGGGAAGAAGAAAAATAAACAAAACTCAAAAGAGAAATCAGATAAAACTGAATCTACTGACGAGAAACGTAAACCTCGCTATCCTTGTCTCATCTGTGATGAGGAGAATTTTACAAGAGACTGCCCACATCAAGCTGAGGCTGCGAAAATCATCAAAGGTTCTCAAATACCTGTTGTCTTGAAGGATCCTTTTCCTAGTCAAGATAGTAAGATGATAGGTTCTTCCTCAAATGCATCAGAAGAACCCATAATGATGATGTCCCATGTCAGGATTGCGACGCGATCGCAAGATTATGGTAGAAAAGTCCTGTTGGTGGTAAGGAAGCATAATCTTCTAATTCAAACCCATCAACTTCAACTCCTTCTGGTTCCGATCCACTACAGATCGAGAAACCTAACCCAGACTTAGTAATCAAACCCCCTGCTAAAGGTATACTTTGGAAGTCATCTTTCAATCCACATGCGAGAGCTGCTCATAATTATAACATTGTTGAAGACTTAGCTATTTCCCCTTTAGTAATGTCGGCTTTGGAGGTGTTGCAATCATGTCTAGCACAGTGTAAATTACTATTATCAGCTATAGGAGCTGTTGATCTTCAGGATTCGAACCTTATAATCTTCGATTTAGAAAATAATACACCTCGCCTACCTCATCAAATGGCTTTCCAGATTCCAGTGTTAGTCAAAATCAGACCTTGCTAGTAATTGATGAGGGAGCTTCTACGTGTATTATGTCGATTCAGTGTTGGAGATCGCTTGGTTCTCCTATACTCAATCAATCCCTGACGATTCTAAAGGATTTTGATGGCCGAGGGTTTCATCCTTTTGGCATTTTACAGGATTTACCTATAGGGGTTGAAGGCAAAACTGTAAATCTAGATGTGGAAGTGGTTGATGCCCCTCTAGATTACAACCTTCTCTTGGGTCGCAGTTAGTCTTATGCCATGACTATTGTTGTGTTGTCGGTCTTTCAACTTATCAAGTTTCCTCATAATGGAAAGATCGTTACAATAGACCAGTTGACTTATTTTTCATCCGATCCAACCTCTTCTGATAGTATTCAACATGTCGGTAAAATAGTTATCCCTTACAAGGATGTTGGGGTAGGTTTGGTTAAAGATTATGGTTTACTAGGAACTTTTTCATTTCCTCCTCCTAATGTATCACCTTCTTTTGCAACTATTCATATGATTTCACCAAAAACCATTGCTTTTGATGATCCTTGGATCGTACCTTCCGATTCTGAGGTGGACTCATTTGGTGATGTGATTCCTTTGAGTCCCTTTGAAGTTGCATATCAGACTGTACAGTCATTTTCCGACTCTTGTTCAACTGGATCTGATCCAATGAATGTGGTCCATGGGGAATCACTTTCAATATCAACCTCATATTCAACAACATTTTTTGATCCTGTTCACACTGATGAGCAGATTCGCAAACTTTTGTTTGTTGATGATTTACCCTGAGAAGATCTTCATCATCGATCTTCATTTTTACCTGAGCTTGATCATTTTGAAAATGATTTTTCATCTATTTTTACCGCTAATTATGTCAAAGAACCACAGAATCCATTGCAACATCCTGATTCTAAGTTGAATTTGGTAAATATTTCTCGAATGGTTCCTATTGACATTTCGGTTAAACCCGGAATTATTGAAAACATTCATATAGGTGCTTCCTGTACGGACGATCAAATCCAAACTTATAAAGCCCTATTTCAATAATTCTGCAATGTGTTTGCCTGGTCATATGAAGAAATGTCAGGAATTGATCCATCAATTGTTGTCCATGAAATCAAAACTTACCCGGATGCTAAACCTATCTGGCAATGTTTACGTCAGATACATCCGCGAAAAACTGCTGCTATTAAAGCTGAAGTTGAGAAATTACTTCGAGCAGGTTTCATTTATCCAATTCCCTTAACGGATTGGGTATAGAATATTGTTCGTGTTAGCAAAAAGCAAGGAATGATAAGAATATGTATTGATTATAGGGATATAATCGAGCTTGTCCTAAAGACAATTATCCAACCCCTTATATCGATCAAATCATTGATGATTGTGCCGGTAGTGAAATGTTCTCCTTTATGGATGGTTTTTCCGGTTACAAATCAACATACTCCCTGCTGTTCAACCAAAAACGGCTTTCATTTGTCCATGGAGGACATTTGCTTATTGCAAATTTCCTTTTGGATTGAAGAACGCCGGAGCAACTTTTCAAAGGGCTATGTCTTACGCATTTCATGACACCAAGCACATTGTGCAGCCTTATCTCGATGATTTACCTGCCCATTCATTACATAGAGCCAATCATCTCACTCATTTACGAGCAATCTTTATGAGATGTAGGCATTATCGAATTAGGATGAATCCACACAAATGTGTTTTCTGTATAGAAATGGTTCATTTATTGGGTTTTATTGTTTCAAAAGCCAGCATTCGTGTCGATCCCTCGAAGGTTGAAGCTATTGTCAAATTAGCTCCTCCTTCGACTCTTTGCCAACTCCAAAGTTTCCAAGGGAAAGCAAACATTTTACGTCGTTTCATTCCTAACTACGTCGAGATAACGAAAGGTTTTACCAGGTTTTTGAAACAGAACACTCCATTCTTTTGGGATGAGATAGCTGACAAATCTTTTGATGCCACTACAACAAAACCAGCGATTTGCGCCCGATTTAGCGCCAGATTTTAGTGCATTTTTTTTTGTAATTGTGATGAGCAACCTGGCGCTAAATCTGGGTCTATTGTACAATTTTTAAAGCGTCCTTTTTTGCACCTAATTTTGCATCCTTTTTCACGCTAGATTTTGCATCATTTTTTACACCAAACTATGCATCATTTTTTGTGTCAAATTTTGAACCAAGATTTGCATCTTATTTTATGACAGGTTTTGCTTCTAGTTTTGTGTCATTTTTTGCATCTATTTTTCATTCTCTTTTGCTTCCTATTTTGTGTCATTCTTTGCTTCCATTTTTGCACCATCATTTGCATCAAGTTTACACTGTATTTTGAATCCAATTTAACATCTTTTTATGGATCCATTTTGTGTCAGTTTTTGCATCTAGTCTTACGCCAGGTTTTGTATCTAGTCTTACACTAGTTTTTGCTTCTATTTTTGCACCAGCTTTGGTGCCTATCTTTGCACCATGTGTTGAATTTGATTTAGCACCAAATTTTGCATCCATTTTTGTGCCCATTTTTGCATCTTTTTTTGGACCATTTTTTACATCCACATTTACGTTTGATTTGTCTCCATTTTTCCCATCTCATTTTGCACCATATTTTGCATCATTTGTTTCATCCAATTTTGCATCATTTTTAACACCATCTCTTGCATCTAATGTTACATCATTTTGAGCATCCAAATTTGCATTTATATTTGCATCTTATGTTGAGTCATGTGTTGTGTCCACCTTTGCATCTTATTTTGTGTCTAATGGTACATTCAATTTAGAGCCATTTTTTACGTCTACTTTTGTATTTGTTTTTACACCAAGTTTTGCATCCAATTTTGAGCTATTTTATGCCCCTTTTTGCACCATTTTTTTGTGTCTACTTGTGTCCAATGTTGCACCATTATTTACACCGACTTTTTCATCCAATTTTGCATTTTTTTGGTGTCTAGTTTTACATCGTTTTCACCATCCAAATTTGCATCTTTTTTGCCTCATTTTGTGTCCACATTTGCATATAATTTTGTGTCTGAGTTCGAGCCTAAATTTGCATGTGATTAGGAATCATTTTTTACATCCAATATGGCATCCTTGGTTTCACCTTTTTTCAGCCCCATTTTGCATCTTGTTTTATGTCTTTTCTTACATCTTTTTTTTTTCCTTTTTTTGCACCCAAGTTTGCATCCCAAATTTACACCATTATTTGCATCATCATTTGGCATATTAATTTGTAACGTTTTTTGCTTCTTTTTAACGCTCAACTTTGCATCTTATTTTACATCTAGTTGTTGTCTTTTTTTGCATCTAATTTGGTGCCCATTTATGTGTCCTTGTTTTTGCCCAATTTGATATCCTTTTGTATGCCATGTTTTGTTCCCTTCTTTGTGTCAACTATTGCACAATTTTTCACTTCTAATTTAAAACACTTTGTATGTCAATTGTTTGCATTTTGTATTAATTCCTAGTTTAACATCCAATTTTGCATCCATGGTTACATCCGCATTTGACTTCTTATATAGAGTATATTTTTCTTTACATATATGACCCCCTTTATAGATTCATAGTGAAATATATGATAGTTTCTAAATATCATTAAAGCAGATATCACAATTCAAAATCATTTGTGAAGAAATTTAAGAGAAATTGACAACATCCATCCAAAAAAATAACAATGTGTCATTAACAATTTTCAAAACATGTATAAAATAGCAACATAATACTAATAAAATCAGTATTATTTTTAATCAAAACAAGTAAAATTCAAATATGATTAACAAATCAAAATATTTCATGAATATCGTTATTCTACGATAAATTAACAACATACATAAATCAAACTCATCGTATGATTACAAAATCAAAATGTCTCATTGATATAGGGTAAATTCGCAACACCCATCTAAACATAACAATGTCATTCTACACAATAATTTCTTCATAAAAAACAATGCATGTGCATGCCTAGCTACCACCACCAAGATCATCCTCATGATCATCTTGACCATCCTCATTACTCTGATCCACATCATCACCAACACCGCAACTATCATCATCATCTCCTCCTTCACCACCATCATCCTCATCCTCATCCTCATCATCTCCTGATATATGTTGAACATAATTTGGATCATCGTCTTGGCAATCATTACCTATAGCATTCTGACAAAAAAAATCAATATTACATGTTAGTATTAATTACATAACACAACGCATGTTTTTGTTATACAATGTTAACCATAAAATGAGGTAAGATATAATATCTAATAGTACTAAAAAATAAAATGAAAATATGGTTTAAAAGTATATTGGAAATCCAACTAAAATTACATACCATAGAGTCCATCCAAACAACAAATTCAACCCATCTCTTTTGCTGCAGCACCTCCTTTTCCAAGGAAAATTTTAAGGATGGAAAATTTTCTTGAAGTTTAAAACATTGGTGAATCTCACTAATCCCTAATATGCAAACTATAAATGTTTATTGATATATTTGTAAAATTATTCAAATTTATAATTATTTTATATATAGTCTCTATAATGTTGGCGATTTTTAAGGTAAAATAATTTTATATTCTAAAATTTGGGCGAATCGTCTTTTATAAAATTGGAAATTGGCGAATCTTTTTTGTGGAAAAATCATGGAAAATTAGCCCACTGGGCGAACATTAGCCCCTAAAATTTTCCATGTCCTTTTCCAAATGATTTGGAGGTCTTCCATATTTTAGTTCCTATCAATCAGTAAATAGGGAGAAATTAGATAACAATGACTTTCTTCTAGTACAAAATTTATTAAAAAAATATCACATGTTTAATATACTTACAAAGGTTGTTATCAGTGCTTTTAAACCTTTCTGGCCACTACGATGAGTGACTTTTGTCTTGGTTAACCTCGCCTTGGATGCCTTGTCCTTAAACATAAACCAATTCAATTTATTTTCACACAAATACATGTCTAAGATACTTATAAGTATTAATACATTCTAAATAATGTTTAATGAAAAATTCAATACCTGAATGCTCTCATTGCCGGCTTTTCTTTGTGCATCCAACTTCTCATATGATTTTACAAGTTCTTTCCATACTTTAAAAGGTATGTCAATAGGTCTTTGTTTCAGTCTTTGATCTTGAGGCATTTTTTTAATTTTTCTTGTTTGGTTAAAAATTTTGGTTAAAAAAAACCGAACAAGTAATTCACATCAATGGCATGGGGACTCTATGGATATGTGTAAAAAAATGGCTATAAAGAAAACATCCAAAAAACATATGAGCTCTCCCTTTGATGGTCACTTGGGGCATATGGCTGGAAAGGAACAACTCCATTTTTGAAAATCAAGGACAATCCTTTCTCAAAGTCCTTCCTAATATTTGCTCCAAATGTCTTAAAATGAAAAACAAAATTCAAACGTCATCCTTAAACATCTCCCTTAAATATAACGTTGGACCATAAATTCTTCATTTTTATTGTTATCGGCTCTGGAATGATTTTTCTATATGCAATTATATAATGAAATATGTGTGCACTAATGAAAAAACATTGAGTTTCATTTTTCATAATCACAAACAATGAAAAAAGAATCACACGTAACTAGCATCATTTTGGAAATTTTATATTTATTAAAAATCTTTAACATGTTTTCCTCCCATATCTCATAAAAAGGTGTGAAATTTTTTATATACTCTCCAATAAGCACTACAACAAAACCAGCGATTTGGAGGTTTTACACTAAGTTTTTCAACATCGAGCTTACTAGGGCTTGCACCACCGGGGTTATTAGTAAGAATCTCATGAGGTTTTCATAGCCATGATTATTAGAATCAAAATAGTAGGATTTTCACTAAAAAACAGTTCATAGTGCTTTCCTGCTGGGGAGAAAATCACAAGTTCAACTTCTGCAGTGCAGAGCACCGAGAGCTCGTAAGCTTTCTTCAGCAATCCACCTACGTTTGGAAAATGTAGCCTGCCTGCTGGCGATGTTCTCAATCCTCTTCCTCTGCATCTTTCCCCTCACTATTCTTGTATGTCCTCTTTCGTTTTTCCCTCCAAACAAACCCTCTCAAATTGAGAAAGCAGAACAACTCACTCGATGAGAATCCGAATCCAATTATCGCTTCTAACAATAACCCAATACGATACCAGAAGTGATTACACAAAACCTCATTGACTCTTCATTTGTTTGGAAAAGAGCCAAGCATAAACTTCTGATGAGGGTTTTCGTCTCAAGTCTGGCTCGCAGGACGTCGCTTAGTCAATTGCGAGAAAAGTTTTCCACCTGCCTGTCACATACGGTTTGTCACACTATATATTAAAATAAGGTTGATCATACTAACAATAAGGTTGTATAGTGTAAAAGGAGGGCTCTCCTGACTGCATTTGGTTGGTTTATAGAAAAGATTGCTGGAATTTGTAATGTGAATGCTCTGCTAACTGTTTTTTAAGCATTTGGAAGTATTAAAACCCCCTAGGATAATTAATGTAAGACCTGTTAATTAATGTGTAAAGATGGCTATTGTCCTTGGGCTACCTTAGCTGTTCGTGTTTAGTGATCTGTGGTATTATGACTCCTCAAGTCACTATTAAACCATGAGAACCATGCCCAGGCAGACTAGTGTGACATTGTGGATGAGAACCAAAACTAGACTCCTATAACCTCCTTTTTCATCCTTTAAATTGCAGAATTAACTGACTGTTCTAGTAATCGTTCTTGAGCACCTGAAGATGTGCACCCTAAATAATAAGAATAATACCTTGTAACATATGAATAGTCCATCCTGTGCATGTAGGATATGCACATGAGGTCCAATAAAATCACTAACCAGAATACCAGGTGTTATTAAAGCCTCTACAGGTTGATATATATGAATGTTACAGTGTGCAGGAGTATGATTCAATTCCATACGAAAATACAAAACATCTGATAGGATTTCCTTATACCTCATAGGCAAACAACCATTGTCCCTTCTATAGATGAGCAGAATAAGTGCTTGGTTCTCTACACTAAATAAAGACAAAGTATAGTACTTATTGCTGACAAAATAGGATTTAAATCGCGGTTCAATTGCTTGACATTCAGCTGGTCACAGAATTGTAGAGTGCATAATCATAAGTGATGTTGCGAGCCTCATTGCTCAAATTCTAAGGGTCTTGCGAGCCATAATCACGGCCATGTATGGAATATCTTGTGATTATGGCATTTTATGAGGTCAATTCTTATGAAGACATTTCAGTTTATAATAAATTTTGAACCTCAACAGAGTTTTGGCAAGACCTGGCTAAGCTAGGACATCAACAACACAGCTGATATGAATGACATAATCTAGCCTCAAGAGGGAGCCTCTTTTGTTTCATCACTCTAACAATCTATGAAGTGGTGGAAAGCATAACAACTTCCCCTTGAATATGACACCTAAACTGAGTACAAATCCTAAATGATGTAGCCTTTGGTGCATGTCTCTCAAAGTATCGATATTTCAAATGTTGAAAGCTCTTGTGCCCATTTGATATGCATTCGATTGCAGTTCCCCTGAAGAAAGAATCTTATAAAGGTGAGGCCATGGCCAATATGTTAGCCATATCCATTGGAGTTGCCATTGCTTGACAACTTTAGTGTGATTAGTCCCACCATGATTCACATGGGCTTCTACTCAACACTGGCTGTTGCTATTGTAAGAGTCTTCAAGCTCGTTGAACCCATAGTATTGATAAGTGTATTCTTTGGGTCTCTGGTTTTCAAATTCTGCCTATGTTTTCCTCTCAGTATCATTATTTCAAATGCTGAAAGCTCTAATTCCCATTGCTGTGTATTTGATTGTGGTTTCCCTGAAGAAAGAAGCTTATAAAGGTGAGCCCGAGGCCAATATGTTGGCCATATCCATTGGAGTTACTATTTCAGCTTATGGGGAGGCCAAGATGAATGCATGGGAGGTGATTCTCCAGTTAAGTGCAGTTGCATGTGAGACTACCCAATTGGTTCTCATACAAATTCCACGAACATCAAAAGGGATTAAGTTGAATCCCATCACATCTTTGTTGCTCCTTGTTGCCTTGTTTTTCTCAGCACCCCCTGGGCCTTAGTAGAATACCCATTTCTGATAATCAGGGTCTCTTCCTTTGATTTGGATTACATGACATTCTACTTGTGCATTGGCTCTTAATCTTGCAGTGTTTCTTCTGATAGGAAAGACTTCAGCCTTGACTATGAATGTTGTTGGTCTTGTCAAGGACTGGCTGCTCATAACATAATCTTAGTCTGTAATAAATGAAAAGGTTACAGTCATAAACTTGAGTGGGTGTGGACTGGCTTTTCTGGCTGTCTGTTACTATAATCATTTGAAACTTCAAGCTCTCAAGTCCAATGACAACCAACCAACGTACCTCAGCAGTGCAGTTGATGCCAATGATGAAGGAGAAGGTTTGATAATGACGAGTGGGAGATTCTCAATCAGAGATTCAGAACCAGTAGAGAAAAATCAAACTCAAGCTTCAGGATTAGGTATTTAGATCATTAATATTGTCTTGTGCTAGAGATTACTGTTCTTGGATTGGCTCCTCTATGCCCAGATCTATTTGCAGGGAACAGGCCAGTCATTCACAGTGAAGAAGATAATGACAAGATTAGTGTATAATGATGGACAGGATGGTGCCATGGTGCCAACCTAAATCTCAAGTAAGGAGACATATGTTCATCAATTTGTCAAGAAGCATGGCCTACAATTCAATTGCTCTAAGCCTATCACTTCTTCCACCTGTCAAATAAATTGTTTCCTGTTTGTTTAGTTGACTATGGTTCTAATAAATATATTATTGTTTGATGTAAAAAGACAAAACAAAACAAAAAATATGGAAAGTTGTGACCCCATTTTCTAACTACAAATTGAAACCGGATTACCATAGTGACCACCTCTGCTTATTGGAATCAAAAAGGGGGTGGGTTATGCACAATCCTCCGTATCATTTTCTATTACCAGAGATAATTAAAGCCACCCTAAACTCAAGTCTTAACTATGCTGATAGGGTGTTTGGGGAGGGGGATCCCTTACCAACCCACTATAATCTGCACAAAAGCATCCTAAGAACATATGCAAAATGCTCTCCTATCATCTAATGTCCAAGCAAGGAAACTCTTGAAAATATTATCTCTGCTCTGCTGAATGTAGGGCTAGTCTAATAGGTGGAAGGTGCCATACTCTGGATCAGTCTGGAGCTGGTTTACCCCTAATGGGTGGAAGGTGCCATACTCTGGATCAGTCTGGAGCTGGTTTACCCCTAATGGGTGGAAGGTGCCATAATCTGGATCTGTCTGGAGCTGGTTTACCCCTAATGGGTGGAAGGTGCCATACTTTGGATCTGCAAAGTATCTGTCTGGAGCTGGTCCATAACTCGCTCTGATTATGTATGGCCTAGTCTAATAGGTGGAAGGTGTCATACTCTGGATCAGTCTGGAGCTGATTTACCCCTAATGGGTGGAAGGCGCCATACTCTGGATCTGTCTGGAGCTGGTCCATAACTCGGTCTGATTATGTATGATCTGTAACCTAATATGGCACAACCCCGAACAGGCATCAAAGATGTTGATTGACCACCAAGGCAGAAGGTTGAGGTGAGATCCCATCTAAAGTTGGAAGGAAAGAAACTATGGATAAAATCTTGGCTGCTCCTCTGAATCCGGGGTAGAATAACAGTTAGGAAGTACCCTGTGTAAATGATGAAACAACATAGAAATGCTCCCTTAGTGCTTCCAGATGTATACCAATTAATGAGCATTCAAGTGTTATTTCAAATATGAATCAAATTTGAAACAATGTCAAAATTTTCCAAAATTCAAGAGAGCAGTGCTGTAAATGAAATCAAAGTTTAGATTCCAACATACAATGGTCAAACTAGTGCCAAATAAACACATTAATGATGTTCAGATATGACAGAAAGACATCAGCACCAAAGCACAAGACTATGTATGTAAAACAATGCATCCACAATAATAATAATAAAAAATAAAAATAAAAAATAGAAGATATATACTAGTTCCAAAACAAGAAAGTTTACATAACAATGATGCAAATAAACCCCAAAGTTTGATCATTCAAGACGTTAGCATGATCTCAAGAATTCTGCAGTTAAAGCTAGTACTTGAACTCCTAGTAACAGAAGATAGAACCAGTGTGATGCTAGTATTATTGAGTGGATGTTTGGGCTGTTATCAGCACTGATTTAGTTTTGGATATACCTGAGATATCAGTCATGCAAAAATTTTCAAAAAGGAAACGTTTTGACAGAGCAGAGTATGATCTGGTTGCAGAGTAGCAAACCTTGTTCATAAATTCCAAAGGGCAGAGAGATAGGCTTGTTCATGCGTTAATGTGAGTCTTTAGAAGATGTATCAAGCTATAAAATACCAAACCCATCATGAATACTTGCAGATTAGAATAATGTGATCTCAAACTCCAGACATCGAACTTCAATAACATAGATCATTCCAATTATATTAGTCAAATTGTTCATCTTGTTTTGGCATGACTCTGTCCTTGGAGATGTTCTCTGTTGCTAGATTTATCAGAATGATTGCAAGAAAGCAATGGAAACAGGCTAAAAATTAAACTGTTTATGCAGTGAATTGTTCCATCATGAAAGTGACTTGGAAGGCGTGGATCTCATGCATTTGAATGTTATGATGAGCAATAAATGATTATTATGCCATTTGTGTGTTTTATCTCTCATAAACAGATTCAGATCTGAAAAGAATTAGATTTGTAGCCCTAAACGTCAAGCAATTAGGGCAGAATTTATTCAACTTGCCAAGCAAGTTGTTCACCTTGATTTAGGGTCGACGCTTCTGTAATGTGTAGATCAAGAAAATGGTGCAACACTTACCCTAAATCCTTAGTATGTGAACTTACACAGGAACTAATGGAAATTTCAAGCCTCCTGCAAACAATTCTGCCTAAGGATAACGCAAATGACAAAAAGGTAATTTGTATCAACAGGATGACCAATGTCAAATATTTTTTTTTGGGAAGATTAGAAAACAGCCAGTCATGATTTTGGCAAAACTGAAAAATCAGTTGCCAGTCAGAAGATGCATATATTTTTGCCTAATTAATATATACATTTTTTTTCTTTGAAAAAAAAAAAGTCAAATATTATGTAGAATATTACAAGAAGGAACATAGGTTATCAATAAATGGATTCCAGCTATAACTGTGAAAAAAATTATTAACCTCGGAACCATTCTGCAATCACAAGAAATTAACATAAAAGCCACTTATCCCTGCCTGATAAATAAAATTAAAAAAAAAATTAAGAAAAATCTCATCCAAGACTTTCACAATGAACTCTGGGAGCAAGAGTAAATCAAATTGAAATTGACCAGCCTCTGCTTTTTTCAATCTTAGAGGAAGTACTAAAGAATTTACAAACCGTTTCTCTGTTTTAAACATCTTATACACTCCAAGATAATTGAAAATTATTCCATTTAACCTGGGATATAGATCAGGACAGACCAATCCTGTAAAATACAATAGCAGTAGATTGAATAAACCATTAACTTGGGGAGGATGAAAAGAATATTTAGTTCCACAGAATTCTATAGAAAGAATAGGAAGTTCCACAAAATTGTAAAATAGAATTCATGGAATGCTAGATGACCAGTCTACAAATCACTTTTATTTAGCCTAGTTTATTTATTAGTGAAAAGTAACCTTAACTCAGCTGCAAACAGTTGTATCTTAGGCAACTACTCTCCATGGTCAGTCCAAATGGTGAATAGAATTCATACTTGCAATGTTCAGAAAGGTTCAAATCTCATGGGGATTATACTGGCCTTGACTCATGAGGACTTCTCACTCTATTCAATGAAGCAAAATAACTTGAGACAACTGCAAGCAACTAACTTGTTTCTGCCTTTCTGGAAAAAGTAATTGAACTCGAATTGTACCACCTTGCTGCAGCAAACACATAGTTAGAAAGCTATGTCGCACTGGCTTTGGGACGGGGGGTAGCAGGGATGGTGGGTAAGTTTCCGGAACCACCAGAGTGCACCCCCAAATTTTTCAGGGGACAGAAAGTTGGAGATGGCAATAATATATAAATTATTTTATATATTATAATAATAATAGTAATAGTAATCATAAATATTTAAAATTTTGAAAATAATAAAATATTAAATATAATAATAATAATATTTTTTTCTTAATTCACCACGATAAATATAAAACATTTAAATAAATTCCAATTGCAAATAAGAAACACTGTGAATAAGAATTTAAATAAATTCAAAGAGAAAATTTAAATAGATCCCAAAATCCGTCGTTGATGCCCACCCCCCTGACACTGATAAAGATTATAAATACAGTTAGGGATAAGAATTGCAGAGGAATAGCAAGTATTGACTGAGAGTATGATGCACTGGAGTCTGTGAGTGCCAACGCCGCAGAAAGGAATTGCTGAGAACAATTTTAGAATGATATGCTGAGATGACAGGTAGGATTTAGAAAATTAGAAGCAGGTAGGATTTAGACTTCAGGCAGGTGCAGGGATGGATTTAGGTTATATATATCTATATATATAGATATAATCTTGAACTGCCAGTAGGTTCAAGGGTCAGTTGACTGTCCCAGATATTTTTGTGAGGGACGGATTGGGAATGCCCTAGAAGTTCCCATGTCTCCAATGATGCCCCCAGCTATTCTGGGACATTCCCAAGCCATTTTTAAGTCCCCAAAACACTGGAATGCAGGGTACAAGGGATTTGTCATCAGGCACATGTTGACTCTCCATGCAACATAGTTGGAAAGTAAGAGAGATATGGGAGACACGAGTTGAAAAAAAAAAAATTAAAAAAAAAGAGTCTGAAGTACAAGTTAATTACAAAAATGTAGATGAAAGTAAGAATGACCAAAAATTCTTTCAGTACGAATGACCAAAAACACTCCAGTGGTATTTCATTAAAGAACATAAGTTTATTATTTTGAATCCTGACTATCTTCTCCCATATAATCAACTTCTAAAAGGTTAAAAATTCCTCTAATGTTTAGCAAACAGACAAGTTGCTGAGTCGAGAGAACAAAGGAAGGCAAGTAGCATCTGTCTCCCTCTCAACCCTGCACATCCTACCCCGCACCTAGAATGGTTTCGCTTACTGTAGAGGAGATTCTGTAGCACATAAACAAAAAACTTAAGAGCCACCCTTATTGTCTTTAGCATAAACACTCTCAATAACGAAAAAGAATTTGACTTTGTGTTTAAAATGGCAAATGCATGATGTAGAAGTAGTTTTAGATAAGCTAACTCTAGCTGCTTAGTACTTACTAGATTAGGAATGACTGCCACAGGTTATTCATGGATATAAATATTAAGATAATGTGTTGGATAGCAAAAGGTTAGAATATGATTTTTATTAGTATATTTGTTGTACTTTGAACTGCAGCATTTTGCTTGGAACTGGATACAACTTACGCTTAATTAATTAAGATAAGCTAACTATAGCTGATTAGTAGAATGGGGACGACTTTCAGTGGTTGTTAATAGTAAATTAAAAGTTGGATGAAAAAGTGTTAGAATGAAACTTTTATAAGTTTAGGTTTGTTGTACTTTGAGCTGCAATATTTACTCAGAACTGAATAAAACTTATGCCTGATTAACAGCACATGCAACAAAATATTCAATATGAACATATAAGGGTTTAAACCAGGAATTTCAAGTAAGGAGATGTTAAAGTCCTCTCTTTTTTTGAAAGATGTAAAGCAATGAAAAATATAGCACATACTCAGAATCAACAGGGGAAACCATTATTATCCTCATTTTGTTACAAGTTGTATTTTAATAAAATCTTAATTACCCCAAAAATCAAAGCATGCAGCATGAAACGATATTGAAGACGACTGTGTTGAGATATTATCTAAACAGCACTGTTGAATGAAAAGAGATTCAAACTTCCTAATGCCAATCATTTTCTGGGAATGGAACCTAAGCAACATTAAGCTAATTAAGACTCAAAATTTCTGTATTTAAATTTCATAGACAATTTAATTCCTCCAGAGCAGATGGCTTCTCATTGACTTGAAGTGTTTTGAGCTGTATTTTTCACTCAATTTAGGTTCAGCGAGTCATACGATTAGCCCTTGTCACATGCCAGCCAGAGGTCACAAGTTCAAACTATGCAGAATCAGCAATTGCAAAAGTAAACCTCTCAACGAGCCACTCAGTTCTGCACTTCAACATGTTACATAACACACAAAAGTTCTCGCATTATCTAGAAGCGTGATGATTCATGTTTACAGCCCTAAATTTGATCAACTTAGCAAATCGTTAACAACAAAGACTCAACGAGAACCCTTTTAACATAATGCTACAATTCATTTGAAGGTAAAGCTCAACCTACATGCATAAAACTTCAAATAACATAACAATCAACCCTCAACATAGCATGATAGCCCTTTACAAATGCCAGCCAGAGGTGACGAGATCAAGCCCTGGGGTCACCAATTGCCAAAGGCAACATCTCAATGACCTAACAAGTTATGTTCTTTCCGCCACTGTGATCAAAAACTTCTAGGATTTTCTATCTAGCGACTTCATTGATTATCTGTGAAGTTAAGACAGGCTATCCTGATATTTGAACTTTTACCCATGGAAATTAATCTTTCATTCGAAAGGAACACTTCAGTGATTATCTATGAACTTAGGACAGGCTGTCGTGATATTTTAGTTTCACACACGGCCATAGAGTTTTGCTTTTAAATGAATACCTCATTGATTATCTCTAAAGTTAGGACAGGCCGTTGTGATATTGGAAGTTTTAAGCATCGAACCGCGCTTTGCTTTTAAAGAAATTGAAATGCTACGTCGGAAGTGATTGTTATCGGGTTTACAGATCCAGTGTAAAAAACATTGGGATTAAATGTTAGAAGTCTAGGATGTAGTGATTTCATGCACTATATTTTTTTAAGTTAGGACGGGCTTAATAAACCTCTAGAATTGTCTAGATGATTAAATCATCGCCTAAATTCGATCTGCATAACTCGAAGAAAACCGTTTTGGGCAAAAAAAAATGCAATTCATTTTAAGGCAAAGCTCAACTTCCATGCTTGAAACCTGAAATATCATAACCTGTCCTAACTTTACAATTTATCAAAAAAATCATTACATTCTGAACTCATCAAGAGAACTAACGCTTCGCATTTCATTTTTGAAAATCATTTGTCACAGGCTATCTCTAAAACGCAACAAGAACCTCTTTATCGCGAATTCTTTTAAAGGAAAAAGCTCAATTTTCTTGAAAATATAAATAACGCAACAACATGCCCTAACTTGAAAAATGATCCATGAAATCGGTACCTGGGAAGCTTGAACGAGCTCGTCCAGGGAAGCCGGAGGTGGCAGCTGCTGCTGCTTCTGGCTGTGATAGACCGTGCCCAGTTTCTCTTTAACTCCATGTTTGCTGAGTGAAAACCCTCGCAGCTTCCTCAGAGAAGACTTCATTTTCGCTACAGAGATTTTATGCTTCAGAAACAAAACCTCGAATCACCGTCTTAAAATGCAGAAACCCCCCCCGTCCTGAATCTGTCCGAACTCCATTACGCAAACCTCGCAATAGCCCCTCTGAAACGGTCAAGACATTATTGAGGGTCTTGGTATGAACGGGCATGCTGAAAATGCTCTTGGGCTCTTTTCTCAAATGGAGCACAGTGGCGTGAAGCCAACCTACATCACATTCGTGGGTGTTTTGACTGCATGCAGTCATGCCACAACATCTCTGTCAAGACATTTTGTCAAACAATAGACGTGCCATTTCAATACTTGCACATTTCGAATAGAGATCTGTGAGGGAGGTATCTACAAAGATGTTGATCTCAATCTCATTTCTAATCATGTAACTATGCACACACTTACCTCGTTGAAGAGCTTCGACCTATGTACATGCTCGGAGAACACTAACCATAGTAACGGGACCCGGTACCACCTCCTCTAGCAGCATTTGATGGAAAAGCGTCAATGCCTCATAGGCATGTCCATTCTGAGAATATCCAACAATCATAGAGTTCCATGACACCAAATCTCTCTCACACATTTTGTTAAACACTTGGCGTGCGTTCTCTATACTTCCATATTTTGCATATAGAGCAAGAAGGGCGTTCCCCACAAATAGATTGCAATCCAATCCGGCTCTTATTATAAAATGATGAACCTTCATCCCCTTCAGAATAAAGGGAAGAATGAGTTCATCGGGCTGTATGCCTTTCTGCCGCATTTGGGAATAGAGTAGGAGGGCTTCCTCACAGGGTCCATTCATGGCGTACCCTCTGATGGGCACATTCCATAAAACACAGTCCCGTTTAGGGGAATTTTCAAAAACCAGTCGTGCATAATTCATGCGGTCGACTTTGTATAGAGGTTTATTAGTTTGCTTACCAAGAAAATATTTCCATGAAACCCAAATCTGAATATGTGTGTACAAGCTTGCAAATATGAAGCCACACCTTCGTAAGTATCAATAACGGCGTTTGGCTTCTGTGTCTGTTTCTGTTTGTCAGTGGTTTTGCATTTAATGGTAGTGGAAGCTACAGTTGGGCTACGACAATGGATGAGATAGGCATCGCCATTGATGTTGATGTTAGAGTGTGCATGAATATTTACATGCTCTTCCTTTTTAAGTATGTGACGAAATTCTGCTAAGTTGGAGGTTGCACAAGGTAGGATTGTATGTGCCAATTCCATTCTTCAACTGAGGGGACGAGAAAGACACCCCATGTATTTATTTCCAAATTAGTAATTAGTATACGGTAAGCTTCTTCGCACTCATAATACAGGGAACCCTTAATGCAAGAAATGTTACATGTAGAAAGCGAGAATAGCTAGAGTTTTTATTTTTTATCGGGAGAGGAGAATACATAAAATTGCAGAAATGTTACATTGGAAAGCGAGAATAGCTAGAGTGTTTCTTCTTAGAAGGAGACGAGAATTTGAGAAATTTTATATTGGAGCAATACTTAACAACACTCTTAATTGGGGTTTAGTGGGCTTTGGGTCTCAAAGGAGGGACTTTCTTTTTGGGGCAAAACTAACCTTTTTTCAAAAGATAGTTTCTATAATTGAATCCATCTTCAATATCCATTTCTTCAACCCCACTCTGCTGGATTTGAATATTGAATCCCCCCTACTTATTTTGGGATGAGATGATCTTTCAAAAGCCAACATAAATATATTGGGGACTTACAACAATATACAAACTAAGCAAGGAAGGGTATACACACATGTGTTAGAATTTGAATTGAAGTTGACTTGAGCAAAGGTATAACAATGCATATTTAATTAAATATTGGTGATTTTAACAACCACGTCCATTAGATTAAAATAATGATACTTTATGTGTATCTATATGCAAAGACAAAATACTTGAAAGGCACCTTCCCAACAACAAAGGTCATTATAAGAAAAATGGAAAAATAACAAGTTGATGGGTGGTATGATTGAATGAAGAATCAAAGGGTAAGAAAGAAGAGACATCCAAGTTTAGTCCTAATAAAAGATGTTATGGCCCCTTCCAAGGAGTGCGTTATTAAGAGGGACACAAACATGATCATGGAGTCTGTGCTAAAGTCTTATGGGAGAAATAGGAAGCATGTGAATGAGATATTATGGATTTCAAAAGAGAAATCATGTTATTCAATCCAATAGAAGCAAGGGGATTGGTGCTACTTGAGACTCCATAAGCTCTAAATCAATTGGTGAAAGCAAGAAGTCTAAAAGATAAATGCAAAGAAAGGAATATCCATCTATGTACAAATCTACAATAAATAAATTCAAAATTATACAGTGTTTCCATATAGACAATGTTAGGTCCCTATAACACTAGTGATTCCCCCATTACTAGTGTCATTGTGGCCCCTACTGTTATTGTTGTGCCCTTATTGTCCCCATATTGTTATTATTGTGCCCCATAGAAGCCCACTATTGTTATTTTTGTGCCCTTATATTATTATTGTTATGTTGACTTTGATTATATTGTGACCCCTTAGACTCCTATATATAGAAATGAGGCTTTGTCATTTGTATCATCCAATAATTGTTCTTTTGTGTAATGTAAAGGAGGTTGCCCCCTCGAAGAAGCTGATTTCTAAGTTGTTGATCTATCTTTTCTATCTTTTTGTGAGTTGGTTCCATAACAGACAACCTAGGTTCGAACCCTAAAAAGTGTAGGGTCTTTGTGAGTGTTTGTGAGGGAATGTGTTTGACATCACATAATTGGATTCCCTTCATCATCAAAGAGACATGTGTCCCAAAAGTCAATTTGGTTTAAGTGGATGTTAATATGATACATTGTATATTTTCTGAGGGTAGTAGCACAATTGGAAAAAAGCATGTTGGCAAGCCCTTGTGTATCCAAGTGATCGAAAGTTCAATCCCCCAGACATATCTCACCAATTGAACTTTAAAAAAAATATGATACATTGTATATTGCAAAGCCATTAAGTTAAGTAATGACCTTGGCTAACCCAAATATTTAATTACAATTTAAGCTCAAACACAACATTAGAAATGAAACCTTCACTCTAGATCTAAGGATATAGGGGTCAACATTGGATATTGGATACAAGACAAGGTGATCAAATGTATCTCTTGGACTAGCATTTTTTACAAAGGAATACAAATTTTAATGCTTATATTAACATGTATGTATAATATAATAATGAAATAGTCACTCTTTAGTTCATGGATAAAAGTGTTGGTGTGGAAGGAAATCTCGAGGGATGTGTCACTATAGTCATAAAAATTTCATTTATTGTGGCACATGGAGAACTTATTAATTGGGTGTAGCTTTAAAAATGGATAGGAGTGTTATCCTCCCCACCTAACTGCAATTCCTACAAATGACATATTTAGTGATTAATGAGTATATTGTTGTAATAATTTTGAACCCTGTGTTAAGAAAACCCTATGCAATCCAATTTAACTTATGTACCATCCTCAAAATGAGGAGAAGTCATTTGTGGGTTTCCTTAGAATGTGTATTTCAAGGAAGAATATGTACTTTGTCGATATGTTGAAAGGTTTTACGGTCTTTGTGTTTTAGTGTACCATGTCATGTTTGGCATTGAGCGTTGGGTGTGTTGGAAGCCAACTCTTGGTAAACTCAAATACACTTTTCCTAAGGAGGGAGTTGGGGTTTTAAGGTTCTCTGGTTGTAAAAGCTTTCAAAGTCAATGTTTTTCATCCTCTTCTTGCATATTGCAGCCTCAAGGCCATTCGATGAGTTGGTGGTCATGCTTAAGGTTTTCATCCTATTCTTGCATTGTGCTTAAGGTTGATTGGTACCTTGTTCCATGAATTATGATCAACTTTGGGTCCTCTTTCAGTAGACACCTCCTAGCCACAGTATTAAAGGCAACATATTGGTTTCCTTTACTAATTTTAGCTTGTAATAAATTTAGATGTAATGGTTGTCACACGCGTTCATATACAACTACCTCATAACAAAGCTAACACAAGCACTTCTACCCATGCCTACATCACATCACAGAGGAGGAATCAATCAATATTATTCAATATCCCGCATTCGAGTATCCCTCCTTTGAGGATTCAATCCAACATTTATGGAGATCAGTTCATCCATTTACAATAACTAGCTTTGCCATATAGCATGTTCATATTCCTATTGTCATGGCCGAAAGTACCACCGACATATATCTTATGCAATACGAATAAATAATTAGAACACCTCAATGGATGCAATTCATCCTATAATGCATAATGCATATATTAGATAACCCGAACCATAGGCTCTACCGTTTCAAAACAAAATCATTTATCATACATAATCAATAATCTGTCTGCCACAGTTGCATGACACGTTAACATGTGTATCTTAGGGATTATGCACAATTAATCAGAAGCGCAGCATTGGATGCATAGCACAAATAACTTGTACCATAGTTTATACAGTCGAGCCTTAACCACAATTAACAAATTTGCATAGCGGCTCAAGCACGACTATTCACTATCTTAACAAAAGACAGGTTAACACCAATTCTACATAAGATCCACATACTGTGACTGTAATTAGAATTTCATTTATGTGCATCCATAAAATCATCTCATTAACGCCACATGCAGTGCATTTAAAACTCAAGCAAATTCTCTCATATGCTAAGGAATTTATAACATAGAGGGTAAGAAACCAACATACAGAACAATCCACGCAAGTGAGTCAAACTAGATCAAAAGAGAGAACGACACTTGGAAAACAGAGCACCGCTACCCAACCTAGAAATGACTCTTCAGTTCACCACCGAGTCGAGGTTCTTGCCATGGATCAACCGCCTCCAATTGATCTATGCAATGGGTATTTAATACCTTCTTTCATGATATGGTTTCCATTAGCGGTGTCTCGCTTTTATGGATCTTTTTATCCATTTGCGTAGGCTTATCTCATAAAAGCTCACCTTTCTCTCCCATGAGGATTTTCCTCATAGAAGATTGCCTTTCTCTCCCGCACAACTTTTATGTTTTTCTCAATGGATATTTATCTCCAATCCATCCAACTTATCTAGAATTAAATCGAGAAGCTTTACCATGAAAGAATTATCCTTTCCCATTCACCAATGTGATTTGGCAAGAATCTCATCTCTTGGTGTCTCGCTTTTCCAAGTGATTAATTTATTAATAATGTATTTACTTTTTATATTACACATCATACCTAGCTTTTCTGAGCTTAGGTTTGCAAAGTTTGACACACAAAGGAGGGGTGTTACATTTTGGATCCCTCTCTTTCCTTAAGATCCCTCCAACGGCAGCTAGAGTTCTTAGATGACTATAAGGAGGAAGCCCCTATTGGAAAGGGACAGACAGTTTGAAGGTGTCTATCTTGTTGGTAATTCCTATATCAAAAAGTTGTATTTTCATAGTCCAGGGGTTGGGAATACACAATTCCCATCCACTTGAGCTCAATTTTATCTCGCAAAACTTCATTGGGATCTACCTAAACACATATGCAAACATAGGTGAAAATGCCTTTCAAAAGTCTTTCCCTGTCTACTTTGACGAATCTTCCAATAAAATTGCCCACTTTTTCTAAGAGATCTAGATGGGTAAAGTGAATGGGAAAACTGGGAATCTTACCCATACTAGAGTAGTCATCGGCAACATAGTGAGAGGATTGAAGTTGGGAAACCATGGCTTCACTAGAAGACCAACTCATCCCCAAAACCATGGACCTTGGTCAAGGATTTTTTTCTTATCCTCAAGACATTTGAAGATCACCACAAAAAAACACGGGTCTACATCCACCCAAACCGGCGTTCATCTAATCCTATCATAATCGAACAGAGAAACGCTACTTTTTCAATAGAAAATGGGGAATAAAAGTATCACCCAAGGATAATGACCATCGCATCAAGCGCTCAATCATAAGGGAGGAGCAATAATTTGACAATCACACGTCCTTGATTTCTGTTGATTTAACTCTGAACACTCACGTAATATTCTCTTGCTTGGCGAATTAAACACCACTGCATGGAATGGACGAGGATTGAGCCGAACCCTGGATGAAGCCCACTTCATTCTCATCTAAACACAAAACTATATATACGTCAAAGCTATTACAATAGATTCTGACTGTCAACACCTCGAAGTTCTGTTTATATGTGGCTACCTTTTATGGTTACTATTGAATGTGTGATTGGCAATAGTAATGGCAACTTAGGGCTGCCAAATTTCCTTCGATTCCCTCACTACATCCTAACGCAAATAGTTGTTCAATGCCTTGGTTGTCTTTCAAAACTGGTAGGCAGCGTCTTCTTTGATATTTCTCGATGGTTTTAATTCCACTACAATCACAACTTTCATTTACATAAACTTTGTGTTTTCGCACGAGCGACGATTGTTCCAAGGTGAAATGTCACTTGGATGGTTTCAATGTTGTTGACCCATCATAACTAACTAACGGATATGCCCATTACAATTTTATACCACCCCATTATCAATATCAATTATGCATGGGAACCAATTAAAGCAACTTTTCACATTAATTTTATATGAGCATGAGAACATGTGTTAACAAGCAGCCCATAAAGCCTCATTTTGAATGCCATAGTCACTTAGAAGGAATTCCTCTTGTAGTAGCATCCTCCATACTAAACTTTGCTAGTGCTAACATTAGAACCACCATTACAACAAGATATCTTTCTAGTGTTGACAACACCATTATAGTAAGATACCTCAAGAGAGACAGAAAATTTAAAAAGTATGATAGTAATACGTATCCAGAAGATGGTATTGAAACTAGTAATTGTTCACGAATCCATAAGATTGTAAGGTCATTCTCATTATCATAATCATTGTCATCATCATCACCATCATCCTTCTCATTGTTATTGCCATCATTACATTATCATCATAATCACCATTCATGCCATCATCATCATCATTATGGACATTGTTTGCAATTGTTCATAATTGTAGATGTTGTAAGAAATATCATCAACCCAGAAAATGTGATCAGTGCTAGAAAAGGGTTGTTTAGGACACATTGATATACGTAAGAGAAATAACAACTCTATTTTTGACAGATGATCGATGATGATCATCATCACCACCATTATCATCGTCATTGTCATTTTTATCATCCCCATCATCATCATTAATGTAATTTCTATCGACATTGCTGTAATCATGCATCATCATCATTCATGCCATTATTGTTTTTTATGATGACCTAGATGAAATTATGATCATGACACCAAAGATAATGCTTATGATTATGACAATGATAACATCTAAAATTGGGAAGATTCGCCAACGTCATTAGCATCGTCATCATCATAATCATTGCCATCATCATCATTGTCATTGTAACCACTATCGTCTTTATCATCATAATCACAATTCATGTCATCGCCATCATCTTCATTTTCATCATTGTCAATATTATTGACATTGTCATCAATTGTTCATAATTGTCAATGCCATAAGGAATATCATCAATGCAGAAAATATGATGAGTGTTGGAAAAGGGATGCAAAAGCGAACATAGAAATGGGGGCAACAATAGAAGTAAAATTGGATGAAAAGTGGATACAACATAAGTAGATGCACAACAACATGAAAAACCTGACACAAAAGTGGATGCAAAAGTAGATGTAGTTGTCAATGCAAACTTGGATGCAAACATGAAGGCAAAAGTGGAAGCAAACATGGGTCCAATGGTAGGTGTAAAACTTGGCACAAATTGTGGTGAAACAAATGTGGATGCAACAACGGAAACAAAAGTATATGCAAAAATGGATGAAACAAAAGTGGATGCAATAGGGGATGCAAACGTGGAAGCAAATGTGGTTGCAATGGTAGGCGCAAGATATGGTGCAACAAAAGTGGATGTAACAATAGACAAAAAAATATGCAAAATAAGATGCAAAAATGGATGTAAAAGTGGAAGCAAACATTGATGCAACAGGCAAAACAAAATTGGATGCAAAAAATGGATATAATGTAAGTAGATGCAAAAGTAGATACAAGACGAGATGCAAAACCCAATGCATAAACCTGACATAAAAGTGGATGCAAAAATAGATGCAATATTTGATGCAAAAGAGGATGTGAACATGGATGCAAAATTGGAAGCAAACGTGGATACAACAGTGAGTGAAAAACATGGTGCAAATTGTGGCATAACAAAAGTGGATGTAATGATAGATGCAAAAAAAGAATCAAAGTATGATGCAAATGAAGATGTAAAAAGGGATGCAAAAAGTGAAATTTAAAATGGGTGCAACAGTGGATGCAAAATTGTGTGCAAAAGTGGATGCAATAGAAGTCGATGCAAAAGTAGATGCAAAACGAGACACAAAACCCGATGCAAATCCCGGTCCAAAATTGGATACAAAAAAGGATGCAAAAATAGATGTAGTAGTTGATGAAAACCTAGACGCAAATGAGGATGCAAACATGGATGCAAAATTATAATCAAAAGTGGGTGCAAAAGGAGGTGCCAAACTAGGCGCTAATTGTGGCACAAAAATATTAGATGCAATAGTGGGTACAATATTAGATGCAAAAGAGGATGTAAATATGGATGCCAAACAAGAGGGAAAAGTGGATGCAACAAAAGTAGATGCAAAATTTTATGCAAAACTAGACACAAAACACGATGTAAAACTTGGCGCAAAAGGGATGCACAAATGGATGAAAAAATGGATGCAAAAAATGATTTTAAAAAGGATGCAAAAGTCGATGCAAAAGTTGATGCAAGTGTAGGTGCAAAAAGTGGATGCAAATGAGGATGCAAAAGTATGTCAAACAAAATTAGGTGCCAAACTTGATGCAAAACCTGGAACAAAACCTGGTGTAAAGGATGATACAAAACTTGGCATAAAATTTGGTGCAAAACGTGGTGCAAAACCTATTGCAATACCTGGTGCTAAACTTGGTGTAAGATTTGGTGCAAAACTTGATGCAAATTTTGTGTCAAGTTTTGCACCATATTTGATAAATGGATGCAAATAGCACCAAAAATGGGCTCTAGATGCAAAAAAAGAAGTAAAAAGGGACGCTAATCGCTGGTTTTGTTGTAGTGTGCACTTAAACACGCGTTGACCCATGCACCATTATTGCATCCTCCCAACTACAACCAGGATTACTTCTTGTACCTCGCCGCTTCTCATTCCACCATTGGGATGGTTTTAGTCCAGGAAGATGAATTCAACAGTGAACATGTGATTTACTATCTTAGTCGAACTCTGAATCCGACTGAGCTTAAATATTGGCATGTGGAGAAATTGGCCTTGGTAACTGTTCAAGTTGTCCAAAGATTTCGTCACTACATCTTATCATGCAAAACCACAGTAATTTCTTACTGTAACCCTATGATCTATATTTTGACCAAAAAATTGCTAAGGGGCAAGTATTCCAAATGGATAGTTATCCTGCAGGAATTTGACTTGGAATTTGAAAAATCCAAGGCAAAGAAATCTTTGGTTTTTGCGGAACTGATGTGTGATTTCCCGTGTACTGATACTGAAATTGTGGCAGAAGAACCCATTGCAGATGAATCCTTGTTTCTTATCAGTACTCTTGATCCATGGTATGGAGATATAATTGTCTATCTCCAAACCCAATCTTTTCAGCCTGAAATCTCACGATCTCAGCGAAGGAAAATACGTTTCCAATCCCAACAATACAATATTATTGGAGATACACTCTATCGTCGTGGAGCGGATTCTATTTTCCGACGTTGTCTAACTCATGAAGAAGCTGAAAAGGTTTTTAATGACTGTCACTCTGGAGCATGTGGCGGTCATATGTCTGGGTATGCCACAACCCAAAAGATATTTCGCGCTGGTTATTTCTGGCCATCCTTATTTAAAGATTGTATCTATGCAGTCCGGAAATGCCACAATTGTCAAAAATTTTATCGTAAGATGCGTGCTCCACCCGATCCTCTCCACCCCATAATTGTCATCGGTCCTTTCGCAAAGTGGGGTACCGACTTTATTACATGTAACCCTCACTCGGCCGGTGGGCATGCGTATATCATCCTTGCGGTAGATTATTTTACTAAGTGGGCCGAGGTGATGCCTACATTTTCGGCAGACGGCAAAACTGCTACAATTTTCGTTTTCAATCATATAATTGCTAGATTCGGTGTTCCTCAAGCGATTATTACTGATCATGGGAGTCATTTTCAAAACATCATGATGACTGAACTAACAGATCAACTTGGCCTGCGTCAAGATAGTTCTACTCCATATTACCCACAGGCTAATGGTCTAGTTGAAGAAATCAATAAAGCTCTAGTCACTATGATCCAATGAATCATTGGGATTCATAGGTCGAATTGGCATAACATGTTATTTTTATCACATTGGGCATATCGAACCTCAGTAAAAACATCAACTGGTTTCACTCCTTTTCAACTGGTCTACAGTTTGGAAGCAGTGTTACCCATTGAATGCGAAATTCCGTCATTGCAAATAGCCATAGAGATACTCCCAGCCACTTCCGAAGAGGAGAAACGTTTGTTGTACTTAGCTCAGCTATATGAGAATCGACGTGATGTTGCATTAGCAATCAAGACTCATGCAAAACAAATAAAAGCTCAGTACGACCGAAATGTTACCCCTCGTAATTTTTCGGAAGGAGACCTAGTTTTACTATACGATCAAGCAAACGATAAGCTAGGGGCTGGAAAATTTGTACCTATGTGGCATGGTCCTTATATTGTTAAGCGAAAGCTGGCAAAAGGGGCCTATGACTTGGTAGATTTTGACGGTGTCTCTTTAGGTAGACCCAGAAATGGGCTTTACCTGAAAAGATATTATGCCTAAAGTTTGGTGTGGAGATTTTTATTAGAATAGTTTTTCTTTCTAGCTGGTGTGTTTTAGATTAGGAAATGTGTGCCTAGTTTAGAGAGTGTTTTTATCATTATTCCTGCTTATCTTGATTTTACTCTTGATATTGCAGATGTTGACGTCTCTTCAAACATACATTGGTTTCGCTGATGGGGTAAGCCTCGGTCAAACAACAAACAACATTGCAGAGTATAGTGCAGTTTTTGAGTTATTATCTGAATCCATCTCATTTGGGATTCAGAGTTTGATTGTTAGGTTATATTCTGAACTCGTTGTATTACAACTTAATAGAGTTTATGCCATTAGAAATGCAGTGTTATTAAGATTATTTTTTAGAGTTCGTCTCTTGGAACGTGAATTTGACTACATTTAATATCAGCATATTCCAAGATATCTAAATACATTAGCAGATGCAGCTGCTTCTCGAATGTTAAATAGACATTTGCAATAATCAAAACAGTAAGTTTAAAAACATTTCATAACATGTTGTACAAGATAGCCAGCAATAGTGTTATATCATAGCATAGAAGTGTGTCAAATATACATCGTCTTCGATCATAGGTTGAAAAACACCTTATGATCGCAAAAATGATAGTACAAAAAGATATAAAATTTCATATGAGTCTACAAAGGCGATCATCCTATCACTAGTGATGTTCACGATAAGAAACAACTGCTTGGGCCACCCTACAAAGGAACCTCCTAAAAGGCCCTGGGACCCCAATCACGTAACGTTGTAACCTAAGTGGAATATCAGCTATGCTAGTCTCTGGAATATCTGTTGTTAAACACTCTAGATGATTCTCCAATTCGGTTAGGGTCTCTGTAGATAGGTCCTGTGGGGCCGGTGCTGTGGTAGCTGGGTGTCTTCTCTCATAGGGCTGGAGAGCAGCTAGTCACCGTGGACCCACATCTACATTTAAAACATTTTACTGTCAGTTTTGGACGATTTTAAAAACAAAAACAAAAAAAAATTAAAAATTTAGAAAGTGTTGAAAATGATTTTACCTTAATCATCCCATTGCTCTCCTGGTGGAAGAGCCATGTCTGGATCACCACGATAATCCATCCCAACATATGGAAAATCCTAAATCACAAAAATTTGGTTTCTCAACCAACGAAAATACTCAGGTGGAAATCGGACAACCTCTGAACCCTCCTCGGGATGACAGGCAATCACTGCAACCCAGTGCATAATCTTAGACTCTCGGGGAAGTCCATCCTCAACGAAAAGCTCTTATGGGACCAACATAGGGACCCTCTCTAAACCAAAGCTGACGACCAGGAAACCATATCCAAAGTTTTTTAATTGTCCATTCTTTGCTCTAGTAAGTTGGCCTTTTACATTCGCCAACATAGCTTCGCACCAGTTGAAGATGGTGCCTCGATAACAGTCTACTGCCATTCGCATCTGGGATCCGGTAGCTACATGCAATGCTGCGCTCCCGCATAGTCTGGTGACAGTAAATGCAATCACTTTAAGTTTAGGACAGGAGATAGTTTTAATATCTATCCGTTTGTCCTCTGTTTGGTCATTACAAAACTCTAGTCGGAGACTAGTGACGGACTGGCCACCTGGCCTAGTCCCGAATAGAGATAATCGTTCACCTCTCTTGGGAAAACCAGTCAAGAAATATATTTCCTCTAGCTCGATTTTGAGCCGGTGACCACCAATAATGAAACACTGGTCCTGTGTACTCCACCTGTCCACCAACCATTGCAGGAAGTCTACCTAAGCCCTCATTCCGAGTATGGCCCAAAATTTAAATAGTTTGCATGCTTTTAATGCTCGTATTGAAGGTGAATGAATTAATGCGGCTAGATCCACATCTTCATGCTCTCGTTCCCGCCAAATGAGCATTTTGTATATCCTACATTGCAAAAAAGGCGGATTAGAACAATTTAGTTCAAAAATTTTGGAGCGGAAATGGAAAAAATTGAAGTTTTAAAACCTATTTCGCGGGGTCTGCACCCGCTAGTTAGGGACAGTGCGTAGATCCACACTCCTCCTTCGGAACAGGTGCGGTCGGGGCCGCAGGCGCCACATGTTGCACCTGCGAACCCCCGCGAGTGGTTTTTTAAACAAAATTTTCCTTAAAAAATCAATTTTTAAAGCTCTAAAATGAAAATTAAACGATTGAAATGTAAGATATGGATGATGTGGATTACCTAGAGCTGATGGTTTTCGATTCCAATGGGTGGATTTTCCGCAATCTCCACAAGAAGTTTCTTACCCAAAGCTCTTATTTCTCACTCTGAAGTCAAACGATAAAAATGAATTTACAAAAGCCCTTTTTATAAGATTTTTTGAATAAATGAATTTTTAATTTATTTATTTTTCACTTTAAAAATGTAACTTTTTGATGCATTTTTATTTATTTTAAACAGGCATGAGTAATGTTTTGAGTTTTTGTGCAGAATATTGGATTTTCAGGGATAATTGATCATTTTCAACGGAAAACATTGGAGTCTTCTTTAAGCTCTTTTCTGACCATATAAACATGAAAAGATTGCCGGACTTTTGTCGTTTCAAGTTCGATATTGGTAATAAAACGACGTGTCTTTGATTGCTTTTTTACTTTTTCAGATCAGGGCCACTAATTATGAAAAGTACTCCTTGATCGTAATGGTCAAGCGGTTCTCTCAAGTATTATTTTATACTTTTTCGGGCTTGGGAGACACAAATTTACGAAAAAGGACATCCATGGAGTTTCCTTAAGTTTTTCTTTTGACTCCCTAAAATTGAAAAACACCGAGTTTTTCCTATACTGGACTCGTTAAAATTCAACAATAAAGGACTTGTTCAATTTAAACAGGAACAGACCACTCCTTCTTAGGGTTCGAATTTTAAACTAAGGTGGACTCATCTGAAGGATGAGCTTATAACCAAGCAAATGTTATCCTCCTCAAGCTTGTCAAAAATAAAGAGGTGTTAAACACACATGGGAAACATAGAATAGGAAAGATAAATCAGTGAGTACATTTTTTATTAACATCAGATATACATTTATAGTACAAATATGTGACTCTTGGGTTTCAGATCCCAAGGTCTCTTGGACTCCTTTTGTCCATTCGACTTCCACACTAACCCACTTAGGATTAGGTGTCCAACATTCCCCCCCTTAATCCGAAGGGTTATGTATGAGTCCAAGAAGAGAGCTGTAATACAAAATGTGCAAAAAATGCATGGCAGCACTAGGCTGAATGTGCTCTATGAAATGTTGGTAAAAAAGGGCGGTGGTTTAAGGATGACCACCAACACTGGAACGCTTAGTGCAGTTCCCGGAACTCTTCCAATACTGGCAAGAAACTGAAGTTTTCTGCTAGAGGAAGTGATCCTATTGTTTTAAAGAGGGAAACCTTCAACCATAAAAGGGAGGTCTCACCCCGCATAAAAGGTAAAACTTCAACCTGAAAAGGGAAGTCTCAACCTGTGATGGTTTAAGGATAACCAACAACTCTGGAATGCTTAATGCAATTCCTGGAACTCTTCCAAAACTAGCAAGAAGCTGGTGTCTTCTGCTAGAGGAAGTGTTCTTAATCTGTGATGGTTTAAGGATGACCAACAACTCTGCGATTCCTGGAACTCTTCCAAAACTGGCAAGAAGCTGGAGTCTTCTGCTAGAGGAAGTGTCCCAGATTGCCAACTGAAGGCATGTTCAGGGGCATCTTTGTCTCTGGCTACAACTCTGAAACTGGTGTGGCAGGTTGTGGCTCAGGCTCGCTTGATGTGACTTTGAAGCTTGTAGATGACCATCATTTCCCCCCCTGTCAGATACAAGGTGAGAAGATGGAGAAAAATCAACTGCAAGACTGTTCAATATTCTGGAACAAGTTCTAACATGTGTTTGGAATATATTCTTGGCTGTTGATGCCCATTGCCAAGAAGCGATCCATCCAAGATGAATCTTTGTTCTTGCAGGACGTTTGTTTCTAAAGCATCTGTGTGAAGAATGACTGGTTTTATGACAGTGCTTACATGGATGAAGATCAAAACAGTGATCTTTCAGATGGCCAACTCGATCATAGTGTTGGCATTTCACGATCTGTTGTTTTTGTTGTTGTTGTTGTTGTTGTTGTTGTGGAAGAGGGGCATAATCTGGAACAGCTGAAGGTGAAATGTCATGAAGAGCAGGTGAACTGTCATCAATGAATCCAGCACTCTGAAACTGAATGGGCTTGGCATAGTCTGGAATATGAAAGGACAAGTCCTTGTCATATCCAAGACCAGTTTTGTGCTTGTTGTGGACAAGTTGTTCCCAAGGTCTGATGATGGGATTGGGAAGTGAAGACTGAGTTTCTGCATCTGCATGTACAATTGCTGCTTTATTTGAATGAACTGTAACATTATTAACATGCTGCTGATGGGTGGTTGTCTCAATGTTCTGAACAAAAACTGGTTCAGAATGGTGTCTATTTTGATGTAGCTCTTCTTGCTGTAGCTGAGATTCAAGCTGCAAAAAATCGATCTTCTCTTGTGCATATTGTAGACATGTTTGAATTTCTGAGAGAGAGCCTTTGCTAATTTGGAATGTTTCATGATTAGAGGAATATATCAGAGTTTTTAATAACTCTAATATTTCAGTAATTCGAGGCATATTCTTCATTGTCAAAATTACACCCCTTTAAAACACTGATTACAACTATGACCCAATGAGTAAAAGTAACACCCACTCACAGTACAAAGACACAGAAAAATCCTTTGTAAATGTGCAGCAAATGAATCAAGCCAAATTTACTTCTGTATCACAAACTCTTAGCAACATCATTAATATCCAATCACTAGGTCATTCATAATGACCAGGCATTATTTGATTGGTTCACATTCACTCAGCACATTAGCAACATTAACAATAGTATCTTCATATTCTTACTAGAAAACCCTACATAAATAAAACTGCCAAATACATCTCTGTCAAATCATGTCAGTGGCATATATATTCCTCTCATCAATCAGAAGGATCACAACATCAATCTGATTACCAAACCAAACATAACTTCTGCTCAACACCAGCACATAATTCTGATCTCATCCTGTAGAACAAACTGTCCAGACCCTAGCAGCAGCACAACAACTTGGATATATATATATATATATATATATATATATATATATGCTTTCTGACAGACTCAATCAGCAACAACCGAACTCCAAAATCCCACAAAAAAATGTCAGCTACTAAATATCTTCAAGTTACACAAGAAAGCCCTGTAGCTTAAAGGGAAAAAAACAACCAACAAATTACTTCAAGAAATTTAGCAGCTGATAGTTCAAGGTATCTTCAATAAGTTGCTCAAGTTCTGCACCAATCAATTCTTCAAGTGCTTCACAATGTGCTCTAGGATGATACTCCAAGGTCTGCTCAAAATGGCTTTGAGAGGCTTTCTCAAGGCTGTTGTAAATTCTTCTTCAAGGCTTCATCAAGTGCCTTAAAGGATGTATCTATATTACCTCAAAATAGCTTCAACAAATGCTTCAATGATCCTCACCTATAGGACACAATTCAAGTTTCAAGGTACCTGATCCGAGCCTTAATACTTCATTGTTCTTGCAGGTCTTGTCCAAGATCCGAGCTCCTCTTTGTCTAGACAGCTGTAAATATAGGAGCCTGAATTTGAAAATATGGCTCGGGCTAAGCAAGCAGGTAATCCAAAGTTTTCATTTTTATGATATGCATTGAAGCCACTTCTTCAAAAGTAAAGCATTTGGCGTACGATCAAACCATTGGCATATCTTCAGTTTTCAACGCAGACCACCAAGTTTTACTGGGTGTGGGACTAAAATTCAAGACAACACGTCCGGACTTTCAAATAAAACCCTTTAAAAATGTGCCCACAATCCAACTTCAACAAATTATTTTATATTTTTACGAAGTCACATATCATGTATCGAGCAACACCGTATATTTACTCAAATACGATAACATAATATATGACAGATACATCTCAGAATATATGTTGATGGAGCACCCTCGTGGTTTTGGGTTTGTGACTTATTCGGATCCTTCAGTTATAGATGTCGTTATAAAAGACACGCATACATTGGATGGAAGAACGGTTGAGATTAAACGTTCTATTCCAAGAGAAAGCATGGACTTAATCAAGGGTCCAAAGACAAAGAAACTGTTTGTTGGTGGCTTACCTCCGTCGGTTGCAGATGAGGAATTAAAGAATTATTTCAAGAAATATGGAAATGTTGTCGAGTCACAAATTATGCAAGATCACAGCTACAGTGATAAATAGAAAAAACAATGCCAGATGCGTGATGGTTTCTATCAATATTGAAACCCTTCAGAATTGCTCACTACCCACTTGTTCAGTTTGTAACGCATAAATGGCCAGAATCAGTCAGGCTGAATGTGAACGGTTGAGGAAGAAGTGGCTGACTGAACAAGAGCATATTAGAAATGAACCATTGGAGATTACTTACAGTTACTCATAGAAGAGTTATTCAGGTTCGCAAAGGAGACACAATAGCTGAATTTCTTCGTTCTGTTCAGCAGCAACTCGCACCTGAATTTAGAGAGATTCGAACAACTTCTGTATAGAATTTACTCTATGTGAAGGAGGACCTCATCATTCCACATCAACATAGCTTCTATGAGCTAATTACAAATAAGGTAAGGGGAAAAAGTGGACCGCTTTTTCATTTTGATATTCACGAAGACATTCGGACAACAGCTGATGCTACCATAGAAAAGGATGAGTCACATGCTGGAAAAGTTGTTTGAACGACATTGTGATCGTTCAGCCCTCTCCAACCTTCTCCGAAAGGCTATCGACTCGTCTCGTTCTTGAGGCGTTCTGTCCTCCAGGTAATTGATTCTTATCGCCTCCTTCCTTCTGCGATGATGATACTGAAACGAGTGATAACTAACCAATACACATTATCAAAGGCAACCTCTCCTCTTGAATTTGCATTTACTGCCAAATTTCATCTAACATTCTCCAATTTCTGCACCCAAATATCACCATCATCCACAACTTTACTACGCAGTGGGGTTGTCTCTGATTTTCTTATCAGCAATTGCGGTTTAACACCTGAAGAAATTGCGAAAGCCTTTAGGCATAACAGGAAATACCTTCATGCAAAGTCGACCCGGAATATGAAAGAAGTTTTGGAGTTGTTAAAAGGCTGCGGTTTGAATAAACTGTAAATGGGACAGCATTGACAGCGCTGGACAGGACAGCGCTTCTTCAGGAACGTTCATGGGCAGTCCAGAGCGCAGGTACAGAGAGGGCAGGTATGAAACGTTTATGAGCAGTTACAAGGAGCGTTTCGTATGCAGAGAGCAGCGTATTAAATGCAGGTGGAGCAGCTACAGGAGCAGCATAATTATCATGAAACGCTTGGCAGTCAGTAAATCGCAGATGGATCAGCGCTTTAAATGGGGCATTTATGGACAGAGCGCAGTGGTGACAGAGGCGTTATAAGGCAGCGCTTGAAAAGAATATGGCAGAGGGCCAGGACTGCTCACGACAGAGGAATGGCAGCGCTGAAACAGGTGGCTCACAATGGAGCAGGGCAGGAGATCGCCCGCTCTGATACCATGTTAAACACACATGGGAAACATAGAATAGGAAAGATAAATCAGTGAGTACATTTTTTATTAACATCAGATATACATTTATAGTACAAATATGTGACTCTTGGGTTTCAGATCCCAAGGTCTCTTGGACTCCTTTTGTCCATTCGACTTCCACACTAACCCACTTAGGATTAGGTGTCCAACAAGAGGTACTTGCCAGAAATGGTGGGGGAAAGAGAGAAAAATGAACCTGTTTGTTATACTTTGTGTTTTAGAAAAGCAGTTAACCACTCTTGAACACGACACTTTTTGTTCACCTGAGTTGGGAAATCCTTTGCATAACAGTTAATCAAACCATATTGAAAGTCTTCAGTCGGTTTCTGGGTATTAGCTTTGGGTCAATTGTCACCAAACCATCTGCAGTGTCGTTATGTGTTCAAGAGGTTAGTTCAAATAAACCATTCATCTGCAAAATATCTGTCATCCATTTTGACCATCCCTGAGTTAGTCCTTGCCAGATATAATTCTTTAAACTTGATCTATGATTTCGTGTTGTGGGCTTGCCTACGACGGATCACCTTCTATCGACTTCAGCTCATTATCTAGAAAGATGATCTAGAAATCGTCAGTACCTTGAAATCTGCATGCCTCAATGGCAGGTTTCTCGCCTTCGACGACAGGTTGCATCATTAACCTTTGATCAAAGGATTCTGTGACATGTTCAACGTCAACTCATTTTCACATTTCATGGATTGTACTGAGTACCTTGAGAGCCATTAACATCACTGGTGGTTTCTCTCACACTTGTTAACAGTTTACTTCATTGACTGGTAATCAAGTGGTTTCTACCATGTTCGACTTTGACACATTCATTCACATGGATAGAATCGTACTAGTTCGGGAAGCAGAAATCAAGACCCTGGATCTAGTTTCCACCATCTAGGTTGCGAGGAATTTTGTTATTCATTATATAGTGGACTATTCATAAACAGATGGTTGCGCCCATACTGTGTCTACATATTTCTATACTTGTGATGTATTACGAAATCATTCCTGTATCATAGCAATTTAGTTAGTTTTCTAGTCAGTTTTGATCTGAGCATGGGAATGCCTACCTCAGCGATAATATGTTCACATATATATATTTTGCATTGAATGTTTTTACAGGTTCCGATCGGGGTGTCCACAGGATGATCCTTGAAATGATAAAGTACTTCACTCTTCTTAGATGACAAAAACTATCCTCATCTATTACAGACTTCGCACTTTAGGGGGCAATCTGTTGCAAAAAAGTTGTCACCTTGACATTCTGCAATCTATGCGAGTCTATCACCACTCATACTTTCCTCCTTTGCAAGTCTTAAACCTCAGTTCTTCATATCAAGCCTTGAAAATAATAGAAAGTCCTTAAAAATCTCTAAAAGTCTGGTTCCGCACTTTCTCTTAGCATTACCTGCGATCCCGCACCTAATGATCATGTCCCCTGTGCACCTAACAGCTCTGTCTCTGTGTTATGGGTGCAGACCCCTGTAAAAGTTAAAAAGGTGCAAGTACATTCTTAAAAACTCACTTTGAGTCATTTATGGAAGCTTCTAGAAGGAATCTTGAGGTGGCAAGTTCGCTCCTTTAAGGTTCATGCATCCCATACCTTAAGGAGCAAACCCCTTGATGTGAGGAGCTTATCCCTTTGAAGGAGGACTCTATCCCTTCATAGGTGGACCTATAACCTTGTTCCTTTGCACTATAAAATGAAGCATTGGGCTGGTTATTGAGGAGGTTGAAAGCTGAATATTTTTGAGGTGAAATGTTGTTCGAACTTAGTCTTCCTAATTGAGATTTTGAGAGGAGAGATTATATACATTTTTTATCTCATTTGGAAGAGAGTGAGGATTGTCAAAGTAGAGGAGATTCCTGTTTGGACCCTGGGAAGAGCTTGTACAACATCAAGGCACCAAGGTTGTAAAATTCTTCTATTTCAAAGTTAATACAATCAAGTTTATTTTTCTCAATAAGCTGTGTTTTATGGTTTATTTCATGGACTCCTTGGTCACCATGATGAACATGATTTATTGTATTAGCTATGAGGTGTTATTTGATGTGTGCTTGTTTGTGATTGTAGGTTCTCAAAAGGAAACTCTTTCGGACGGTTGGAGCATGGCTGCCACAAACTAGCGTTGGACTTAAGGTAGGGTCTAAAACACCTCTTTAGTTTTTATTAATGAATCACAATATGTTTAGAGAAAGGTAGATTTGCTTGTCCTGCTTGTTGCTAGATATCTTTTGATACTAGGGAGATCGGTCTTGTCCGCAAGAACGATTTATCCTGCCAACATGCATATCACAAAAAACTCTCATCACCTTAAACCATTTGTTAATCCCTATGTGCATTTCCTTATACATCAATCATAACAGTTATGAGGAAATCAAGGAAAAAAAAGTAGGCATGGAAAATTTGAAGGACAATGATAGGCTGAGTGTGTGAGTGTGTGTGTGCATATATATATAATGCAGTATGAAATTTACAACTATGGCTTTTCTTATTAGAATAAGGTCTTGTTCTAAGACGATATGTGTATTTTGATTAAGTTGTGACATAAACAATAAAAATATATATCAGAAGGTAGCTTATGCAAGTGCTACAATATTGACATTAGATTTTTAGTGATGGTAAGATTATAGACATTATATGATATAGGTGGATATTTGTGGCCACCCTCCAATTCCACTTGGACCCCCAACATTGTCTCTTTCAGTTTTTCAGTTTCGTTTAATTGTAGCACAGTTTACTATTTTTGGCAGTGTTTCGAGTCTTGAACTTCTCAAGCCGTTTTGAGCTCCTAAATGACATTTTTAGGAGAAAATAAAGACCCCAAAGACATGCCAAATTTCTTTCTTTTCGGCCTACTCTTTGATATCTTCAAAATGAGGTATTATGATAGCCAAACATAGATCGTATGCCAAAGTTATGACCGGGGGAAATTGATGTACCAATTTACCCAAACCGGGCCCACAGTTTTGGTGCATGATCTCCTAGGGTTAGGTTTCTGGAAGTTTAAGGTTTTCCATTGTTTCTCGATAATAAATAGGCCTTTGAGCCTCATTATAACATAGTTCAGAGGCATGTAGCCACCACATCTCTTCTCAAAGATAAGCTACCATCTCCCGAGCTAGTTTATTTCCCTTTTGTTTGTAAACATATTTTAGTATTCTGATATTAATGAAATGAAGTGTTATTTCTGTTGCATTTTTGTATTTATGGTTATTTTTTTAATTTATTGCATTCATGTTTAAGTTTGGACCAGTGGTATCATAAGGATTTTCTCTCTCTCTTTTTTTCTTTGCATGTCCCCAACGAGGTCAAGGTATAAGGAGTTAGGGCTCAATCTGGTTGAACCTTTGTAAGACTAGCCTCACAAACCCCAACGGCCTCCCATCGTGGAAGAAAAGAAATACGAGTAGGTAGGAGATCATTTCAAAATATTGCTCGAGGAATCCCTCGAGTGACAGAGGAACACAATGATGGATAAATTTTCCCAAACCCTTCGACGACTACCCACAGGCAATGCATCTTCATCCAGCAGCCACTTTGGAGATGCCAATCCCTTTAAGGTACAAGTTAACTTCAATATTCCCATATTTGAGGGCCAAATAGATGGAGACGTCATAGATAAATGGTTGAATTTGTTGGAAGGATATTTTTCAGTTCATGACTTTTCCAATCGGGAAAAGATTACTTTTACACTTCTCAAAGCCACCCCACATGTCAAGAACTAGTGGGAAACCTAATGTGAAAAAAAGGATGAGAGGGAATCCTGACTGTTTTCAGATGCAACCACTTGGGATTCTTTTTAAGATGCCATCAAGGAATAATATTACCTTTTCAGGATCTATGAAGATAAATACATCAAGTAGACCACGCTACAGTAGGGAAGGGACTAAGATGTGTCAAAGTTCACAAATATATTCCATACCCTCTGCACTAAGTTAGGTATCAAGGATTATGAGCAGAATTTGGTACTCAAGTACCGCTTCTGTCTACTCAAGTACATCCAAGATGAGATGGAGTTCCTGGAAATCTCCTCGCTTAGCACATTATACCAATATGCTGTCAAGATTGAGCAGAAGTTTAAATAGAAAAAGTGATACTTTGGATCTACAAATCTGAAGAAAGGAAAATGCACCCCAAAACCACATAGCAAAGGCGAAATTGAGGGCGGGGTGACCCAAGACAACCCATCGAAGCCTCAAGCAAATAACAACACCATGAAGAAAAATAAGGACACGAGAAAATGGTGTGAGTTCCATAATATCTCCACTCACAACACAAGTGAGTGTCGAGCCAAGTAGTCACTGGTGGCCAAGATAAAGGCTTCTGAATCAGACACATGTTCCGACTGTAAGTCAGAAACCGACAAGGGGAATAACAAAGGGAAGAATATCATTGACACGGAGCCCTGTCCACCCGTGGCCACCACCAAAATCCATAAGAATGAGCCTGAAGATCCAAAGGAGGGGAATGCCTCTTCCACTCACATATGCAGGTGAAAGGATCTCTGCTATAGTTCATTGTCGATAGCGGGAGCCAAAAGAACCTAATTTCAGTAGAATTCATGAAGTGGTTGGCCTTACAGATGAAAACACATCCTCAATCGTACACCATTGGGTGGCCTCATCAAGGATGATATTTCTGTGTCAGCCAGCAGTGTCGCCTTCCCTACACCATCAAGCCCTTCATGAATGAGGTACTATGTGATGTTGCTCCTCTTGAAGTTTGTGATGTATTAATAGGAAGCGACATGTTGTATATAAGTCTAACCTTGCTCTGGGATTATTAATTTTGGCAGCAAGTTGTACAGGATACTAGAGGTATTCCCGCCTACTTCCATCTCTTTGATCATTGCAAAGCAATGCATTAAGATTATTTCCCATACCAAGAAATTTGTTTTCCTTATGATTTTCCCTCAAGGCAAGAAGAAGGTTATGGCCACAGCTTCCAGATAGGATCCCTCCACACAACAACGATAGATGGACAAGGTCGTCGAGGAGTAAAGGGACATTTTCACCTCACCTACAAGGGTATCTATGCACTGTAAGGCAAGCACTCCATTGATATGACCCTGGGTGTGCCGCTACCCAATGGACTGATCTATCGACACTCTGTTCTAGAAAAAGATTAGATCAAGAGGCAGATTTAGGAGTTGTTGCAGAAAGGGCACATCAGGTCAAGCCCATCACCTTGATGGAACCCGATTGTATTGGTATTGAAGAAGTACAGGACCTGGAGACTTTGTATTGACTATCAGGCGCTTAACAAGATCATTGTTCGTAATAGGTACCCAATCCCATGGATTGATGACCTTCTGAACTAGCTCAAGGGGGGCAAATATTTCAACAAGATTGACTTGAAGTTCGGTTATAACCAAGTGCCTATCGAACTCTTCGATGTGTGGAAGACTACCTTCAAATCCAAGGAGGATATTTTCAAATCGTTGTTCATGCCTTTCGGGTTGACGAATGCCCCCACAACCTTCATGAGATTGATGGACGACATCTTGTGACCCTTCACCAATGCATTCGTGGTGGTGTATGTCGATGACATCATGATCTTCATCCAGAGCTGGGAAGAACACCTCCACCATTTTCGACAGGTTCTTCAAACCCCGTGACAAAACAAGCTATGTGCCAATTTGGAGAAATGAACTTTTGGCATGACCCAGGTTCAATATTTGGGGTACATCATTGATGAGCAGGGTGTGCATGTGGACCCATCCATGTTACAAGTCACTCGGGATTGGTTATCCCCAAAAACTCTAACATAGCTCCGCAGCTCTCTGGGTCTTGCCAATTTCTACAACAGGTTCATGTTGGGGTTCTCTCATATCACATAGCCTTTAAGTCATATCACCAAGTGCGAGAGAAAGAAAAAAAATTGGTTTGAAACCCAACAGAAGGAAATTTTCAAGTTGAATCATCGTCTCTACTCTGCACCAGTGCTCACATTACCAGACCTGCAACAAGCATTTGAGATTGATACATACGCATTCGACTATGATATTGGTGCAGTTCTTACTCAGCAGGGGCATCCAGTGGCTTACCAGAGTGAGACAATTTCAAGCACAGTCCAAAAGTATCCCACTTATGACAAAAAAATGTATTCCATTGTGCAGGCATGTCATCAATGGAAGAATTACATTATGGGGAAGGAAACAGACATCCACACAGACCACCGACCCCTATAGTTCTTACAGACACAAGGGAAGTTGTAGAATGATCACCATAAAAAATGGTCCACATACCTGTAACAATTTCATTCGAACATTAAGTGCAATAAGGACATCACCAATAATGTTGCAAACTGCCTCAGTCGACCACCAGTCATGGCATTGATCATTGTGCTTGACTCCTGTGGGCACGAGACTTCGCGGTGGTTGCATCTTTACGAGAGTGTTCCAGAATTCAGTAGCACATACCAGACACTCCTAGAAAGTAAGTAAGTTCCAAATTTTCAACTCCAGTATGCACTATTGTGCCACCTAGGAAACATTTGCGTTCCTTCAAGCGAGCATGCCCAGATGATTTGGGAGGAACACTATAGTCGAGTCACTGGACATTTTGAAGTAGACAAAGTAGTGGCAATACTGCAAAAGTATTTTTATTGGTCAAACCTTCGTCAGGATTTTGGGAGGTACATCAAATCCTGCATTGCCTACGCCATTTCCAAACCAACCATTAAGAAGTAAGGCATATATACTCCTCTGCCTACTCCTAGTTGATCTTGAAAATCCATCTCCATGGATTACATGTTGGGCCTTCCTTCTACTAATCATGAGAGCAACTTCATTTTCGTGGTCATCAATAGATTCTCTAAGATGGCCATTATGGCGACCTACAAGAAGAGTATCACAGCAGAGACCATTGTTAAGCTCTTGTTTGAGTCAATGTGGGTACACTTTGGGATCCCGCATTCAATTGTCTCTGATCAAGATAACAGATTCATAAGTGAATTTTGGCCAAGTCTCTAATCGATGTTGGATACCAAACTCACTAAGTCCACAATTTTCCATCCCCAAACTAATGGCCAAAAGGAATTCGTCAACAAGATGATCATACACATTCTTCGCATGTACAACTCAAAAAATCCATGCACATGGGATGAAATCCTCCCCTATGTCCAACATAGCTACAACAGAGCTCTCCATAGCTCAATAGGCCACAACCCCTTTTAGGTAGGGCTGGGATTTCAGCTATGATGTCCCGTTGATGTAGCCATACCATTTGCATCTACTCAGGCATATTCGGATCATGTCCATTTCAGAGCCAACAGGGCTAAAAGCTTCATTGAGTGCATTCAACACATCCCCCAGCAGATCCATGATATATTGAACAGAGCCAATGATAAGTACAAGAAACACCATGATCATCATTGGGTGTCACACAAGTTGCAGGTGAGCGACAAAGTTTGGCTACATTTGTAGAAGGAGCTTCTCAGTGGACCCCATTGCAAGCTCCACCCACTCTGATATGGGCCATACACCATCACCAAGGTTGTAGGGGACAGCGCCTTCAAGCTCAACATTCCACCGTTCCTTGGTTTGCACCCATTGTTCAATGTAGATCGCCTTCGGTCATATTTTCCACCATTGTTGGACACATCCGACATTGCAGAACAACTCACACCAGCGGAGCTAAACCTAGGCTGCATGGAATAGGCCATAACTTATCGGATCATGGACACACAGATTATGAACACTCGCCAACAGAGGATCCAACTGTATCGAGCTGTTAAAGCTTTCCAACTCTTGCACCAAGGCAAGTGGCTCACCAGGGACCAAGTTCAACAAAAGTTTCCCCATCTCATGGAGGCACTCAACACAATGGGGACCATTGCTTCCTAATAGGAGAGGACTGATCGAGGTGGATATCGGTGGCCACCCTCCTATTCCGCTTGCACCCCCAACACTGTCTCTTTTAGTTTTTTTAGTTTCCTTATTTGTAGCACAGTTTACTATTTTTAGCAATTTTTCGGGTCCTGAACTTCCGGAGCCATTTTGAGGCCCTAAATGACATTTTTAAGGAAAACGAAAAAACTAACACAATCTCAAAAGTTATTTTTTTTGGCCTACTCTTTGAGTTCTTCAAAACAATGTATTATGATACCCAAATGGAGATCGTATGCCAAAGTTATGACCCCGGGAAAATGATGTACTAGTTTACCCAAACAGGGACCATAGTTTTGGCGCTTCATCTCCTAGGGTTATGTTTCTAGATGTTTAGGGTTTTCCATTGTTTCTCAATAATAAAAAGGCCTTGGAGCCTCATTGTAACATAGTTCAGAGGCATGTAGCCACCACATCTCTTCTTGGAGATAAGATACCATTGCTCGAGCCAATTTATTTCCATTATGTTTGTAAGCATATTTCAATATTTTGATATTAGTGAAATGAAGTGTTATTTATGTTACATTTCTGTATCTATAATTTGTTGTGTTCCTGTTTAAGTTCAGAACATTATCAATTCATGAAGTCTTTACATTACCGGTTTTAGATATACCATAGTAAGAATTTTATAAACATCTATTTGGTAGGATTTTTTCACCATTGTAGTTCCTTTTGGAATAAAGACAAGTGAACTAACAAGATTTAACATATTTACTAGGTTGATCTAGGTTTATTAGGTCGATCTACATTTACTAGGTTTAATAGATTTACTAGGTTGACCTAAGTTTACTATTTTAACCATGGTTTATTAAGTTGGCCTAAGTTTATTAGGATTACCAAATTTACCTAAGTTTACTAAGCTTGCTTAGGTTGACCTAGGTTTACATAGGTTTACTAGGTTTACCTAGGTTTACTAGATTTACTAGGTTGACTAGGATGACCTAGGTTGACAAACTTTAGTAAGTTAACTAGGTTTACTAGATTTACTAGGTTGACCTAGGTTTATTAGGTTGACCTAGGTTTACTAGGTTGATCTATCTTTACTCTATTTTATAGGTAAGCCATAGTCAACCATAATCAATGATGGTCAACTATAGTTAACCATTGTCACCATGGTTGGTTGTTGTAAACCTTGGTTGATCACTTTTAACATGATCAAACATCAACAAGCATGATGAACCATAGTCAATCATAATCTATCACAGATAACTAAAGTTTAATGTGGAGAACCATTGTCATCCATAGTCAACTAAATGCTTTCCATAATCAGCCCTCCTCAACCATAACTTGAACATATTCTGCCATAGTCAATAATGGCATACTAATCCTCCCCACACATGTTTGTTGTTAACTATTGCAACCACATTAATATAGTCATTAAAATACATTGATTGATGTCATTTTTTACCTTCAATACGCTTATCAATAGCATTAAAGGTAAAGAACAAGGAAACAAATATACTCCATTAAGCATAGCTACGGAAGGTTCCCTAGAACCAGATCTCCAGAAAGAAGGACCGACCCCCAAAGAGCCCCCCATGGGATCGATCCAGGAGGAAAGTAATGAAGACAGATCAAAAGAGACCCCCGTTGTAGAGACAGAGGAGGTGCAAAGTTCAGAGGAATCAGAAGAAGAAGGCGAAATAGAAACCTTGCAAACCTCAACCAGAAGATCACTGAGGGGCCGGAAATCAGCGCGGGAAAAAAGAGAACAAGAGACCTACAAAGACAAGCTTCAGGGTAGTCAACCAACCCTTGAGAAGCTCCTGGAAAATACCCCGAAGAAGAACAGAAACCAGCCCCCGAGCTCTAAAGGAGCTCACTCTTCAAAATGCAAGTGATGAAGATCGTCTCCTGGAACTGCAGGGGTTTGGGGGGCAGAAAAAAAGAGGAAGCTATAAGAAGTCTGATAAGAACTGAACAACCCGACCTACTCCTCATCCAGGAGACCAAAATGGAGGATTATGCCTTCCTCCATATCGGCAAGAAGCTGTGGAAACAAAGCGAAGGTCTAGCAGCCTCAGCTCGTGGTGCTTCCGGTGGACTGGGCTCCATCTGGAATGTAAACAAGATCACAAAGCTCAGAGAAGCTAAAAATACTCACTGGTTATTCACAAAAATCCATCATATAGACTCGGATACGACATACTCCCTCATCAATGTGTATGCTCCCGTCAGCTCAGCAGAGAAAAAGAACTGTTGGGATTCCATCAGGAATCTGGCAGCTACTGAAGACTTAGATAACATCATCATCGCAGGAGATCTCAACTTAACATTATCAGTGGCTGAAAAACGCGGAGGAAACATCGTCAGAGATCCGGCACGGGAATGGGTGGAGGACTTGCTGATCGATTGGGATATGATCGATATCAAGCCTTCGGCTGGGAAGTATACATGGACCAACAAAAGAATCGGGCCTAGCCACATCGCTGCAAGGTTAGATCGCTTTCTTGTCCAAAGCTCTTTTCTCCTTCTTGGTTTAGAATCTAGAATGAACATCCTCCCTTGCAGTGTTTCCGATCACCGTCCCATCAAACTCGAGTTGTTGGCTCATCTAGATCAAGGTCCCATACCTTTCAAGTTCAATACCCACTGGACCAAGGAGCCATCCTTCCTGCCGTTGATAAATGAAACCTGGAAGCTCCCTGTCAAAGGCTCTGCATTCTTTGTCTGGGAAGAGAAACTCAGGAGAGTTAAATCTGCTCTAAAGTCCTGGGTAAAATCTTTACCAAACCCTGCTGTGGAAAGGAAAACGATCCAGGAGCGCCTTAAATCTCATCAACTAGCTTCGGAAAACGCTGAGATCACTAAAGAGTTACTTGACAGGGAGGCCAATCTTCAGCGCATGTTCCTCAAGGCTAGCTTGGCAGAAGAAGAATTTTGGAGACAAAAATCTCGCAGCCTCTGGCTCAAGGCAGGAGATAGAAACTCATCGTTCTTCCACAAGCAAGCTCAGGCCCGAAAATGCTTCAACTCCATCTCAGAAATCAAAGTTGAGACCATCATTCATAGAGACATCAGAAGCATAAAAAATGCGGCTTTCATCCACTTCAAAAATCTCTACAGTGATGATGAAGCCGTCGATCACCCTCCTTCTATCGTGAATGAGGTGCCCGCCTTGGTTTCTGAAAGAAATAATCATTTCCTGGATGCTGAGATCACTTTCATACTTATAGTGGCTTATGGCAATTTACAAGGATATATTAGCCCTCTTCATTGAAGAATAGCTAATAATATATGTAGATTATATGGTAGATGTAAATTGCATGGCAGACACACCTCTTATAACTTTTCTTGAAGAGGCTATGGATTATGAAGAGCATATCAAAGAATAATTACACAAATCAGAAAAAATTCAATTGTCGAAGGAGTTTGTATAATGCAAATCCAAATGGACCATGGTCCACCACATCAAAAGATACAAGAAGCCTATGAAGCAATCCAAATGATGGCAATTTAGAGTGTCATGGTTTGTATGATTTAGAGAAGGCTTTTGAGAAATGGTATATGGATAGTTGTAATTTGTGGGAAAACAATTACTCCCAACTTTTATTTGATGACTCTACTGCACCTAATGTGGATAGCATTGTTGTAGGAAGTCAAGAGCTAGTTATAACTAAAGGATTTTAGCTTGACTATTTTCCAATAATAGTGTGCCTTCTGTATCCACATTTAAACTTTTGCGGATATGTGGACAAATTTGGTGATATGGCTAGATTTGTATGTCTAGATCCACATGGTTGTGTAAGGCATATCATTTATCATTTTCAATGAGGTATTGACATTCAATATATTCAGTGGGGAGTAAACATGAGCTCTTGGACATGGGACTTGGGTTAATGGATGAGCTTCTTGATTACTTTAGTATTGCAGTTGGTACTTGCACGTGGGACACTAGTTACTTCAACATGATGGTCAATACTCACTCATGGGACCCTGTTTTATGGGGGAGCTTATTGAACTATTTTTGCATAGTGGCTAACACTTGTACATGGGATCATGGTTCCCTTGCTTACGTCAACACTGTAGCGAACACTTGTCCATGGGAGCTTGGTTTATAGTTTGACCTCTTGACAACAGGCATTGAGGGCAACACTTTTCTAAGGGGGTGGAGCGTTCAGATGCTCTGTTGGGGTGTAATCGAGTTCGAAAGACCAATTAGAGTAATAATGACAAAGGCAATTCAATGTAAGGTGGATTGTCTTCACTATGCTATTATTAAATAAGGCCCATAATATCATTTAATATTGAATAAATGTAATTTAGCCTTAGTAAAGAAGGCCTTGTTGATAAATCACTGTGCTTATGAATTAGGGTTGATTTCGCTTTCATGATAATTACTTGTGAGTGTTAGTTGGCTTTAAATTAAATTTATCTTCTTCATCAAGCAATTATCAAAATACATGAAATATGAAGATCATAGAAAGACAAAAGAACTCAAAGATGTAGGCTCTCCAAGCTAGGGCCAAAACCCCATAAAGGGGAAAACCCAAAAAATTCCTCTTTTTATAGAATCATATTAAAGTGAGAAATCCAAGATCCAAGACTCCAACCTCCAAGATGCCAAGTCAAGCCCTCCAAATCCATCATCTTAGTCACAAGAGACATCATCAATCTTAGTCATAGTAACTTGCTTCAATTTCAACTCATATGTCAGAGAGAGCTCACATTTCTGTCAGACCATTTACCACAGAAAAATTTGCATCTCTTTCAGACCATCTGTCACAGAAAATTCACATCATTTGCCACAGAAAAGCTTGCTTCACTTTCAAATCACATGACCTCAGTGACTCACAAGACTTTACAATTCAGTAGCCTCTGAATTTCACATCTTTCTACTTCAGAACACATGGCAAAAAATCCCAAATTGCTTTCTATTTGCATGGAGGACGTATGCCAATATATAGTTGTCGTCATATGCGAAAAGACACCTTTTGAGTGGGATGACTTGCCATCTAGGAGGGCCGATTTGGCTTCTTAGGTGAATTGACCCAAATTACATTTTAAAAAATTCTTTTTCCTTTTTCTTTACAAGAAGTCGAAATAGGACTTTGACTCAATAAATCCTAGAAGCATGAAGAACATGCTTAACTAATGAAATAATAATAATAATAATAAATTCTTTTTCTTCTTTTTGCTTTGTACATAAAATGCATAATAATACAAGTACAATGATAATTATGAAGACCAAACCTAGCTACCATTTTCAATAGGTCCACTATGTAGTTAGGAGCTTGTTATGATTAGGTTTCTTTTGTTAGTTCTAACAAGGATGTGGTTTGCCTTGTGAAAGATATGGAGTATTTTATTACTTGGGGCTTAACTCATTGAGAGGTAGCCCAACCATAAGAGGTAAGTGAAAATGAGTGGATTTTTTCCATAGAAGGATCAATTGTGAGGGTATTTTTATATAATCAAATTAAGAAGTTTTTTTAATCTTATTCTTGGATATCGTGTATGTGGGCATATTTTATGAGTATTGCCACGTTACATTCATCATCCTCTTGGGTACCTCTCTAGATACATTACATAATGGGCTTATTTATTATCTTTAAACTATAAAGTGGGTTTATTCCATGATTATGGCCAAATTAGATTCATTATCCCCTTAGATATCTCCGAAGGTATCTAATATTATTTGTTCTAAGTACATTCTATTCCATCTCCCCTGGCATGCTTTGTCCCTGCAACATGAGAAAAATGCATATACAATGATCTGTCAAGCAATGCAGTGAACTGGTAACATGCATGAGCATACATCCTTCATAGTGAAATGTGGACATGGGGTCCAATTGTGACTTTTCCTCCTTTCTTTTGATTCTAGTTGCTCCTTCAGTTCCATGTCTTTGCCGTGCTACTTTGATATTTCCATGCATTGCTTTTAGTCCTCCATGTGCTTTTATGTTGGATGCCTTTTTGGTTCCATATAAATCTATAGTAGATTTGCTTATGCTAGTGCCCTTGCCTTGACAACTGTTGTTTCTTCAATTGGTGTCAATGGCAATGCACAACAACTCCACACATCGTTTTTTCTTAATGGGCACTTTAACCCGTGGTTCCTTTCAATCATTTAGCTCCTTAGTTTGCTTTTCGTTTTTATGCTCTTCCTAGGGCTTCCTTTCATGTAGTTCTTTATGGTCTTCTTCTGATTCAACGTCAAACTCTTCATTTGATATGTAAATAGGCATTGCAATTAATTCCCATGTAATGACTTGTTCAAGTGCCCACTTGGGCCCTTATTGTTTTGTAAGAGAAATACCCCACAATGTAGTTTTCTTTTTCTTACCAAAGCTTCAAAAACTTTTTCGCATGTTAAGATTAATTATACCAAATCCATCCAAGGATATCCCCAAAAAATATCCACATAATTGATATCCATAGCATGAAAATTTGAATGCAATACATATCTATGAATGTTAATTTTCAAATTTCTAGAAGTTTGAACATTCTCACCCTTAATTGTTTGCTTTGAATATGTAGGAACTTGCATCTTTATCCAAGTTAACGTCAATGTTATCGGAACCAAATCAGTGATCGAATTGGAAAACCCTTTGAATCAGGAATTAGACCGGAATTGTAAAAATACCGGAATAAAATACTAGTTGACCAAAAAGGCATGGAATATTCAAATTTTAAAGAAAGACATATATATTCATGTGCATCCATATGAATCCAAATCATTTATATAAGCAAAAGTTCTCATTTATATAGCATGTAACAATGCACATAATCAAAATAGCATCGATTGCAATCCATTTCTGAACCGAAATACATCAACAAATACGCTCTAGATGGCCTTTAGCATCCAAACAAAATCATGTTACAACAAAAAACCTACATATCACTAAAATCGTTGCTTTTATTGGGATCTGCGTCCTCAGTGTCACACTCTAAGATAGAAAAGACATAGCATGTCAAGTTAAGATTTTGTTCAAAGGATGGGTACATGTGTAGTAGGGTCATGATAGAAGAGTTGGACAACCAATGCTGCTAACATCAAGGTACATAGAGGGCTTGGTGCTCTTGATTAAATACTAAGCCCATACCCTTTTACATGACAAAATCCAATGGAAACATTGCAATCCTCCCAATCATGACATCTTGAAAAATTGTTAAGTTTGTTGGATTTTGAGTGAGATCTAAAATTCTACGTTCTCGATATAAATCCAAAGAGATCAAAGCCACTCTCAAACATCTTGAGTCATTTCATGGTAATGTTAAAAATTTAATTAAAAGGATGAAATTGAAAGATGATCTCCTTTACCTTTCATTTTCAGCCATTTACTTTAAGAATTTAACGGGCCGTAGGCTTGAATATTAGGCTGCCAACTAAAAAATATTTGTTTTTAAAAAATCCATTTGGAACTTGGACCAGCTGGTTCCACTGGTTCCGATAGCACTGGTTAACATTGATGAAGTTATGCTCGCTACTAAGGCTTATGGAAACAATAACATTTTTCTACTTAATACATCCATGAACTTGTAATAGGTGGTTGTCACATAAACATAAACGTATAGTTCTAATTATAACCTTTTCCCTACATGAAACTTCCTATTTAAAAACCCTTGTTCATTTTTTTTATTTGAAGGTGCCTTCATTTTGTCATAGCTAAGCAAATTTCACCATATGACCACACTTGTTAAATTAACAGGGAGCCAAATTTTCTCAAGCCTTGTCCATGTGAATTTTGTTTCTTTTATGTATTCTTCAATACTAGGACCATTGGCTTTGATGTAAAATAAATGTTTCTAATGTAAACCCAAAAATAGAACTAGGATTTTGAAGAGATAACTTACCTTTCAATGGAGTTGCCTTGTGCGGCTAGGATTTTAGTCCACTAATATATAAAAAATCATAACTTCTTTGATACTTCTTTGATTGGCTATTATGACCACAATTAGGAAATGCTACAACCACTTTGTATCTATTGGCATTGGATGGACTAAAATCTGGTCAAACTGTCAATATGTATTGGTCTAGAATCTGTGGTCTTCATTAGGAAAACCCTAAAAGTTTGGTTTTCTATCAACAATAACTCCATTTCCTAGGCTCTGATTTGCACAATTTTTTTGAAGTTGGGTATTTTTCTAGAGGAATTCAGATCTACAACTGGTTTCTTCATATTTTAAAATTTTAGAATTTGATTTGCTTTTTGCTGTCCTCTTTTTCCTTTGAAAAAATTATATAAAAAAATAAAAATTCTTCCACTTTGTACCTCGAAAAAGCTTTGATACCACTTCAAACTGAGCCAAAAAAATCCAATAATCTGCAAACTCAGCTAATATTTTCCATTTTTTGGTGAAATTTTGTTGATATATCAGGATATTTTCAAAATATCATGATATGTTCAAAATTTGTAAAATTCACAACTTTTTCTGCTGATAATATCCCTGAGCTGAGAGAATCATGATATCTCATGATATTGACGATAGATAACCAATCTTTGCAACACTGCATTGGACAACAGAGCATTAATTGAAGATTTTTTGGTCTCATTTCGATGATTCTTTGAGCATCAATACATTCACCTTTGCCTTTGGTACTTTGACATACAGTTTTCCACAGCCACCATTTTTTCCCAAAAGTGAGTGTGGGGTAAGATGTTATTACTTTTGCCCATTACAGAATGGTTACATAACGGTAGTAGTTAATTATTATTAAACTAAGAGCGTGAATCCTTTGTTTATATTCGCATCTCCTTCCACCCTGGAAGGCACAGAAGGGCAAGTGTTATTATAAATTTTCTGCCACTTATTTCTTGTTTGTGGATTGTTGGCTTGACATATTACAGGCTATTAATTCTCTCTTTTTGTTGTATTGGGCTTGTTTCCTTTTGTCTAACATTTCAACCGATAGACGATGGATGGTAGCAATGTGAAAAGTAGCTAAATTTTAGCAACAGATTCCTTTGAATTATGTATGTTGAAAATGGTTGTTATTGATGTCAAATGCTATCCAAATGAAAGAGAGTTATATAGTCAAATAACATATTTTGAGACCTTTCCAACGATATATGACACACCTTCTTGAAATATTGTTTTTGGATTTTTGATGTCCCATTTAGGTATCCTATCTTTGAATGCATTTTTACTCCAATTATGGAACATAATATATATATATATATATATATATATATATATATATATATATATATGGTTGGAAAGCTTATTCTGAGATTTTTGCAACATTATATGGCACTCCCCCTAACTTCTTTTGGTTAAAGAGATGATTTTTTTCAATATTCATTATATAGTCTGCCAAGTTAGCCTAGCCAGTGGGCAAGTCGGCCTTGCTTTTGGTGGTCAAACACACTATATATAGGTGTTATGTGTAGGGACCTAGGACATACTCGCTCAAGCCAATTCAGGTTTGTCTAAGCAAGCAAAGGAGTAATTCTAAGGTTCATACCTCATGAACCAAGTGAAGCATAGTTGGAGAGTTTTCTTGTGGGAAGGGTTTTTGGCACTCTTTGTGAAGGTTTTTGGTCCTAGTTAGAAGGTGAGTTGCAACGCTGTTCTAGAGGCCGAGTTTTAGCCCTGTTGAAGGCCGAACTTCAATGTTGTTGAGGCTGAGTTTCAGGTTTGTTCTGGTGGCCAAATTTCGATGTTTGAAGGTTGAGCTTAGGCCTAATTTGAACTTTGAAGGCCAAGTCTTGGAGTTTTGATGGGAAAATTCAGGGTTTGTTTGAGGGTTCAATATAGGGTTTATGTGTCGCTGAAGTGCAGAAACCCAAGGAACTTACCCAATGGTGGGCATGCAGCCTTGTACTTATCTTCATGGCTTGTGGACTATGTTGCCAGGAAACGTGGGTGCGGGGACGGGGACGGCATTTTTGGAAACAGGGTGCGTGGGTTCGTCGAGTAATATAATAATATTAAATTTTAATAATTATATTTTATAAATTATAAATTTGTAATTAATAATATATATGAAATTTGAATTTGTATATTTTTTCAACTTTAAACAAGAAAACTTTAATGATAATCATTTAAACATGTTTAGTCTCTCCCATATAAAAACACAATTTTTTCATAGGAGATTCTTCTCAACCTGATAGTGGTCTAGACTTTTCTTGATGTCTAATCATCCACCTGCCCCATGCATGGTGTGCTATGTGGTAAAGCAATCCCAAAAAGTTAAAACAATGGCAGCCTTACCCTTCCACAAAACACGCTTATTCATTTAGGCATATTTTCCTAGTTTTAATCTTAACATGATGTTATTAGAATGTTGTGAGAAATTGGCAGATTTTGATACTTAATTTGGCCATTTTCCAAAATAGCCCTTCGCCATTTAACAACATCAGCTAATTACAGCTTATGGCTGGTCTCAATCCTACTTTCTATTTGACCGAAAATGTCTGAACTTGTATGTGTGCATTTACAGTTTATAATTTGATGGTTATTAACTTATTTGGCTCGGGAATGAATGTTTCATAAATTCATTCCAAATTGTATTACAAGAATCTGCAAGCTCAAATTACAGAGTAAGAGGTCTCTTTTCCAGTTCTGGTTTCGATGCCATATAATATTAAAGGCATTGAAGATCCACAAATACAGGAGATTCATAATTTACATTGAGACTCTAACAAACCTTGGGCATAAGTTTTGAAATTGTTTTTATAAATTTATAGCATAAGACTAATGGAGAGACTGATCATAAGAGTCTCCTGAGGTAGAAAGGGACTCATGAATGTGCAAACAGCTACCCTTTTTTTCCAACTATGGTCATCACCTTATTAAATATTTCCACAAAGCTACAGCCAATATGATATGATATTCTGCTTGTGGGATTGTACACCCATAATGTTCCTTTTATAATATTGAGATATCATAATCATATATGATTTCAGAATACTGTGTCGCTCATAAGTTTTGAAAAACTTATCACTGTTGATAAATTTTTACAATGATGCATTACCCTTGAGCAGCACGTCATGCCCACAAAGCAATGCTAAGGCATGTGAACAAAGACAGTCTTTGGAAACTGTAATCTTTGGAAATGATGGCAGAAAATTTCCTTGAGAAACATTCAGAAGACCTTACAACCATCTCTGAAGGACAATCTAGACCAATGACCATCAATGACTCCAAAAATGATATCATTCGTTTATGGCATATATTCTATATTCTATGGCATATCATTCGTTTATGGCATATCATTTTTTAAATTTCAATAAAAAAAAATTATTTGAAAATTAAATTTTTAATATAGTTTTTTTATGAAGAACCCAAAGAACCCAACCCGAAGAACCCAAGAACCCAAGCACACGAAGAACCCGAAGAACCCGAAGAACCCAAGAACCCAAGCACCCGAAGAACCCAAGAACCCGTTAAAGGAAAAGAACCCAATTTTTTTTTTTGAAGAACCCGGTTCTTCATGGAAGAACCCGGTTCTTCTGGGTTCGTCTGGGAAGAACCCGTACCCGAATCCGGTACTTGGGTGCGGGAACCCGGGACGGGTTCGAGAACCCCACCCCCGGGTGCGGGTACCCGTGCAACACAGCTTGTGGAACTTATTGGCAAGATACCTCTTCTTGATCCAACTGTCTGATGTGAATGCCATCCTTGAGAATAGGCAATGATATGGTAATGGAGGTGTAGTTAATATGGAAGTTTTCTTTCAAGATTCAAGTGACACATGACAAGAGTGCTCGTTCTTGTCCTATTTAGGTCAAGATAATACTATATAGAAAGTTCAAGGTAAATTTTTGTTGTGACTAGGGGCAATATGGCAATATCCAACTACTTGAAATCTCGCTGACCCCAACAAATCGAGGTGACCAATATGCCAGCTGAAGAAATATACAACAACCCAAATGGTAACTTGCTGGTTGCATACGATCAGAGTCTCATTTATGGCCGTAACTAAATCAAGGCAAAAGCTATGTAGCAAGCTTCCTTACTAGTCCCATGAGATTGAGGAACAAGATACATTCAAACAAACATTGTAGTAGTAAGGTTTCTTGAATATATCTCTGCCTACACATTCCTTTTGCAAGTGTGTAGTTGGTTATACCAGCTTATCATATAAGGGTCAAGGGAAAATTGCAGAATGTGCAACGTGCAGTATCTGGCTAGTTGCACCAATAAGAAAAACCATAACCAACAACATCATCTTCTTATCTATGAAAGTGAGATGGTTGGCAGGGGCAAGTTGAGAGTTGATGTAGCTTTAATCCTCAGCAAGAGAAAGAATAATTTTACTCCATTTGACATATCATGACCCCTCTTTGTTTTCCCAAGGCAATCTGGTTCATAATCCAATTAATTGCAAGCTTCACATGCTGGCTAAATAAAATGTTGTCATCTATGCATAGGTATATCCCTTGGCAATTGGCACTTGAGCTCTCATTTTACACAATTGATGCATGTATGTATGTATGATTGTATGCATGTGTGTATGGATTGTATGCATGTATGTATGCATAGTACATATCCATACATACATGTATACAATCCATACATACATACAATGTTTGCATGGGTTGTATGCATGTATGGATGTATGCATATATGCATGGAATGTATGTATGTATGCATAGATGCATGCATACATACATCCATGCAATCCATACATACATTCATACAATCCATCCATACATTTTTTTATTTATTTGTTCAGTAGAAAAAAATATCTTTCATTATTAAAATAAAAGAGGTTACATATTCCCGAGTCTTTACTGTTCCTTATACAACCAGATGAAGAAAAAACAATGCATCAAGTTAACAACAAATAATCTAAAGCCAGATAAACCAGTGGAGAACCTCCCTTCCAGATAGCAAGAAACCACAAAAAAGCCTAGAAAACTATTAAAAAGTGGACTAGAAAAGGGGGAAGCCAAGAGAAAAATCCGACGACTAAAAAAATAGAGATAACAAGGATCGACTAGCAAATACAAAACCCAGGAAAGTACAGGAAAAACAGAGAAGCAAAAAGACCTTCATGAAAGAACAAAGGTGTCGGAGCTGGTGGCAATGTCCTAAACTAAAAATGAAATAGTCCACCCGAAGCAAAGACATCGTGCTTGGAAAGATGATCAACTAAAATGATTTTCTCCCGATAGACGTGGCAGAAAGATATAGAGGAGAAACATGCCCTCATGGAAGAAATTGCTCGAGCGAGTGGATTAATGAAGGCATAGTAAGAGAGTGATGCCCCAACGCCCAGTTAATGGCCACCTTCGAATTGCCAACAATAAGGATCTCATCTATCATGAGCCATGAGGCATGCCGCACAACGTAAGACTCCCCATAAGGCCAACACCTCAACTCTCATGTTGGTGCCTCTAACACTAGACCTGTTGAAAAATCTAGGGCATTAGTGATTAGGAGATTTCTCTTCTTGATAATTGCTTGTGATATGCTTTTACTTCTTGTATTATGATCTTCTCTTCGTTATATTATCAATGTGTTCTTTTCATCAAGACAATTACCAAATAAACAATAGAAGACAAGAGACACAGTATGTAGGCTTGTAAGCCAGGGCCAAAACCTCTCACTCTTTGAGAGGAAAATCCAATCACAAATTCTTCTTATAGATCTTCAATTGACGAATACCAAGACCATGACAAAGACCCTTGACTCTAGTGTCCTCCCAAGACCCTTGTCACTAGCTTTGATGTTTTGCTTCTTCCATTTCTCGGCTTCTTTTGCTCTCCTCGACTTCCTTTTAGAGAATCTCGGTCTATACTCTTCCTCTCGGCTACCCTAGAGAATCTCGGTCTCTATTCTTCCACACTGTTTCTCTCAGCTTCCTGCTGCGAGATCCTACACCCAAATAATGTCACCTCGATGCAGCAACTAGTTCTTCGATCTTATCTCTATGCCTTCGGTCCTTCTTTCTTCGCACGTGGGAGAGCATATATGCCCAAATTAGTTCTTCCAGAAGTATCCCTTCATTTGCTATTCTTCTCTTGATCTTCGCTCTTTTCTCTAGCTCTTCTTCACACTTGTACTTATTTTCTTCACCGAATTCCTTGCTTCTAAGTGAGGCCGAGTGTGGCTATATATAGTATATACACACTGCCTCATGTCTTTTAGGCCAACATGATCACAAGGAGGAGAGTCGACATCATCTTCTAGGTTATTCGTTCATTGTAGGGCGACTTGGAGAGGGCTAGTGACAAGGTCTTGGAGGAATACTTTACAGACAAGTGTGACTCTTTACAATGTGTAACATGACTTCATTATATGACAATGACTCTTTTATTCTTTTAGGACTAGATGACAAAAATTCCTAAAGGCTCTCAATGGGAGCATTGACTCAAAAACAAATTCTCTTGCTCATGAAACCTATGATGCAAGCATTACAATATTTTATTTTTCTTCTTTACATCTCTTTACATAAAATCACAATTACATGTCATTATGAAGACCGAACCTAGTTACACTTTTCAACAGGACCAATAAAAGGGGAAGGTCAGGGAAGGATTAAGGATGATGATGGTGCCACAACCGCACAAATCACCCACTGAAGCACCATTGAAGAATCCAATAGGATGTATGTTGTCAAGGGGTTTATGAGACCAACAATGCTTGTTACAAATAGATTTCCAAGGGTCGATTTCCATAAAACATGCCACCATTATGAGAGTAGTGGCTCTAAAATCCGGGACAAAATTCTAAAAAATGCAAGCATTCCGACAAACGCCAGATGCCCCAGAAGATATATAGGGGGATGGCATTGTATTCTAGCGGTCTAGAAGACCAAAAACAAAGACATGAAATAATGTATGTTTTGTCCAAATGCAAAGGGATCTTAAGGAATAAAGAACCTCCTCCCAAATAGCTATAGAAATAGGATAGGACATAAATAAGTGTGCAATGTCCTCACTAGCTAATCTACAGAGAGGGAAAAATCCTGGACCCAAGAAGCCTCTCTTGGCAAGGTTGTCCCATGTTAGAATACAGTTGTGAACAACAAGCCAGAAAAAGCATCTAAGCTTTGTTGGAGCTTCCCACTTCCACATGCGTGCCAACCAAATGGTGGTAGTGTCTTGTTGATATTGATTCAAAATGTAATTATATGCTGCCTTAGCATTGATCTCACCACCCTATGATACTCCGCCCCAAGTCAGTCTATCCTCCTTATCAGATAAAACAATGACAACTTGAAGTATATGTGAACGGTAGGATTCCCACTCAATGGAAAAATAAGGAGGCAGATCCAACTCTTCAGTGCTCCTCCCATGAATGGATGGGAAACCAACAACCAATGAGAAGCTTATGTGCTTTAATGTAAAGATGCCGCTACTGTTAAGATGTTGGATAATTGGGAAAGAGAGGGAATGGATACCATCCATCCCAATAATTGCATCAAGCCCGACTAAAATATGACTACCCTTGTCGGCAATCCAACAAAGGTTACAACACACCCAATCTCTAGTTCTCATCGTGTCGGGCCAAATATAGGAGGACTTTTTCTCCACCGACGCACCAACCATGATGTTGATAAATCTAGGGCAGAGAGTTAGAGTATTTATTAACTTGATTTCTCTTTAATCCTTGACATTTCTTGTGATTTATATTAGTACATTATCATCATTATTTAGTTCTGTTCATCATCAAGACAAATGCCAATAAGAAGATCACAATGCAAACAAAAGAACACCAGAAATAGGCTCCAAGCCAGGGCAAAACACCACAAGGGGAAAACCCAAAAATATCTTCTTATAGAATCAATTCAATGAAGACTTCCAAGACCTTGACCCAAGACCAAACCTTCCAAGAGATGAACCAGCCAAACCCCAAACAATATCTCTGCAAAATCAAGATTGAGGAAACCCTAGGTCCTCCAACAAACTCGCACGTGTGGGCAAGTAGAGACAAAAATTCGCTTCCTTTACTTCCTCGCTGACCTCCTCAGAATTTTGTTCCTCTAATTTGCTAGATCATACCTCCATTCTTTCGCTAGAATAAAAGTAATTCGTTGGAGATGTGTATCTTCAAATGAGAGCGAGCGCTTCTTTTATAGGCATTATGTTGGGTGAATTAGGCCTCTCTAGGCCGACTTGAGAAATGTTGGCTGACACATCTCTTGGAGGCTTCTAGACTTGACATAATACAATAATAATTTTTCTTTCTTAATACATGAGCCCTCCAAAGGCTAGTACCTCATGACTTCGATTTTTTGAACTTTCATCAAGACCCCTAGAGCATTCAATGGGTGCCATGACCTAGGACACAATAACTGTGGGCAAGAAACCCATTTTACAATAAAATAAATTTTCTTTTACAAATCATTTTTCTTTTTTCTTTTTCTTTGAGAAGTACATCAATAATTACATGAAGTCATTACTGATATACAATTTTGAAGACCGACACTAGTTACATTTCCGCACTCCCTCTTAACAAGGGAGGTATTCATATTAGACCATAGGTACAAAGACAATACTTTTATTGAATTATTCTCACAAGAGTCGGATTGGTAAGCCATATTAAGCATCAACATTATGATCAATATATAACCAACATTGTCAACATAGCAAGGCCTTTACTAACAAGCTCTGTCTCTCCATAGATCATAGCACAATGCTGGGAGGCTTTACATGGGACACCACACTACCTCTCAGGACACATACCCCACCCAAATGTTCACCAAGTATGTCCCTTTAGGATTATTCTTATCTTGGATTCCCAATCCTCAAAGAATATTGGTCCTCTTCGACCACTCTTATTTTGGATACCCTGTCAGATCCTCATAGAGTGTCGGTCACGAGACTACTACCTATCTTTGATTTACAATCCTCAAGGATTATCAGTCTCAGATGCATACCCAATCCTCTGGATGCCATTCTCTCCTCATGGCCTTCACTAAGACTTAGGACTATTAGTCTTGGTCTAGTGAATGACACATGAAGTAGAGAACCATATCTGCCACTCCCTCTTAAATAGGGAAGGGTGTCCATCATCAATTACTATGACAGTAGCTCTCAGGGCTCTATCTTCATCATCACACGTGCGAACTTTCTTTGAACATCACAGAGCCCTCTAACTACAACATCAAGACAAAGTCCACTGTCACTTTCCACATCATCAGTCTGCATTTGTTGCATCTTGACGAACCAATCATCATAGAGCTCGAACATGGCTCCCTCTGAACATCAAGAAAGTGATCTACCAGAACATGATCATCGACATTTGCAACCTTCTATTACATCTGTCATCGTGATTTACATCAACTCCTTGGACCAAGTACCAAGGCAACAACCCAATGGAGTCATCATATCTTACTTAAAACGAATCTTCTTCATATAGCAGGATGTGCAGAACCTAACAATATATCATGTCATCTTTAGCATCATGGTCTTCCTTCAATCTTTATCAGAGTCTTTAGCGGAACATCAACATATCTTAGCCAGTCATCTAGCCCTGCTCCTCATTTCCAAGATGAGGTTCAATGTGCTGCAACTGAACCAACAACTTCTAAGAAGCATATATTATTATTAGCTTGCAGCAAGATCTTTATATCAACCAGTTTACTGCTATTCAAGTTCATGAATCCTTTCGTATGCTGCTATTAATTTTTCTCTTCTAGGCATCCACAATCGCATGATCATACCATGAATTTGGCTTTATACATCAAAGTACCCAAGGATCCAAGGGTCCTTGCAACTCCCCTCCCTCCATCATGCTTGCCAAAACAAAGGATCTGCTCATCCTTCTTCCTTTACTTCCTATACCTGCATTATTTATTAACAAGTACACCCAAGCAAAATATACAAAAACAAAAGCATGATGTCAATTTGTCAATCTAGGGTTACCATGGAAACTTAGAGGATGGATTCCTAGGGTTTTCAAGTGCCAACCCTAGACCAAGGGATCCATGTACAACTCATCAACCTTATCCATACATACTTGTCACAAGCCCTAGATTGTACACATCCTAAAAGCCAAGGTTAGGGTTTCTATGAGGGAACAAGGTTAGGGTTTCCATATGACTAGGGTTTACTTATGTCGTCGATGGTTTTAGATATCAATACCAATATCAACAATTTTAACAATAAATCCTAGAACCATACACTCAACCAACCCTACAACATTTCATGTTGGATCCTTAATAAATTATGCCATACATGCCTCAAGGTTACACACCTTTGTTGTAGGGACTTGTTATTTTGGATGCCATGGTCTCTTCATCATTTTTTCTCAAGGTGTGCATCAATTCAAGATATTCATCACTGTATTTATTTGCTTATCTTGCTTCAGGATCAATATACTACTGCTCTTCTGCTTGTTCACCAATGATGTACAGATCTAGAGAACTGTTTGCAATGATATACCATTTAACCATGAATTTCTTGAAGTTTCCAAGATGTTGACAATGACTGCCAACAAAACTTATCTTGTTGTCAGCTACTGATGTATCGATAACCCCTTCCCATGATGGAACAAAATTGAGGATTTCTTGATCTTTAGAGAATGCACAAAAGTAGGGTATGGATTTTGTTTTACAAAGAGACTTTGCTTTAGAACTCTGGCACTTTTGACAATGGTCTACAAATAGAACTTATGCTCAAAATAGGCCTCCAACGAATTCAATCTTGGATCTCCTTAGTGCATAGGTGTAAAGCAAGTATCTTAGAGCTCAGATTTTTGATACCTTGGAGACTGTCTTTCTAGGGCTTCCAATGTATTACAAAAAAAATACCTTAGAAATTTAGATATTTAACAGAGGGATTACTCTTTTTTAAGGTAATTGGAAGTGATAATGTACAGGGTTTTGATACCTTGAAACTCAGAACAGACCTTCAAATAAATTTGCTTAAATACATACCAGAGATTGGAGTTTTGCGTAGAAATTCGAGAATTTGGATGGAGGGTGTAGACCTTGTGAGGTCTCTTTTGACCTTCACTCCTTCACCAAAGGGCCTTTCATAGGCTACTTGACTAGCCTCTTAATCCTTCCAAACTCAAGATTTTATGCCCTCGTTCTACAAGAATAGGCTTGTGGCCTTGTTTCAGAGATTAGGGCTTGATAACCACAAAGAAGAGGACTAACAGAATGAGTCCAAAACTTTGGTTTCTTGATTGATGAATTCGGTCCAAGGAGAGTAGATCTTCTAGCTATTCAGTCATAAAAAATAGTGCTTATATCCCTCTAAAACTTCTCGCTCCTTTCTGTGTATGCTAGTGACCATATCTTTGCAATTAGGGCTAGAACTTGTGCCCAAAATTTTGTTCTTCTTTTCTTCTCAAACTGGGACTAGGAAATTCTCTCCTTCTGAGATTAGATGGTGCCTAGATGATCTTCTTTACCGCCCTCACCTTAAAGCCCTAACTCTAATACCATTTTGAGAAATCTAGGGCAGAGAGTTAGAGTATTTATGAACTTGATTTCTCTTTAATCCTTGACATTTTCTTGTTATTTATATTAGGACATTATCATCATTATTTAGTTCTGTTCATCATCAAGACAAATGCCAATAAGAAGATCATAATGCAAACACAATAGCACCATAAATAGGCTCCAAGACAAGGTAAAACCTCACTAGGGGAAAACCCAGAAATCTGTTCTTATAGAATCAATTCAATGAAGACTTCCAAGACCTTGACCTAAGACCAAACCTTCCAAGAGATGAGCCAAGTAAACCCCAAATAATATCTCTACAAAATTAGGATCGAGGAAACCCTAGGTCAAAGAGTTCAGGCTTCTGTGATCCATATCAAGATTGTGAGAGATTTTTCGGCGGAAATCACATGGAGTACCATTTGTCGAATGGTACTCCATGTGATTTCCGCCGAAAAATCTCTCACAAATCCTAGGTCCTCCAACAAACTCACATGTGTGGGCAGGCAGAGACAAAATTCGCTTCCTTTATTTCTTTGCTGGCCTCCTATTGTACAACCACCTTAAAGTTTTTTGGCTCGCATGCAAATTTCAAAGCCTATCCTGGATCTTGTGATCGATCGTTCCTTGGTCACTTGTTGGTAGGATGACGATCTCAAGCCTCCTCCTTGATCTTAAGAGTTGTTCACGTTCTCATCTTTTTGTACTATGTGTCATCTTTGGCTTAGGGATTGTTGTTTGTCACGCAAAGGGAATGTTGTTTTGCTTCAAGGAAATCTTGTGCGTATGAGTTGTTTTCATTACATAGACATGTTTCACACTCACTTCACGCACTCTTGTCATGAAGGTTGTTGCATCAAGCAGAGTATGTTTTATACATTCTAGATGGTCTACATTGTATCACTAAGTGTTCATGTGTGATCATAGTTGAGTCCTATCATTGTTTACATCTATTTCACTGATATCACACTTAGCCAATTTCTCGAGCAACCTAGCCTCATCCAGCTTCCCGGAACTGTGCACTTTGCGTCTGCAACCCTTAAGCTTTTTCCCTTGCCTGCTGAAGCTGCGTAGTGCGCAAAGACCCCAACCCCCCTTGGCATCCAAAACTGCGCAGTGGTTTCCTCCAGTGTCCTTCCTCCAGCCGGAACCCACTGTGTCCAGAAACTGCACAGTATTGTCCCTCAACTGCTAGTTCTACCTTGCACCCTGAAACAACGCAGATGTGTCCTCCTGGAACCCATCCCGCAGCAGTGCCTTGCATCCATAAACTGCGCAGTATTGCCTCTCAGCTGCCCAGGCTGCACTGTACTCAGAAACTGTGCAGAGGTGTCCTCACAAGACCCCATCCCGCAGCAGTGTCTTGTGCCTCGAAACTGTGCATTGTTGTCCAAGCTGCCCTATTTGTCTTGCATTCAGAAACTACGCAGATGGGCCTCCTAGGGCCTCATCCCAGCAACAATCACTGCCTGCTGAAATTGTGTTGATCTATCTCTTAGTGACTACAGGAAAAGGTGACATGCTAAGATCACTCCCAAGGAGTTGAGGAGAAGGACCAAGAGACTAAGTGATGGAAAAAGATCAAGACCACATGCAAACTCCGTTGGATGCATGATCATCTTGAGGGTAAGTATGGTAAGTAAAGAACACCTTTTGAAGTACATCTCTTAGTGTAGTTTGTAGGATTGCTTGTCATTGTCATATCATCATGTCTTCAATAACATGCATGTGTGCAAACACAAAAGTCACTTCATGCGTTTCCTCTACATGTCTTGCTTCCTTTTCGCTTGTTTGACCAACTATCGTCTTTGGCATGTTGATTGCTATGTCATGCTTGTGACCTTGTTCTGATGACATCGAAGGTTTGTTTTTGTGTGCATGAGTTGTTTTGACTATGTAAACACCCGTCGCACTCACACAATGTTGTAAGCACTGTCGCACAAGTGTCGTCACGGTCGTCCGAAGGTCCATCCCAAGTGTTGCACTTGTCACTTTCACCATTAGACAGTCTCGTAGAGGGTCATGCTTTTCCATGTTTGGCTTGTTGGTTTGAGGTGTCTTGTCGTTGAGTCATGCTAAGTGTGCGTTCACAAGGTCATGTATGCACGAGTTCACTTGCTCCCACGCTTAGCCATTTTTCCCAAAGTATTTGTCGACTTGGCAACCTCCTTCAACCAGACCTTGACTGAGCTGCATTGCGCAATCTCAGCCCTAAGTAACCCTGTTGCTGCCCAGAATTGCATAGAAATTATTTCCTAGCCTGGTCCAAGCTGCACTTCCCGCATCATCAGTCATCAAGCCTCCCTCTGGTTGTTGGAAATCTGCACTGCACCGAGACCTCGGGTTGCACTGTTCCCCAAAACTGCACAGATATGCTCAGTACTCCCTGGACTGCCTGCCTTGCACTGTCTTCAAAATTTTGCGCAGTCATGTCTGTCAGGTCCCCATTGCCCCACTATGCATTGACTCTGGAAATTGTGCAATCATGACCTGTTATTCCCTTATTGGCTTGCTTTACACTACCTCTGGAAATTGCATAGTCTTGACTAGCAGTTCCCCGTTGCCTTGCTCTGCACTACCCTTGGAAACTGTGCAGATTTGCTTGCTAGTCCACTAGCAACTCTGCCTCGCATTGCTTCGGAAAACTGCGCAGTTTCGCCTACCAGTCTTCTGGTAGCCTTGTTGGGCTCTCCCTCTAGAATTTGCGTAGTAATCTCTCTCAGTTTCCCGACCTGCAACTATCACTGGTGCCCCTCATTGTGCAGCCTCCCAGTGAAAACAACACAATTTTTCCCTGCAGTCCAGGCCACACTCCGCAGCCCCGCATCCTGGACTACGCTGTGCTTTGCGTAGTCTCAGTACCTTGTCTTCCCTCCTGGTCACCCTGATCGATCACGGAAAACGATGCATCATGGGAGATTAGGAGATTTCTGGATTTGATGTCGTCTCGTCATGAGTGATTGCAGAAGCATGTACATGAATAGAACATGGTGCGACGACGAACAAGATGAAGAAGGAGCGCATGCTAGAAGACTTGCTCGTGGTTGGACAAACACACGAAGCATACCAAGTAGCAAGCGAAGGAGATACATACACATGCATGAACCATCAAGCGAATACCAAGACCATCAAAGACCCCGCACACCTCGTCATGCGAAGGTGAAGATATGATACACCAAGAGCATTCTCATCACCCAACAACAAAGTAGCATGACATGGACACCACAATCAGCATGTTCATGTGTCGAGTTGTGTCATGAGTCGTCTTGGCTACATCGCTACTTTGGGCCATACTTGTTGTAATCAATGTGATGTAACGTGGAAGTCCAAGAGACCCACAAATGAAGTTGAAGAGTCATGAAAGTCGAAGGGTCGTGTAAGTCGAATAGTCATGAGGGAAGTCAAAGAGTCACAAGGGTCAATTTCACCCTTGGCTATATATACCCCCTCATTTGTACATGCAAAGGACTTTTCACCTTGGCTCCTCCCACATAGCCTTGAGAGTCTGTAATCTTTTCTTTGAGGAGTGAGCAGTGGCTCCAATGCTCCACTACTGGGGCTAGTGATGTATGGTGTACGAATGTGTCTTGGAAATTTCGCTTAATTCAGAAGCCTGTCATAGGCCAACATGTTTTCATGCATGCGTTGTATTCATTTGTAAGACTATTCTTTAAACGCTTGTAATGCATGTTTGCTTAACTTGTACTAGGATAGTTGAACTACTTCGGTTATTCTAGTGCATATATTGTTGAAGATGTGTTGTAATGGTTGCTATTGTTGTCTCGTCCGTGTGGACTACTCCACCAGACACTAGATAGATTCATTCTTGTATATTTGTTATAACGATCATCGCATCCGTGTGGACTACTCCGTTGGGTGTTGTACATGCTATTTATTTACCTTAGTGTTTGTCACTGCCACATCCTTGTGGACTACTCCGCCGGAGGCTGCACGAATCATGTTGTGTTGTGTGTGTTTCTACCTGAGTTGGGACTACTCCCTCTCGACCAGAGACTCACTTTCACTCTCCCCCTCTGTAGTGAAGGAACTTAGACACAAGTTACACTAAGCACTCACCAAGCACATGTACCTCTCTTTTTGAAGACCAAGTATATCACTCTCATGTGTTGACAAGCAAGAGCTAAGGCATATTTTGAAGATAATGGCAACCGGGCCATCATACCGATATGGGACTCCTACACCAAACAACATGAGGTATAGTTGGGACTTCATTCCGGGGAGATCCCCTGAATGTTGGCGGATCCAACACCGTCAACACCTCCTCAAAATTTTGCTCCTCTAATTCGTTGGATCAGACCTTCACTCTTTTGCTAGAATCAGAAGTAATTCGTTAGAGATGTGTGTCTTTGAATGAGAGCGAGTTATTCTTTTATAGGCATCATGTGGGGTGAATGAGGACTCTCTAGGATGACTTGAGAAAGGATGGTCGGCCCATCTCTTGTAGGCTTCTAGACTTGACATAATACAATAATAATTTTTCCTTCTTAATACATGAGCCCTCCAAGGGCTAGTACATCATGACTTTGAAATTTTGACCTTTCATCAAGACCCCTAGAGCACTCAATGTGTGCTTTGACCTAGGACACAATAACTATGGGCAAGAAACCCATTTCACAATAAAATAAATATTCTTTTATTTTTCTTTGACAAGTACATCAATAATTACATCAAGTCATGACTCATATACAATTTTGAAGACGGACATTAGTTACATTTCAACACATGATCTGCTCGAAATTAGCGTGCTAAAGATATTTCTCCCTAATGATGCTTTGCTAGATACCTTGCCCCATGAAAGCTCTCCAAAGATTCTTTTTAAGCAACGCACCATTGAAATCTTGTTTCCTTAATGCCCTAGTCACCACTTTCTGAGTGTCTGAAAATCAATTCCAGGGAGGAGAGATGGTATTTCGATTTATTTCCAGAGCCGGACCATAAAATCCTTGAGAGGGAGGAGAGATGGTATTTCGATGTGTGCATGCAATCCATATATGCATACACATAGGGGTCACGATATGTCCATACATACATGCATACCTACATCTGTACAATCCATCCATACATACATACATACGTGCATACATACATGCATGCACACATACGTCCATACATACATGCATACAATCCATACATACATGCATACAACCCATACTTACATACATACAATGTATGTATGGATGTACGTATGCATGTATGTATGAATTTATGTATGTCATGTATGTATGTGTGCATGTATGGATTGTATGCATGTATGTATACAATAGAATGGGGGCATTGCATAATTTTTTTGAAAGCTCTTTTTCTTTTTCTTGACTCACACTGGAATAGCTTGTGTTCCACATTTAACTGGTTACAAGTTGCGGCTACAGTAAAATTCTTTGTTGAAAGTTGAAACAAAAGATAAAATCAGCAGAAAGTTCTTATCCCATTAGTATTAGGTGTTCTTAGCTATTTTAAGTAATTTTCATGGGCCTATATTTCATATCTTTTTAAGGAGATGTATATGCCAGTCCCAGAGGTATAAGATATAAAACAGTTTACATAAAAAGATTCTCCTTTTTTTTCATTTTTCTAATGCTTAGCCCAAGCTTTCCTAGAATATAGAATGTGTATGTTGGCTGGCATTTCTAACAAATGTCCTAAATTAAGACTAGATTTGTTTTCATGGGAAATTTTAAGTAACATGAGTTTCTCACAGATAATTGAATTAATGTAAGTCTGTAAATGAATTTCGTCCCTCTTCACATTGCATTTTTAAAGTTGACTAAGTTGTAAAAATTTGATGTTTTTATAAAATATCTCCCAGTGTTCTACTATATTTGCTATTTTAATAGATTTAGCCAACATAATTTACCTGAAATAATTTATCATTTCTCGCTGTGCAAAATAGGGCTTACTCGTGTCTTAATCTTGCTTGATGTTGAAAGTATTTTAATTTTGTCTCTGTTATGCATTATATTATATGTTATATATAGCTTTTTTTAAAAATATTTTTGTCTTGTGTTGGGCCCATGCTACTTAATAGTTACTTCTAGTTACTTTTCTTACTGGTGGTTTTGTGTTGTTAGCTAATTGCCACACAGAAGGAGTTGCAAAAGCAAATGACAGGGACAGTTGCTGCTCCTATTGTAAAAGAGGGCAAAATAATGGAGGCAGCACTTGGGCAACGTATGGAAAAGCTTCTAAAAGCTCAAGTAGATTCCTTATGGGCAAGAATTCAGGAAGAAAATGCAAAACGCGAGAGATCCGAACGGCAATTGTCAGCTATGTTGACTAACACTTTAAATAAAGAATTGCCTGCTACTTTGGAGCGCCTTTTGAAAAAGGAGATTAGCAATTTGGGTCCATCTGTGGCACGCTTAGTTACACCATCTGTGGAGAAAGCTATTTCAACTGCAATAAATGATGCATTCCAGGTTTTTCCCTTTATTTCTATGTTTATATCGCTTTCTAGGATAACCCTTTTTCCATTAATGCATTTTTCTCGATTTGTTATCTGTCTTTGGTTGTTTGGAGAATGTCTAGTTTATCTGTCTCCTATCAGTGTTTATAATATTGTTTCCAAAGGGAAGAATTGCTCCACATGCATCAATATCATCCTTTTCCCATCTTGCCTTGTTTGTCTATTGGAGCTCTTCTCGATGGCAATTTCAGCATATAGTTCATCTAATTTGTTTTTGTACAATTCAGTTTCTAATATTATTTACTTTAATGTGAGATTGTTTGCATCACGGCATGTTAATAAGATTTGAAGTAACATCTTACATTGGCTTTTTTTACTTTTATTTTATTTTATGATATGAATGTTTCTGAGCATGCATTATTCTGCAGAAAGGAATAAGTGATAAGGCATTTACTTTGCTAGAAAAGTCAGTTGGAGCAAAACTTGAGCCAGCTTTATCTCGACAAATCCAAACTCAGTTTCAGTCATCTGGGAAGCAAGTGCTGCAGGTGATAAACATAGATTATATTTACTGGTTTTAGTACTTGCATGAATATTTTAAGGTCTATATATATACCTTTTGTTAGAGTGGGCATAACTAGATATTGAACTTTTATTTCAGGATTCCTTGCGGACTTGCTTTGAAGCTTCAGTGATTCCAGCCTTTGATCATTCTTGTAGAGCTATGTTTGAGCAAGTAGACACTGCTTTTCGAAAAGGAATGACCGAGCATACGAGTGCTGCTCAGCAGCAATTTTCAGCATCTCATACTGCACTTGCATCTATTCCTAAGGTATTGCAATCTGTCATGTGTTAGCAGTAGTAGATTTGCAACATTAGTCGAGGAACTGGCATTTTTTTTTTATCATTATAGAAATATCTTATTCTCCAAACTCTGAATCAAAACACTTTGGTAAGAGCCAATTTTGTGGTCCAATTCAACCACTATAACAACTTAATGATCTAATTTTTTAATTATATGTTGATGTACTTAAATGCTATAAAGTCACATTATAGGATCCCTATTTACGATTTTAAACATCTTTAGTTTCAATTTCAATGCACATTGCAAAGTTGGAATTTTGATTTTTAGTTTATATTAAAAATTTCATTACACATCTAAATTTACATATGTTGTACAACAAAAAGTTCATAGACACACTTCCTTCAGTGACCTTTTATAAACTCCTTAAAATGTCACATGGCAGGTGAAACTTGATGGTTATCTTTAATTTTTCCTTGCTAGGAGTATGGTTGCAGTGGAATGTTCAATGAATCAAAAAGAATCTGCTACTATTTAATGTAATGATCATAAATTGTCATCTTCATCTTGATAGGAATAAGATGATGAAATAATTTTATTAATGTTCAATGAATAAACACAGAGTACAATTAGGTCATCTGACCAAGAGAGTGATGGCTGTGTAAGGAGAATACTTCTACAGGTTTGAGGGGAGTCTTGCAAAGGCTTGGGCAGGCTGAGCCCTCAAGCCTGTGGTTGTATAGCGGCCATGGGCCCATGGCAGGCTGTAACGAACAAAGTTTGTACTATACAATAATCTTCAGAACACTCGGAATACGAATACGTCCATTGAGGGGATATATATATATATATATATATATATAGAATTTATGAATGAAGAATATGAATTGGTTACAACAGAGGGTCCCATACCTAGGTGGGTACCCCTTCATGAACAGTAATGTATTTTGAGACATTCCTCTTCAGAATACTAATCACTGTTAACTTATTAATTATTAATTATTTCGTAACATGCCTTCCCCTTTAGAAAAGCTTTGTCCTTAAAGCTTATTAATGAAAAGGCTTGATATATTTATTATTTTTCTGTTTCATAATGTCTCTTTGTCGCCTCAACTTATGGAACTATTATCTTTGATGATACAAGACGATATGAACTTCTGAGTGTGGTACAAAATTGTTGAATAGTAAAATGATCTAGGCATCCCAAATTAATTTTCTGTGGAATCTTGCGATTGCTAGAAACTTGGGATGAATTGTTATCACAGGATTGGATTATGGTAGACATTAGTATTCTTCGAAACATAAGGCTGTTGTTTTTGTTTTGAGTGATACAAATATGTAGACTGATTGAGATGTTTGCTCTTGTGATTCGGATATTGATAAGGAGTTTTTGTGATTTGATTTCCGCTTATCATGCGTGTGGCAATCTCCTAATTTACTTCATGTATTGATGTTGTTGAGTTGGTTGCATAATCTTCACTTGGAATTTTCATCGTCTGAACTGCAACATCTGAGTATGTTTTTACTTCAACTAGTTTGCCAAAACCTCTCCAATCTTGAGAGGAAAACCCGCATAATTCTTCTTCTTATAGAATCTTCAATTGACGAACTCCAAGACCTAGACCCTTGACCAAGACCCCTCCAAGACCAATGTTTTAAGACTCCGACTCCGACTCCGACTCGGCCGAGGATCGACTCCGACTCCAACTCCGAAACGGTAATGACTCGGCCGGCTCGATTTCAATGACTCGGTCGTTGTAAAAAATACATTAAATATTTATTTTTTTTATTAAAAAACATAATTTTAAATATTTTAAACATAATTTTAAAGATTTTTATTCATGTTTCCAAACACACAGCATTATAATATAGATGGAAGACAACATATGATCAAAGTAGGCTCATGAACCAATCCACTATATCAAAATGGTACCCAATGGCAATACATAGTCAACTGTCATACATGATCAAAGACTCAAAACAAAATACAAGTAACCAAGGAGGCTAGAAATGGCCTCTACAACAAAAGTAAACTGTGATGGTGACCAGACTGCAATACTAGTTCTACTGGCTAGTAGCTACTGCCAGAGGAGCCAAGATCATCTCGACCAATCTCTGGATCATCATCATCAGAGTCAGACAAGGGGCCCCATGGCTCCTCATCATCATCATCGTCTCCAACTGCAACTGTAGAAGTGGTACCAGTACCACTAGCAGGCTGTGCAGCAGATGCAAGCTGAGATAGAGTAGATATGCGGCTGCGCTTCTGTCGTGGCTGAGCAGAGGAAGCACCTACAACTGGAGTCCTTGCTGGCTGTGAGACTGAGGCTGGTGGATTGGGATCTGCATCCAACTGAACAGGCTGAATTTGAACAACATGTTCAAGTTCATCAAGATCCTCATCAGGATCAAACTCTGGTGGACGACTCTCCACTACCCAATCTGATGTTGGATCAATGTCTTCCAACACAATGGGATCTGAATCAGGTCTTTTGTTCAGCAATTGGTTTCGTCTGAGCCGAAGGTTGTATTGGACAAAAACTAGATCATTCAACCGTTTTTGATCCAAACGGTTTCTCTTCTTTGTGTGAATCCTCTCAAAGACAGACCAATTGCGCTCACACCCAGATGCACTGCAAGTTTGACTCAAAATACGAATTGCAAACCTTTGCAATTGAGGGCACTGGCCACCAAAGGCCTCCCACCATTGTGCTGCAAAAAACATAGGAGTGTAATGAATTATGAGTTAGATGAAGGCTGAAGCTCAACAAAATTACAAATTATATCTAACTTTCAAATTATAAATGATTTAACAAACTTTAATAAAAAAAGTAAACCTGTAAAACCATTAAGAAATTGAAAATTGAAATTTTTGTTTACCTGGCTCATCTGCTTCTCTTGCAATCTTTGCTAGGTTCTTCCCAAAGGTACCTGTTGCATTGCTGAAGGATGTGACCTGTTGATGTATCTCCAGCTGATCAGACTCCGATGGGATCATGCGTTCAATGCAATCAACCAATCCATCTCTGACCTCCCCCCTCAAAGCTCCTGACTCCTTAGCTTTATAATGATACCGTGGGTTCAAAAAATACCCAGCTGCATGTATAGGGCGATGGAGTTGATTGTTCCATCTTTCATCAATGATTGCCCAAATGGGCCCATACTTTGCCACTCTATCCTTGTATGCTGTCTTTATTTGCTCCTTTGCTTGATCCATAGCCTCATAAATGAAGCCCATAGCCAACCTTTCCCCATCCACCAACCGCAACACCTTAACTAGTGGCTCAGCAAGCTTCACAATCTCTGCTGCCTTTCTCCAAAAAGTTTCTTCATGGACTTTCCTTTTCAATTCTTTGCCTTCTGGTTTGTTAGACCAATTGCTTTGATTCCATTCATCACTGGAAAACATCTTTTGCAAGTTTCTATGTTGGGAAAGCATAGATTGCAATGTCAAAAAATGTGTAGCAAATCTAGTGATGGCAGTGCTAATAATATCCTTGCCTCCAGTGTGTTTCCTCATGAGACTCAAAACCAGTGTATGATTGTAGATAAATTTTGTTATGCTTTTGGCATGATCTACAGTGTTTCTGACCCAATCTAATTTTCCAATATCCTCAAGCATGAGGTCTATGCAATGTGCAGCGCATGGGGTCCAAAAGATGGTCTTGTGTTTTTCCTCTAACAGTTTACCAGCAAGAACATAGTTAGAGGCATTATCTGTGATGATTTGAACAACATTAGCCACCCCACCTCCTCAATAACCTGATCCAATAGCTGAAACAACAAGTGGCCATCTTTTACCTTATCAGATGCATCAACTGATTTTAAAAACATGGTTCCCTGTGGGCAGAAGACAAGAAAGTTTATGATGGTACGGTTTCTTTGATCAGTCCATCCATCTGACATGATGGTACACCCTGTTCTTGCCCATGAGTCCCTGAACTCTTGCAAATACTCATTAATGGATTGAATTTTTTTCTGCAAACCAAACCCCCTTAGCTCTTGCATAGTAGGGCCTTTGAAGCCTTTTCCAGCAGCATGTATGGCATCAAACATAGGCTCATAATATGGTGAACGAGCAGCATTAAAGGGGATATCAGCATCATACCACCATCTAGCTATGTAGTCACAAGCAGTCTCCCTCAATTCTTTCTTCCAATGGTCATCTAAAGTGGGCTGAATTTGACCTTTACTAACTTCAGGACCATGTGCATCTGATGGAGAGGAGGGAGTGAAATAACTTTTGATAGTCACATCACCCTTTGTCAAATTCATTCTACCCTTTCCCTTATCTTGAACAGAACCAAAAGAGGGAGGAACATAACGGAAAGGGTTGGATGCCTCAGTTTGAGGGATAGAGGAAGAACCCTCAAAATCATAGTGGGGGTTGGTAGCCATCATTTTTTGTATCTCCCTCTTCCTCCCAATTTCAGCCTGTATCTCTTTTTGCCTAGCCTTATCTTCTTTAAATTTCTCAAAGCTGGCCAACAAATTCTTTCTAATCTCCTCAATTTCTGATGAGGTACATGGGGTAATTTGGCCTCTAATCCCTGCCAAGTGTTGTTTCAGCCTATTAATGCCCCCAGGACCTTCCTTAATTTTCCAATGGCAAAATTTGCAATGCATCTGACTATCAACCATTTCAACATATGCCCAAGCAGGATCTTTTGCTCTAGGTGCCATTTTTTGACTAGGAAAACAATCTGAAAATGAAAAAAAAATAAAAAATTGATTCAATGTTCATTTATTTGACAAAAAACACTCTCTAAGCTTTCTTGATATGCACCTAAAATTTACTAAGCAAAAACAGATTTATAGAGGTGGAAAAAAAATACCTCCAGGCACAAACTGCCTCCTCAAGCTTGCTCCAAGAATCAGCTCCTCAATGCTGCTCCAAATGGCTGCCCAAGAAGCTCCTCACTCCAGCTACAATGCTCCTCCAAGACTCCTCACTGCTGCTCCAAAACAAGCTCAAGAACTGCTCACTAATTCTCAAAGAAGACTCTCACTCAAATGCATAAGACTGCTGTGAGTGAATGAGAGCATTTGGGTGTCTTAAATAGGGTTTGGGAGGGGGAAATGGACCCCAAAAGCATTTAACAAATTACTATTACCCTTTGGAATCCATAAACTGCATTTAACTTTGTCAAAAATTACAAAAAAAGTGAATTTTTTTTATCATTTACGCTGCCCAGCCGTCCCAACAGTGACTCGGCCGAGTCATTGGATGACTCGGCCGAGTCATATGTGACTCGGTCTACCGGACCGGTTAGCTCACTGAGTCACTCCCCAGGCCTTTGACTCGGTTCGACTCGGCTGAGTCGGAGTCGATTCGGCCGTTTTGTAAAACAGTGTCCAAGACCAAGTCAGTGCTTGTTTCAAGTCAAAGTCAATTACTTCTTGATATTGCTGCTAGCTTAACCCTTGATCCTGGAATCCTGGTCTAAAACTTTCGACTTTCCTTCCTGCAATTCTCGGCTCCCTGCAATTCATTGCCTTTTTCGCACATGTGATGAGATTAGGGTTCTTTTAACCCTTCTCCTCCTTCGCTAGACTTGGACTAGTTGCTTGGTGATTTCGGCTTACAAGATGAATCACCTCCTTTCCTTAATTCGGTTTTTTTGAGGTGATTATATCTGTGATTTGTAACAGCGTAATGTGCCTTAGCTTCCTCACATGTGTGAAGAGAAACTAACCCAAATCCAATTCAGAAATTCGTCCTTTATTCTCTTCCTTCGTCTCTCTCTTCTTTGCTCCTTTTTCCTTTCTTGTGATCAAGTATCAAGTGTGTGAAGGGTGTCCTTGAGAGAGGCCGAGTACCTCCATAGGCTTCTTGTACATGATTCTAGGCCAACTTGCCATTGACTCCAGGCCGACTTGATCTTGGTGTAGGCTGATTGCTTCATTTGGAGGTCGACTTGCTAGTAGCACTTGTACTTGGTCTTGGGGGGTCTTTTGACTCTTACAATGACTCAAATAAATTCTCTTTTACAATATGTAACATGCTCAAATGGGTCTTCAAGACATGACAATGACTCCATTGACTTTGACTCAATGACTAATGCTAAGAGCTCACAATGGGAGCTTGACCTAAAAATAAGTTTCCCTTGAGCATGAAACCGATGTCTCAAGATCAATAATAATAAATTTATTTTTCTCATTACATCAAATACATAAAATCATGATTACGCATGTCATTATGAAGACCGAACCTGGTTACATATTTCAACACTTTGTTCTTCGCTCTTCTTTCTTTTTGTCTTGGTGCAGAGATCGAATGCTTGAATGAATGTGTAAATAGGTTGAAGTATTCTTCCAATATATACCCTTCTCAAGGGGTCGAATAGGCCTCTCCTAGACGGACTTTCTTTGGCAGGGCCAACTTGGTCTTGGGAGACAAAATTGACTTTCTAGACTGAAAAATATTTTTTCTTTCTCGTTACAAATTGCCGAAATGAGTCTTATACATATGACAAACTCTTTTGACCCATTAAACCCTAGGAGCATGAAGAACATGCTTGACTGAGACTTGAGCATGAAACCCATGCTTAAATAAAATTATTTTTCTTCTTTCACATGAAATACAAATTGATACAAGTACAAAGATAATAATGAAGACCAACCTAGTTACATTTTCAACAAGGTACACTAAAACAATTGCATGCGACGAGAGAAGGAAAGGATTTCCTCTCTTGCGCAAGCAAGGAAAGGCTAAGCCTTTCCAAAAGCTCCAAAAGCTTGATATACAAGTAAAGCACATAAGATTTATCAAGAGAAAATTTAAATTTGATGATTTTTAGAGAACTAAGGTAAGGAGACCCCCTTCTCAATCGTTGGATGAGCCCTTTGAAAGTTACTTGGCATGGGTCCTTCCACCTTTGTTTCTTGAGAGTGGGTTCGTGCAACGAAAGACTTACCCCACACTCAAAATTTGTTCAAACAATGTTAGATTTCTACACTAGTGCTCCTAAATCTAGGGTGTTTCTTTAATCCAAAAATTTGATGCAAGAAAGCTTACATAAATCAATCCAATCAATGGCAGATGATGCTAACAAGACTTAGAAACAATGTAGAACATTAAGCACAGATCATTAGAACAATGTTATCTCACAACCATGAAAGGAGAACACCAAGCCAAGCCAAACTGAAATCCCAAGCCAAATTGAACCCCCAAGGCTTTCTTTATTTGCATAAATGATAAAAGAATTGAATAGAAATTTCTGCATATTTCCTCAAGCAAAATAGCTCATCTAAGAATGATTACAATAGGAGCCCAAGACTCATTTACATAGGGAAATTGGAGAACATCCCAATGAGAGTGCAAGTGACAAGCGGAGAAGCTGACAATCCCAAAGCAAAAGCAAATATGCAAGTGGCACCAAAACTGTCCAAGTGTAACCAACTGCTGTAGGTGACTGTCCACAAATTTTTGAGTTTAATCCCTTGCTGGCCCAGCGTTGCCTTTTCTCCCCATGTGCATATTTTCTGTGGATTCCAAGTGTGGATAATCCGATAATGTAAGAGTGGTAGGAGCCAATGCCACCAAATTCGAGCTGCTCCCTTGGAGAATATCTAGTGTACATGTGGCTGTAACAACCATTCTCCTGACTGCATGGGTGAGCTCCTCCTAGCTTCCTGTGTGACTGGTGTAGAAATTTGTTGAGAAATACGTTTAGGCAAGTCCACGAAATTTCTGTTTAACTGAACTTTGAAATATTTCATCCAATTTGTGTGTATTAAAGTCTTTGCTGCATGGAGCCTTTCAGCATGTGCGTAAATCCCTTCATGTGTGGAAGCTTCCTTTAGCTGGGTGTATGTGGAACCAAGGGGAAGGGAATGAGGTGGGGTCCATTCCCCACTCATTCTTAACTTTGGACTTATAACCAAATTTCATCACATAAAATTCTTGTGCTTCCATTTTGTTTTGCCTCACGACCTGGAAATTCGTGGGCCCTTTGACTTGGTTACTTGGTAGTTGGAAATTTGACTTGAGTTGTGCTTCATGTGGTGGGCCCTAGGATGCCCAATCATCATTTAAACTGCCACTCACCTTCCATGTCAGTTTCTAGACTTCTTTTGACTTTGGAAAAATTAATAATTTTTTTGGGAAAATTTCTTCCTTTTTGCTACCAACATTAGAAAAATTGGCTTTCGAGGGACTATAAGTTGTTTTTTGACCCTCAACGTGGGTCTTAGGACAACGTTGGGGTCATGAGGATGAATTTTGAGTAGTCAGACGCCTTAGACATTTCCTAGGACCACTGCATGGGTGAGCTCCTCCTAGCTTCCTGTGTGACTGGTGTAGAAATTTGTTGAGAAGTACGTTTAGGCAAGTCCACGAAATTTCTGTTTAACTGAACTTTGAAATATTTCATCCAATTTGTGTGTATTAAAGTCTTTGCTGCATGGAGCCTTTCAGCATGTGCGTAAATCCCTTCATGTGTGGAAGCTTCCTTTAGCTGGGTGTATGTGGAACCAAGGGGAAGGGAATGAGGTGGGGTCCATTCCCCACTCATTCTTAACTTTGGACTTATAACCAAATTTCATCACATAAAATTCTTGTGCTTCCATTTTGTTTTGCCTCACGACCTGGAAATTCGTGGGCCCTTTGACTTGGTTACTTGGTAGTTGGAAATTTGACTTGAGTTGTGCTTCATGTGGTGGGCCCTAGGATGCCCAATCATCATTTAAACTGCCACTCACCTTCCATGTCAGTTTCTAGACTTCTTTTGACTTTGGAAAAATTAATAATTTTTTTGGGAAAATTTCTTCCTTTTTGCTACCAACATTAGAAAAATTGGCTTTCGAGGGACTATAAGTTGTTTTTTGACCCTCAACGTGGGTCTTAGGACAACGTTGGGGTCATGAGGATGAATTTTGAGTAGTCAGACGCCTTAGACATTTCCTAGGACCACTGATTTACATCATTACTTCGAAATTAATTAAAAAATCCCATTTTGCAGGGAATTTTTAATTATTAAAAAATCTTACTTAGACCTAATCAAATTCCGCAAAATTTTACAAGTGATCTAACATGGTAGATACATTAACTCTAGACACTAGGGCTCATGTAAGGCCTTACCATCAAGCTGCACTCCAGCATTGGGGGTATATCTGGGAGAAAAAACTCAATTAATTATTAAGCGCTGAAAAGCACAAATAATTAATTAAGTGAAGAAAAATCCCTACCGTGAACTCACTTGATAGAAAGTCCTAAGCTATCTATGCCTGTTACATAGCTTTATTCATCATGCTAGTATCATATATACAATATCCCTGCAGCGCTGTGGAATCTGAAGTCTGAACACAATGAAGAAAAAGAGAGAGAAGGGGCTTAGAAGCCCTGGTGAAATCTGGAACTCTGTAAGTGCAGGAATGCTTTGAATATCCTTGGGCATGGAGACTTCCAAGTGCAACTTTAGTGTTCAACAGGTGTGAATGCACTAACAGTATATTTGAGAGCATTTGCACGAGGAAAGGAAACTGTTTGAAGCAAAAATGATTTGGTATTTGCACAATATAATCTTTGGTTGTGACAACCAATTGTCCAAGGCATCTGTTGGGGATCCCAAAGTCATGGAGGAGATTGATCCCTCATTGGATTGGATTGTGGAGAGCTCTTCTTTCGTGCATGCTAATTTGACAATCCATTGACCTGCAGTCCTATGTATTTATAGTTTTGGCTGACTTCCAGGAGTTAATTTTCGAAGATGGTTTGAGCCTGGTTTGGTCTTCTTTTTAGTGTGAATAACATCATGTCAGTCTTTCGTCTGTTGACTAACATACCCAATTTTTTGTAAAATGCCTCGACAGCTGTTAGATGTTCTCGTAGGCTGCGTGATGTATTTTTTGTTAGGAAGACATCATCTGCAGTCTCTTTATTGTAATTGATGCTATGCTTGATCCACAACCTTTGTTATTCATCTAGTCTTCTTGTTTATCTATAAAGTTAAACAGTTGAAACAATGTCAGAGAGGAATCAGCCCTGTTTCATGCCTACATTGCAGCTAAATCCCATTGACATATCTTTCTGTGTTCTGATTCTGGCACCAACCCACACATAGCCTCTCAACAACTCTGCTCCACTTGACTGATTCCCATTTGTGTAGGCCTTTCCATAGTTTCTCCCATGGGACTGTGTTAAAGGATTTGCTGAAGTCCACAAAAAAAACATCATAATTTTTCATCATTGCTGCAAGATAAGGCAATGTTTGTGGTAGGGTGCTTTGGTATGAGACGCTCGTCTGTTGGCTCTTTTTTCTCTCTCATCTGCCTACTTGTTGATCTCTCTCTCTATGATCTCCGTGATCAGTATGGAAAAGATTGAGCTTATCATTATGGTTCTGAATTTCCTGGGTTTTTCCCCCTCTGAAGATGCTGGATAAGGCTTGTTGCACAATCTAGGGGGATACCCTCCATGGTAATTTAATTTGGTATTGCTCTTTTGTGCTGGATAATAAATTTCTATCCTTATTTTAAATATTCTGCTTGGAGTCTATGTCTTTTGCCTCACTTGGTGTTAGCCTTTTAATGCCCTCCTGCTCATCCTCTTTTGTAAAATCTATATCTTGTCTGTTGATATCCAGAGGGATTTTCCTTTCAGCCAAATTTTTACAAAGATTTTTAGCGTGTATCACACACTGTACCCTTGAGAGATAGATAGATAGAGAGAGATGTGATATGCATGGCATTTGTCCAGATATGTCCAAGACTGATTCGAGTGCAATCTTTCTTTGTGTCTGTGTGAGAGAGAGAGAGGGTTTGAGAGAGACTGGAATAAATTAGAGTTTCATTAAAATGTCTACAAGGCCAATTGGCTGATGGGACTAAAGAACTTACATCTCATTGTAACATCGTTGTAGAAAAGTAAGAATGTCGGAATGTGAGGAAGAAAGAGAAGAGGAAGAGAGAATATCTCATAGGTGGGCATCAAAATTTGTTGTGTTACTTATCTGGGTGTGGCCCTTGAGGAGGGTGACCTATTTTGGTTTGGTTGGGTTGCAACATCCTGTCCCCGAAGCACATTATCGTTGATGTCGTTTTTGTTATGTGCTCTGCCTGGAATTCTCAGAATACTGCATCTGAACTGTTGTCTTCTAATGCTGTTCTCTTCTCAATGTCTAGGAGAGATGGGATCTGCATGAGATTCATTTAGATTTGTCCACGGCAGATTCGACCTTTATGTTCAATGATTGTGTGAGGTTTTTTTTCCAATTTTAAATGGTGCTGGTTCTGGGAAGCAGCATGCAAAGGTCTGCCGCAGTAGTCACTTGATTACAGGCACAACATTTTAGATCGCTATAAGTTAGTATGCAGGATAATTATGATATTCGTGACATATATTAAACCCATCAAGTATGGTAGGCATTGTACTTGATTCAAGAATATAAACAATCTGTCTGTAAGACTAATTGTTGGGTATGTTACAATGCTGCTTAACTACTCTGGATTCCCATTCTGAAATTGAACTCCATTATTTTATGCTGTGTCTTTGCAACCTTCAACTAGTGCTCACGTAGTCACCTATTTTCTATTTTTTGAATTTGTCTTCTTGATTGCATTTAAATTTTAAGTAAAGTCCGTTAACAGCTGCTGTCCTAATACTTTTTTAGTTGCATCTCAAAAAAAACTTCTGAGAGGTTAACATTCTTGAAGTTTTGAATTAGACCAGTATCACTTTCCATTTATTATAAACAAGCAAACTTCATTTTTCTGTGTGGAAATCTGAATAGCAATTGTGCATTTTGGCCTCTTAACTTGCGCGTAACTAGTCACCTGTCTTTTCAAATTGCAGGAAACTGTTGCATCTGCATCATCTCTTGCTCAGTCACTTAAAAGTGATTTGGCTGATGGCCAACGCAAACTTTTAGCTTTAGCAGAGAGTGCAGGGACAAGTTCTTCTCGTGTGGGTTCTTTAAATACGAAACAGAACAGTGGTGGCCCTGGTGGGTTGCCTGAGAAGGTGTGCAGGTTTTCTTTCAGTTAAGGTAATTTTATTCCATTATATTTGTTAGACAGGGTCTTTTTTTTCTTTTCCCTGAGAAAAGAAACTGTACTTTCATCTATAAATAGAAAATACATTTTGCATATGCATGGGGTTTGACACCAGGGAGGGTTTCAGAGACATATGAAGCAATAAATATTTTCGGAGGAGAAATTCTCCAGAGTTATTTTGCAGACAGAGAGGTCGAGATTGCCAGGAGAGACCGTACGAGATTTCCAGGAGAGGTCGTACGTGTTGCCAGTTTAATAGATCAAAATTTCTAGTTGCAGAGAGAATTGTGGGGAGTTAGTGCAATTGTAGGAAAGGGTTGATTGTAGGAATTCACTGCAGATTGCAAGTCTAACAGTGCGAATTGCAGGAAAGGGCCAATTGTAGGAATTCGCTACAGATTGCAGGTCTAACAATGCGAATTGCAGGAAAGGCTGTGTCAGGTTGTAGAGGGGGGCGTAAGCCTTCTAGTGGGCAGATTGACCTGTGGAGGTGAATAAATATTTTGCTAGAGCTTTGTTGTGGTTTGGCAAGGAGTTGTAATATTTACCAATTGCAAAATTTGGTAAACATTAATAATAAAACCCTCACATTTGAAGAATTGGCTTTCCCTTCAGGGTTTTTCCAGGGACGTTTTGTCCAAAAATATTGTGTCCTTTTTTGTGATTGGTTTTCTTCTCATAGTTTCCGCAGTCTATCTAATTGGTGAACTTTGCAATTGTGTTTTATTCATTATTTGCAATAAATAGTTTGATGGGACAAATAATTTATTTAAAGATAGGAGAATAATAATTGGATTAACCGCAATCGATTTTTCACAGATTTTGCTTCCTCTGGCCAAGTCTACTAGTTTTGCCGCATCCTCGTCATCATTGACACCACTGAGGTCTTTAGTCATCGAGCTCTCTAGGTAATCTTTACTCTCAAACATAGGCTTTTCTTTCCCAACAATCACTAGAGATATCTTGACAAGGCCGTTTGGTTGTGGCTCCTTGCCCACACATATAACATCACTTCTGTGTATTGGTTCCATTTCCTGAAACGTCACCCCTAATACCTTGGGGTTTTTTTTGACCAATGTGATGAAGTGTGTTGTGAATGTAAACTAAGTTCTTTGCCTTGATCTCAACTGATGTTTCTTCATTGAATGGATGGAAGCATAAATGCTTCAATTCCTCACAAATGAGAAGTTAGTTACGTGTAAGAGTAATTTTACGGAAAACACGTTCAAATTAGGAGCATCAATAGCGTGGAGCCACTGCAAATCAATTGGATTGTTTTTCCTACTTCTATTGATCATAGAAGTATGTGAAGCAAACACACCTTGCCCACATGAAAATTGGGCAAATTGGGAGCATATGTTGGGTGCCGCTTTCCTCATTTGTAGAACTATATTTTTTTCTAACAACATTCATGAACCCTTCCACAAGCTCTCTATCTCTGGAAGGAGGCATTGTACTTGTAGGATCATGCCATTTTATTCTAAATGCATACACTGCCATGTGAAGTGTGGTGTTCAATTTATTCCACTACCCATGCATAATTAGTTTCAGTTGTGGCCATAAACTGGGATATTTCCTATCTATGATGGTTTGAATCCCTCGTAGAGTCCATGTTATCATAAATCTTACCTAAACATTGGCTGTATCTACATAACAAAGCAGATCATGTATTGGCTCTACTAATTCCATTGCAAATTTAACATTGTCTTAAAAGCAATAATCCAATTTTAAGTGCTTCACTTCCATGGCTGCATCTAAGAAATATTTTCTTCATTGATCCTCATATATCAATGATAATGGTGGTAGTGAAAGCCCGTTTCATCTTCAAATGCCACCTAAATATAATGTATCAAGTTGGAAATATGGTATTAGATGGTTTAAACAGGTTCCATTCTGGCATGCACATGATAAATCACTTGTTAATGGTTATGGTAAATTCTGTGGTCATCCTTAATCAACCCCTGCTTCCACTCAGGTTTTCCAATATTGTTCGATGAATTATTCAAAGAATGTAATGTGCATGGTGTCCAAAAATATCCCTGGGGTACACCATGAATACACAAATCAACATTATAAACTATAGATAAAAATCAGATTTATGATGAAAATCAGAATTGGAAGTAATGTAATAATAAGCAATAGTTTTGAATGAAAACAGTAAAATGCACGTTACTTTGCAAATTGGGGATGAATTGATGACAACTTAAACTTGGATGACATTGGATGTGCCCATCTTTGCAATTGCCTCACATGATTGGTTGTTCAAAAATAAGTTGTTCTTCTCTTGTTTGGAGCAATTAGAGATAGGTGCGAAGTATGGAAGAGACAAGGATGTTTATCAATGAAAATTTCAGTAATCTATCCAACCATCTATAACAATGGAAAATCCTTTTAGACAAGACATCTTCAATGGTGCCATTGCCTTCTCAAGACTTGCTTTTTATCCAACACAGATTGGAGCTTCTCATAACCAAGTGTCTTATACCTTGCTAGTCCATCATTAATGGCACAAACTAGTTTTTCAAAATAGGGTGAGTGGGCTGTAGTCAAAGGGATGGTGCATGTAAGAAAAAATCTTGCTATTACAAGATCAATGCCCCTCTTGACCATCACATCAAATATATCAGAAAGACCACCCATTTTAGGTTTATTATGTGATGTAATTAGATTGTTTCTTGATGATTTTGGTGATACATGCTCATTACTGTAAGCTTCATCATCAAATGGCATTTCTTTCTCTTCAAATTCATGATTGTCATTGGGATGTGGTTGTGAGTTTGTGTTCTTGGGTGCTAAATTATCAATGCCTTCTTGCTTTTTATGTAGCAGGGAATTTAGTGTTGAAGTTGTAACTACGTTCGACCTTCATAATGTAAATTTATCATTGATGTATTTATTATGCGTCAAAAGAAAAAATATTTGAGTCATGTCCCATTTGGACATTTGTCTGAAAAAACAATTTGAATTTTATTTCGAGTCATTAGTCCACAAGATGACCAAGTAGGTCCTCCTTGGACAAGTCGGCCTAGCCCTCCAAGAGACACCTATAGACCCTCATGGACAACTATATATAAAGAACAAGTTCGACCTACTTGAGAGCTCATTCATTCAACACAACAAGAAATATTTATGGAATTTGAACCTAGCGAAGGAAGAAGAGGCCGAGTCAAGAGAAAGAGAAGAGAAGTCAAAGCATAGAAGAATATTCTATTGTTGACCGAATTTTTGACCTATTGTAGCTCGCATGTGTGTATTGACTTTCTGTGGAAGAGGCCAAATTTTTTCAAGTGATTGCAAGATCGAAATTTTTGAGTTTGACCAGATTTGGAGTAGATTGAATAGCATTGACTTCGACTTTGGAGGTTACTTGGAGGGGGGTTGGACTTGGTTTCTTGGTGGCAGTTTGGTCTTGGTCTTGGATATATCTCATTTTGATGTGATTCTATAAGAAAAGGATTGTTGGGTTTTCCCTTTGTGGGTTTTGCCTTGGCTACCAACCTAATTTTGGTGTCTCTTGTCTCATTGTGATCTCTATATTTTCCTGAAAGATTGAACATTTGTATAATTGCTTGATGAAGAAGACATAAGAACTAATAAGAAGTCATCTAATATTAAGTAGTTATCAAGAAGAGAAATTAGGTGTTAGACTGGTTTCTCAACATGGTATCAGAGCTAGGAACAAGGTTTGAATTTGTCTTTGAAATCTAGCCAAGATTATGAAGGAGTCAAGGACATATTCACTAGACGCTGAGTTTCTAAGAAGACTTTTCTGTGGTTGGCAACAAAGTTCCTATTGAAGAAGAAACCTAGAATAGGCCTAACATTATCTCTATTCTTCTAGGGCCGAAATATATCTACTATAGGAGAAGGATTGAAGGTTCTGGTTTGTTGCTATTAGGCCTAGAAGAGGTCGAGATTAGGAAAATCTATATTCTGAGCTTAAGGTAATATGATCTAGGTTCTTGTGGAAAGCAAAGTTATGATACAAGCTAATAATGTCCTTTCCATAATGATGATCCGAATTCTCTTTCATGAAGAGTCAAGGAAGAAGCATAAACCTCAAAAATTTTTCGTCTACTGAAGGAAGATTAACATGGATTGAGTTTCATTATTTATAAATCCAAAATTTCTTACTTGGTGGAGATGCCATAAGCACTAATCGGAAATTCTGGAAAAGGTCAAAAGAGGTATGAAAAATGTTTTAAAATATGTCTCAATAAGATCAAATAAGCTTCAAATCATATTTCAAAGGGTCGAAGGTCTCAAAAGTCAATAATAGAAGTCGAGCTACTTCAAATCCTAAATTCACATGTTTAAAAGACAATCCCTGTAAATTACTCCAAAAGGCCGAAGGCAAAAGTTCATCAAGGTCAAAAAGACCCAGTCATGATCTCAATAAGAAGTCAAGAGGAAGCTCGAAATATGAAGTTCGTTTGCAATAAAGAGAGACACTTGTTATTGCACATAGTGATGATAATATTGGAAGGTTAAGTTCCTCCTCAAGATCGAAGATCTATAGCTGATATCTGAAGTAACATTGTTTAAGCACAAATCTCCTTCTTCCTAAACAGGTCAAAGCTCTCTCATCTCATAGAATGGTCAAGTCTGAGAACGCCATCCAAATTATAGAATAATGACAAGTCCTATGACATAGCACTCATGGAGTCCAAATTATGACACAAGATATGCTATGTGCAAATAACCAGAGAAGCATTTCTTCTCACGAAGATGAAAGCACCAAATCTGAAGTCTAAAGTAAAGAGAAGTATAGTTGAAGGTCTAATTCGAAGCAAATTATCTTGTTCTGGTTAACTGAATACCAAAGGCTTGTACCTATAGCTCATGTGAAGTTCTTGCAAAGATTTGTATCACTTGTTTATGTGGAGGTCTGTACCCTTGGCTCATGCGAAGGATTGTGACACTTATGCAAAGAATTGAAGAGTTGACTGGAGATGCCATGATGAGAAGTCCGAGTTTACTGTGAGCATATCTTTTTGAAGCAAGCCAAGGAAGTTATATTATGGTACCATACTCGAAGGCAAAATGGAGAACAAGTAAGGTTGGACAAGTAGATTGAAGAGGTATGTATGATCTCTTTCTATAATATCTCAAGAACTAGGCATAGATATAATTCCATTCCAAGTTCTCTTGCAATTAATAATTCCTAAGCTCATTTAAAGAATGATCTCAGAAATCTATAATCTTATAAGTCTATCATATTGCATGGGTTTGTGCTACAATGCATGTGTCTCTTGTCTTGAAGACAAAGACATAATCAATATGATAATTGCTCTATCCTTTCGTTGCATATGTAGGCCAAAGTTCTGTGTTACAATTAGAGTAAGACAAACAAAAACATCGATGAGTTCCATCTCTAATATAGAAGGCATATAAATGGCATTTCTAGGGTTTGTAACTAACACATTAGTATACATGTAGAACTTGCAATTTGAAAGTTGACAGGTCTTGAAGACTTTGGATATTGAAGCATCTAAGGTTTGTAAACCCTAGCAGAAGTTTGAAGTAAGAATACTCTAGGAACAAAACCCTAGCATTGATTGTTTCCGCTGACAAGAAGAAACCCTAGCTCTTGGAAGTAACATAAATGACATCATGGTGAAAATTATAGAAGGTCCAAGATTAAGAGGGAGTTGACTTTTCTCAAAAGACAAGTACTCTACATTTCCTTCCCTTGATTACTACTTTTTCTATTGTCTTTGTACTTTGCTTAATTGTATTTGTTCTTTCATGGCCTCCTAGCAATGCATGGGGACTTTTTTGAATTATGGAAGAACGTGAATGTAGAAAGAAGAGATTAGTTTGAAGTATGCATTAGAGAAGTAAAAAATCTAGCATGCACCAAATGCCAACTTGAAAGCAAGGAAGTTCGCCTAGTAAGAGGGAGAGGGTCATGTTAAGATGATTGCCTCAGTTAGAAGAGCCACCCCAGATTTTGAAGGAGCTTCATGATTAAAGAAGACCTCATACTTTGGAAAAGGACTCATGAAGAAATATTGACTTTAGAGGAAGCATGAAGCAAAATTTGACATGAAGGATCTTACACTACAACTTGGGACTCGAGGATACATCGTTTGGGTTGGCAATATTGATGATGAGTAGAGATACTATTGATGGTTGGGATCTGGTATGGTTTCTTGGAAGAGCATGAAGCAAGATTTTGTTGCACTACGAAAGGAGAAGATATGGAAGTTTGTATAATTAGCTATGAAGCAGTTTGGCTCCATAAAATGTTTGATGGACTATTTTGATGACATGTTGGATTAGACCATGATACTTTGCAAGGTTGTATGAAGATTGTTAGAGAACTCGGAAGGCTGTAACACGTTATGATTTGTGACATGATGCATAATGGAGCCGTGAAGCTATAGTATATCTCCACTGATGAACAAGTTGCAGATGCATTGACAAAGTCCCTTCCTAAGGGAAAGCATGAGCATTTTTGATATCTCCTCCTAGATTGAGAGGGAGGGAGGATGGACACCTTGTTCTTGATGTGTCATGTACTGTGGCCAGGACTAATAGCTGTAAGTCAAGTACATGAACATGGATAGGGAGAATGGTAGATTGGATAAGCATCATGGACCGACATTCTTGAGACATGTATTGTGACCAAGACTAACAGCCATAAGTCAAGTACATTGATTTGGTATAAGAATGGTTTGGAGGACTGACATTTTCTTGTGTCAAGTATTGTGACAATGGATTAGGAAATGGTCTTGTGGAGGACATACTTTGGTGAACCTAGGTGGATTATGTACCTCAGAGAGGTGGTTGTGTGGTGTCCTATTGAATGCCTCCTAGCATTGTGCTCTGATCTAGTGGAGAGATAGAGCTTGTCAAGGCCTTGGTAGTTTGACAATGCTACTCATGATGATGTTTATAACGATGTTTATCAATCTGGATCCTTATATGAATATTTCAACTTGAGATTATCCCGTTGAGTCATTATGAATACCTCCCTACTTAAGAGGGAGTGTTGAGGTTGTAACTAGGTTTTGTCTTCATAATGTAAATTTATCATTGATGTATTTATTATGAGTCAAAAGAAAAGTTATTTAAGTCATGTCCCATTTGGACATTTGTAAGAAAAAGGAATTTGAAATTTATTTTGAGTCATTAGTCCATAAGATGACCAAGTTGACCCTTATTGAACAAGTTGGCCTAGCCCTCGAAGAGACACCTATTCGACCCCCTCCTAGACAAATATATATAAAGGACAAGTTCGACCTACATGAGAGCTATTCATTTATCACAATAAGAAGTATTTCTAAACCTAACGAAGGAAGAAGAGGCCAAGTCAAGAGAAAGAGGAGAAGTCAAAGCATAGAAGAGTATTATATTGTTGATTGAATTTTTGACCTACTGCATCCCACATGTGTGGACTAACTTTCTGTGGAAGAGGCCAAATTTTTTGAAGTGATTGCAGGACCTAAATTGTTGAGTTTGACTATATTTGGAGCAGTTTGACCAACATTGACTTTGACTTTGGAGGTTATTTGGAAGAGGGTTGGACTTGGTATATTGGTGGCAATTAGTCTTAGTCTTGGATATCTCTCATTTTGATCCGATTCTATAAAAAAAGGATTGTTGGGTTTTCCTTTTCTGGGTTTTGCCCTGGCTACCAACCTAATTTTGGTGTCTCTTGTCTCATTTTGACCTCTATATTTTCATGAACGATTGAACATTTGTATAATTGCTTGATGAAGAAGACATACGAAGTAATAAGAAGACCTCTAATATTCACAAGTGATTATCCAAAAGATAAATTAGGTGTTAGACTTCATTACACTTGGTTTCTCAACATTTAGTAGCATTTGTAGGGTCCCTCGTACGAGGCTTAACACCCTTTCTTGAAAGATATACAAAAATGCACTTTAATTGTGCTTTAGATGGCTCTCCATTCTAAATGAAAAAGCTTGCATTTGATGAATGGTGTCCCCACACACCCTTGGCTCGCCTTGTCGTCTTCACTTATTTCCACAACAGAGAGCAGATTTGATGAAGTGACCGCAAAGAAACTTGTGAGAAGAGAAAATTGAAAATTTAATTTGAATATTGAAGTTTGTTGAAAAACATACAAAAAATAGCTTCGCAATGGAATATTTGAATACTAGAGCTAGTGGTCAACTTCACCATGTCACCATCTATCCTTTTCCACAAGTTTGATACAAGAAAAATGGCAGTGAAGTTAATATCTTTCTTCATTGTCAATCATTTTCTCCCTTTAATCTAAAAATCAGCTATTAAAATTGAAGTGTGCACTTGTGCTTTTGAGTTCATTAAAGTGGTTGGAAACTAAGGGATTGTGGTTTTTGGAGGAGGGCCCCAACCTTCTTTTTGGGATTTTTAGTCTTTTTTTGAGGTTGATGTATCCATTCTCGGGGAATGTTGCCTTTTTCTAATAGGGAGGAACCCTAGTGAACTTAGCTGTGTTGGGTTCTCTAGGGTTTGTGGTGGGATGTTCATGCTCCAAAACTTGGGATGGGGTTTGTGAACTAGCTCTGGGTTTGAGCACCAAGGAGCCGGGTGTGTGAACCACGACAACTTAACTTTCATCCCAAATGTTAGAGTCTGTTTGAGACTTGGTGTTGGTGCTTCCTATTGTTGGTCACCTGATTGTATCTATCTTGTATTGGGAGAGAGCTCTTGTGTAGTGACTTGACCCTGAAGACTTGTGGTTCGATCTGATGTACTAAACCTTGTACATGACTACAACTTTGGCGATAAGGAGGATCACTTTCTTGGTGACCAATTTCACTAGTGTTCATAGTATTTTCTAAGTGCTTTGATAGTATTATGAGTTGATTGGCCTTGTGTGTGTTCCCTATCCAATCATCTTTTTTTTTTTTTATATTTTCTGTTTCGATGCCCATTGGACTTGAGGCATAGGTCTGCAAAATACATTAAAAAAACCATATATTTTGTGGATTTGATTGTTTCACTTGCGGATCCACAACTTTTTGTCACAGATTTGAGGTAGATTATAGCAGATTTATGAATGGTAAATCTTGATTTGACATTCTAAATTGTAAATCTGAAGTTATGTGCTGTTTTCAAATGTTTAATGGTAGAAATCTGAATAATTTCTGGGATCGCAGTGAATATATTTTGCAGATTTGGAGTCTTTTGAAATTTTTTGGCTTCATATGACTGGGGATTCCCCCGTCGCTAGCAGGCACTAGACCAAAGTGAGAGGGACTATCCAAGGTTACATTGGCACTTTACCTAAATGTGCATTCAATTCATTTGAGTGTTAACACTACCATGCATCTTTATTTCTCCTGTCTCAATGCACTTTATTTTGAAACAATCTCCACTTGTATGTAATCTGTAATTGGAAGCTAGAAAGTTAGAAAGATAAATGATTCACTCTCCCATGGGGTTAATATTTAATCTCTCACTTGCACAATATAGTTGTTACAATGTCTTTTGATTGTACTTGTACATGTTTGATTTCTTAATAAATTTTCAGTCCTCCCTATTATAAAATTTTTGACAATATTGGAGATTTCATCCATGTCGTTTCGAGCTCCACATTCTAATTTTTTCAGGTGTAATTGGGCTTCACCACTTGTAATCCCTCGATAGGGATCAAATGAGGATTTGAGCATTTGACTTGCAAGTGATTGTTTCTTCAATAGTAGCACATTCTATGGTTTAAAAATGATATATGATTGATGAGGAATGGGCATAATTGGAGCCTCTAGAAAAGGGAATCTCACATCTTGATGGGCAAATGGCGAATTTAAAGGGATACATGAATTGTATTGCGTGGAGGCTGCAGACTTTGATTGATACTGTAGCAACATTGCAAACATAGTTATATTCCTTTTGTGAAGGCTTTTTAGAAACCTCCATCCTCTTCAAACAAATTATCATTGCTCAACTGTAAGCTCTTTTAATAAAGGTCAAGACTAAAATGTTGAGATCTTATCTTGTGAGGGCAAGAAGGATGTTAATATGTTGGATGATTGGCCAAGGTAGTTGTACTGTTGTACATGTACTACATAGTGTAGCGTTTGCCATTGCAAAACTTTGTACGAGAATCTCTGCTAGTGTAGACAAAATCTTGGAGCCACTAAGAATGTCAAATGACACTAGTTCAAGATTACCATCAAGGGCAAGTATTACCTTGTCGATTACATGTAGGACCATCATATAAAATGGTAGTTCCTGTGATAGAAGGCTAAGCAGTTGGTAAATCTCTACATCTAGTAGTTCAACTATATTCCCATTCAACTTGGAGAAATGGATGGAGAACCCAAATTGGTGATGTATCTCATTGGTGTATTAGTCATTCCAATTGAGAAGCTCAAAATGTTTGACATTCAATCTCTAGAAGATGTTTCTTACAAAGCCAAGTTGGTTGAAGTGAACAATAGTTGGATAAAGATAAGGAGTTAGGTGGTGCAAATTTTGGGATGAAGTACATAAGGAATACTTTAAGTTTTAACAGAAGGCATGAAAAAGTTATTCAGTGGTACTGCACAACAAAAAGGGCAACTCCAAGTCTTCCTCCAAGGAAGGACATGTCATAAATTGTAAAAAGTTCTCTCTGCAATGAGTGTAAGTTCGAAGAACATCCTAAAGAGTAATATTGAAAGATACACCTAGAAATGCAACCCAAGTCAATGCAGTTGGAGTAGGGCAATAAGAATATTGTGGTGTTGGATTTTGCAAATGAGGGCATAGCCTTGATGTCTACAATTTATTCCAATTGTTTAGAGTCGGAAAGACTGTTCTAAATTGAAATCCAAATCAAGGAGGATCAGGTCATTATTGTTTTTGACACTAACAGCTACAGAAATCTAATCTCTGAAGTGCGAGTGAAGAAGCATAATTTGATGATGACGTTTCATTTTAATCTCTACTCTTTGGGTTGTCTTAGCAGGAATAAGGATGTGCATGCTCTCTCAAATGCAAGGTGATGTTTACCATCGCAATATTTTATTTTCAATAAGTTTGAGTTTGATGTAGTTCCTTTGGATGTGTGCAGTGTGATTTTTGACACCATTCGTTGTGTGATAGAGATTGTGCCAATTGAAGGCACAAGAACTAATATCTGTTAGTGAAAGATGGACAAGATTATGCAATGACTTTGCAGAAAGATCCAACTTCACTAGCATTGGTTTTTGCTGTTGAATTTCAATAGTTCATCAAGTCATCATGGAAGTTTATGATGCTTATTCTTCTATTGGTAGAAGAAGACAAAATTGTATTTTCTACCGATTCTAATTGATGCTAGAAAGAAAGTGTTGAAGTTTTATACTAATCGTTTAGGTAAGTGCAATCAGATTTGAAAAGAGCAGGATTTGAAAATAGAACAACAAAATTATACATCACTCTGCTGAAATTTTCAACGAACCAAAATGTATGCCTCCAAATTTCAAAATGTTCTATTGAACATATCATTGTTCTTGTAGCTAGGTGTGGTTTATTTATTTAGGCATTATCTTATACTGATTCACTCCCTGCCATAAGTGTGAATCCAACAGGCATTGCGAAGAAGTTTGCCATTGGAGAATGGGGAGATGGAGAAGCAAATCCAAGAATTGGTTTCAATGGACTTAGGGTTATCGATGACCAGCAGAGGCAACAAACTATCTCATGTAGTTTTCATTGCTTTAGCAAAATGGTCACAATAATTCTTGGAAAAAGATTGTCACAGTGCAACAAGTAGCACAATTGTTGTTTGATAAAGTATGGGTGCATTTTTGATTACTGTTTTCAGTCATTTCCAAATGAGATAACATACTCCTGAGCCACTTTTGGCAAGGTCCATGGGGATCAATGGACATGAGGCATAAGAGAATCTCTACCTTACATTTGTTGACAGATGGGCAAATTGAAGTGGTGTAGCAGACCACAATTCAACTGTTGCACACACCCCAAGACTTGGGATGTCAATATTTCATATGTGCAACACAAGTATAATGGTGCCTTGCACATTTCCACTGGCACTTCGCCTCTTGAGGCTTGTCTTGTCTTCCTCAATAAGGACCCATTAAACATATTGGGGATAGAATCTGAGGCAATGATGTTAAATAACCAATTTGCACATGGGCAAGCAGTTTGGTTCATTGATCATATTCCACAAAGGGTGTCAGAGGCACAAATCATATAATGATTGGCCCAAAATTGATCATAAGTTCCAAGTAGGGGACAAGGTCTGGGTTTATCTCAGACATATTGCTTCAAGGAGAAGTGTCAGAAGGTAGAGTCACTTAGATACTGCCCATACACCATTCTTGAGCAGATAGGGCAGAATGCGTTTTAGTTGGAGTTGCTGCAGTATGTGGGTATTCATCCTGTGTTCAATTCAGATTCTCTGAAGCTCTTTGAACCAGCGATGCTGAATGGGGAAAAAGATGAAGTTACTGCTCTGTTTCTTGAGGAGATTGGTGTAGATATGGACAGAAAAAGGAAGACAATTGTGTATGGTAAAGATAGGATTACTTGGTGGGCTACAATTAGACTGTCACATCAGGCTACAGAATGGGTTTATTGCAAAGCATATCAAGAACAATTTCCTCAACTGGTTCTGCAGTTGTTGGGGACCAACAAATCTTGAGTGTGGAGGCTTGGTCTCAGAGGAACGAAGAATGTGATGAATTTTGAAGACTGTTGAATAAAACTATGTTGGGAATTTTAAAACTCACCTAAATATGGAAGCTGCATTAAAGTTTGGGCTGCTGTGACAGCTGGATCACAGGTCAGAGCATTGTGTATAAACCAACATTGCGGTTCTGCTTAAGCTATATGTGTGGATTCCAAAATGTTTGCAGGCTGCACCTCTACTAACTCACAGTAACATTCAGTTTGTATATCCCTTGCATTGTGGAAGCACAACTATGACATGCTGTATCTCCTGTGAGACAGGTGTGCTCTGTAGTTTGATAGTGAATGAGGTAGCAGGTGGACATTTGCAGTCAATAGAACTAGAGGACTGAGAGGTGGAGGAGACAGCTGGCAGACCAGATCATCTACCATGAATCTTTGTTTCTTCTACTTCAGTATACACTAGTGACTATTTTGTAGCAGTTACCACCTGTACATAATCTGTGAGTTTAAAGTTAGAAATATGGGGAGCTGAAATGGTTCACTTTTATATGGGATTAGAATCTAATCTCTCACTTCCAATGTGCCATGGTTAGGAACTCCATTATGACTATACTTGCACATCTATGATTTGGTAATGAAATTCAGTTCTCATTGATGCCAAAATTTTGCATGTGTGTAAAAGTTTCATCCATGTTATTTGAGTTCCAGAATCTGGTCTTTTCAGGCGCAATTCTGTTGCACCACTCATAATAACCCCAAGTAGGGACCCTCTTCAGTATACGCTATTTTGTAGCAGTCAAACCTGTACATAATCTATAAGTTTAAAGTTAGAAACAGGGGAAGCTGAAATGGTTCGCTTTCTTGTGGGATTAGAATTTAATCTCTCGCTTCCACTGTACCGTGGTTAGGAACTCCATTATGACTATACTTGCACATCCATGTTACTTGAGTTTCATCCATGTCACTTGAGTTCCAGAATCTGGTCTTTTCAGGTGCAATTCTGCTGCAGCACTCATAATATCCGCTAGTAGGGTCCCTCTTCAGTATACACTATTTTGTAGGAGTCACCACCTGTACATATTCTGTAAGTTTAAAGTTAGAAACATGGGAAGCTGAAATAGTTCGCTTTCATGTGGAATTAGAATTCAATATCTCACTTCCAATGTTCCATGGTGAGGAGCTCCGTTATGACTATACTTGCACATCTACGACTTGGTAATGAAATTTCAGTTCTCATTGATGCCAAAATTTTGCTTCTGTGTTAAAGTTTCATCCATGTTACTTGAGTTCGAGAATCTGGTCTTTTCAGGCGCAATTCTACCGCACCACTCATAATAGGCCCAAGTTGGGACCCTTTTCTTTCTTTTCCTTTTCAAGCTTTTCTCTAACATCTTCCTTTATTGCTACTCTCTTTTCCCACTGGAGGCTACTATCAGTATCATAGTTTGCTTCTTCAGCATGTCATAAGATTTTATTCATCCTTCTCATGGCTTGCATACTTTGTGTGTTTCTGGTAAGTTCTACTGTGACCTTTGTTCTTCCTCTAGGGTTGCTGTTCTTAATGAAAGATATTGTAAAATATATTTAGTGATGTTGAAATCTTACTTTTTTTCTTGGTAAAAATGCTTTTGAGGGGTGCCTTTTCATGATTTGTTGTTCTATGTTCTATTTCAAGCTGGAAAATCCAAAGAATCTGTTGATTTTTCGGATTTGTTGAGAATCAACAACAATAAATTCTCTTTCAGAGTTTAATAATCTGGTGGAATTAGCAATGCATATAAGTACATACGAGATTCTGTTGTCCTACTGCCAAAGAAAGCCAGAATTGTTGAGAAATGGCAACAAGAGAGTCCAGTTTAATTTGTCCTTGAATTAAACTGGAAATCAAATTCGAATTCTGTTCTCATAGCACCCTAAAATAGTTAAATTAAGTTTATTTCATCATGTGTATGTTCTCCCTACTTTGTAGGAGTCTAGTATGAGTTAATTGTGAGTTGTAAAATGGAAGACTCAGTTTCATGAGTCAATTCAGTTAAATTGGTTTTCAAATTGATTGAGAGAACTAATAGTGAGTTAATTGTCAGTGGTGTCACTAATGAACTCTGCCAGTGATACTCTAGTTAATTGAATATTTACTCATTAAAAACTCATGCATGTCGAATCAGAGAAAGATCGAGTTGAGACTAGAGTGAAGGGACAATGTGCTATTTGTTTTAGATTTTTCTGACTTGCACTGACAATGCATGCATTCAGGAACTAATCCTTAAGGGATTGCGCAGTTTTTAGAGGATTTATTTCCCTTTAAATACAAGCTATCCTCCAAAGGAATTACACATTAGAATAGAGACTTGGAGAGCTTGTGAAGAGGCTAAGTTTTGGCCTTGAGCTTGCTTATGAGTTGGAGATTGAATTTATCGAGTGCTGGGATTGTTCTAGAGAGAACAAGCATTGTAATTTCATTTTGATTTTCTAGTGCATTTTGTAATTTCATAATATAAACATGAAATACATAAACAACTAGTGCCTGCAAAGTATTGCTCTTTAAGAAATGAAATTGTATTTTGCTTAAAATGAATTGAAATGCTTTCAAATGGAAAGCCAAAATAACCCTGAAAAGTGAAACAATAAATTGTTAGCACAAGATATTATAAATGCTTTCAAGATGAATAAGTCTACAAATCAAAGCATGGAAACTATCTTACTAAAAAAGATACAAAAAGAACTCAAATGTTAGATGAAGATGACAACATGCAATTAAGTTTGCAACCCAAAATAATAGTTCTTGAAAATGAAATCAACCATTCATGACAATATGTAATTAAACCAAAAGACGAGTCAATTTCCAAGTACAAGAAAATTAAACTTGTTGCAAAAATTAAAAGGAATTAGTCATTACAATGCTTGCATCCAAAGTGCCTCTTGAAAAAGATTTGCATGTGTGACTTTAAACCATCAAGATTTGCAAAGTTACAATTGAATTCTAGTCCTCAGAGCTCATCGTCGCCCAAATGTTTGGATTTCACAATGAGGAGTCAATAGAGGTAGAGGGTCCCTAAAAGTCTATTCAACCAAATTAAGTTGGAGGTAAGTTTTAATGAGGCTTGGGGCCTTGCTATACTAAAATGCCTAGATGAAGTGCAAATTGTGTTAATTCCCCAAATTAAACTAATGCTTCATGCAAATGCTTCAAAGAGAAATAGTTTAGACAATTTGAGAGCGTACGCATGTGGGAATTTAAATACAAGATTAGTAAAAGTTTGCATGTGGAGTGAAATTTATTGATTTTAAGTATGCACAATATGAAATTAAAAGCTAAAAAGCTAAGGAAAACTAAAAGCAAGATTAGGCCACCCACAAGAATCCTCCTCTAAATGAGAAAGGGGGATGCCATGGGGAAAAAGCCCAAGCTCCCTCCATTTTTTTATTATTATCTTTTATTGGCGCTTAAAGCGGATAAAAATGCTTCTAAGAGGGCAACCCACAATATGAGAGAGATCTTTACAAAGATGGGACTCTAACAAAGCTAGACTCTCTCCCAAAAAATATAACAACAACAAACTTAAAGATGGAAAAAACTCTCCAAAAGAGATTCACAAGGCTCAAAAGGCCCACGGCCTAGATGAGTTTGCAACTCTCTTCCAAGTGCTTATGGCATCCCTAGAAATCAGTCTTTGGATAGCGTGAGGTGGTTCTTCATAGACATGAGTGAGTAGTTTTCCAAAGCTTCTCCTCAAGCTCCTCGTTGCCCAATGCTCAAGCCTATGTGCTGCAAAACACAAAAAAGTACCAATTGTCATAGGAAAAAGAAACCAAAACAAACTTAGAATTTAATATACAAAGTACTAGCTCAAGTAATGGGAGTGAATCCCATACTTGCATAGCTTTGGAAATGACTCTTGAATAGAAGATATAACTTTGAAAGAACTAGAATCAAAGAAGTATTTTTTTGAATTTAAATGGATGATCAAGTAGCTATGGACTAAGAAAACTCCCTTTTGCTCTTTGTTTGATGGAAAACTTGGAGTGAAAAAATGGTTGAGTCTTGGATCGTAGTGACTCTAGGAGTGAGTTGATCTAATTGAGATTCCTCCCACTTCCAGATGGATTCTTGCACACAATACAAAAGATTTTTCCTACACACTTGAACACATATTAGTTTGCACAAGATTAGAGCAATGTAATGAAAAAGATAAACCAAACATTCGTCCTAAAATGAATTGGCAAGCTTATCCCTAGAATACTACTATAAATCAATAATATGTGCAAGATAGCTTGCACACATCAATCCAAGCATGATGGCGAGTATAAACTATTATTAATTCAACATGCGAAAGAAATTAAATACAAGAGCAGTAGTATGAAAGGACATCACCTCATAACGCCAAGAAAACACCAGCTAGATAGCCCCAAAGTCTTGATTGTATTAAGAAAGTATGCAAGTAAAAAATGACAGAGTTTCCTCAAGCCCAATAGCTTATTACATGATACAATATGAGAGCCCATGGCTCTATTATATAGAGAGTTGGGAGCAAATCCCAATGAAGGCCTCTCTCTTTGCTATGGAACCAGACAAGGCCCCGGGCCCCGACGGTTTCACTGCCGGTTTCATTCAAACTTGTTGGCAGATAGTGGAGAAAGATCTATGCATAATGATAAGGAAATCCAAAGAGTGCCAGAAAATTGGGGGAAGCACTAATTCGGCCTTCCTGGCCCTCATCCCCAAGGAGAAAGGAGCCAACTCCTTCAGCCAGTTTCGTCCTATATCTCTATGCAATATAGGCTATAAGCTGATCACTAAAGTTATTGCCAACAGACTAAAAACCATTCTTCCGAATATCATTCCTGCGAATCAGGGAGGATTTATCAAAGGAAGACAGATTGTGGACAACTTTGTCCTGGTCCAAGAGGCAATCCACTCCAGTATGGCCCGCAAAGAGAAAGGCATGGCTGTCAAGCTAGATCTAGAAAGTGCCTTTGACAGAGTGAAACACAGTTTTCTTTTTGAGGTTCTGCACAAATTCGGGTTCGATCCCAAATTCGTCAATTGGGTTAAGGCCTGTATCAGCGAGCCCTGGATAGCCCCTCTGGTGAATGGGAGAGCCTCAGATTTCTTCAAAGCCTCTCGAGGATTGAGGCAAGGGTGTCCATTATCCCCCCTGCTCTTTGTCCTCCAAGCTTCCGTCCTCAGCTTTCTTCTGATCAAAAAGCAACATGATCAAGACCTTTTGGGCCTTAACATTGCGAGAGGCGTTAACAACATAAACCACGCGTTATTCGCAGATGACTCCCTCTTGCTGGGTGTTGCTACTGTGTCCTCTGCTAAAAGCTTCAAAGAAGTGGTTGATCTTTACCGTGAAGAATCAGGAAGTAAGATGAACAAAGGTAAATGCCATATATACTGTTGGAATACCCCTGCTTCCTCATTGCAGGCCATTTCCAGTTGTTTTGGTTTCGCGGCTTCCTCATCTTGGTCCTCCTTCAAGTATCTTGGTCTTCCTATCTTTCTACATCGTGCTGTCAACAGAGATTCGCTGCCCTTGCTTGAAAAGTTCGAGGCTAAGATACATTCCTGGGGCTTTAATTGGCTTAATCTGGCTGGAAAGTCAGTTCTTATCAAAGTTGTCCTTAACAGCCTCCCCATTTACCAATTTGCAGTCATGCTAGCCCCCGCAGGTATTATGAAGAAAATGGAGGATCATATCAGGAAATTCTTTTGGAAAGGCGGGAAATCCAACGAAAAGAAAATCCCTCTATTAAGCTGGAATAAAATTTCCATGCCCAGATTGGAAGGTGGTCTGAACTTCAAGAACATCAGCATGCAAAACTTGGCTTTGGGTGCAAAATTGATCTGGAGGATTATAGCCCCAAAGTCGGGGTGGGCTCAGATCGCTTTGTGGAAAAAATTCTTCCGTGGGCAGAGGAAAAGATGTCTTGATCACCCCAGAACAAATATTGGCTCGCCTATTCAAAAGCTCTGTGCAAAATCCTTCTCCCTCATCAAGGATCACGCGCATTGGATTCCTGGAAATGGTAAGCAAATCAGAATCTGGGAGGATCGTATTATGGGTTGCAATCCTCTGTCTGATGATAGATCTCTGACAGCGCTGAAGGATTGGATGCAGAATTCGGGTTACAATACTCTGTGGGACATTTCTAAATGGGAGAATGGTTTCTGGCGCAGCTGGATAGATTTTGTGACTCCCCAGTCCCTATCCAAAGATCTGTCTATATTCTTGGAATTCCTCAGTGGTAAGGCCCCTACGAGAAGCAGAAAGCAAGACAGTCGTGGTTGGGGCTCGTCGACTGGGCGATACTCTGTGGCTCAGGGATATAGACAGCTGTTAGCGCACCCACATGTTCCCTCTGACCCGAAACCTTGGAAAGGAGTCTGGCATCAAAGCTCATTACCAAAAATAGACTATTTTTGTTGGCTTCTTTGCCACCAGCGCATATTGACGGACGACAGACTTCTCAAAAGAGGTTATTATGGTCCTTCTCGCTGCTCTTTGTGTGGCAATCAGTCAGAATCCGCTGCGCATTTGATGTTGCATTGTAATTTTGTGGGCAATCTCTGGAACGCGGCTCTAGGCTCTTGGCAGGCGGACGTCATTCTTCCCAGCAATATTCCTGAGCTATTTTCGAACTGGAGGGCGTTGTACCCTGGAGGCTCGCTCCAAAATGCTCACATCAAAACTGCCTGGTGCATCCTCCCCAAGTTAATCTGCTGGTTTACCTGGTTGGAGAGAAACCAGAGGATCTTCAGGGATAGAAAGAGAGATTATAATTCTGTCTGGATTAAAATTAAAACGCAGTTAAAGGAATGTGTTGGAGATCAGTTGGATGGGGCAGGTCTGTGCGACCGCGACTCAGCCTGGTGCGATTCCTTGGACCTCCGCTTCATCAAAACTGTCAGGCCCCTCGTCCTCCCTAAAGTTTGGCAAATTCGCCTCAACGCTTCTGATTTCTTGGCTTTCTGTTCAAAGCAGGTTCACTCTTTTCTCTTCTTTGATGGGGCTGCCAAAGGCAACCCAGGCAGAGCCGGTGCAGGTGGTGTTGTCAAGAGAGCGGATGGCAAAATTGTTCTCAGATTTGCCTGGGGTGTGGGCCTAAACACCAGTATGCAAGCCGAAGCTCTGGCCCTTTTCCAAGGTCTGAAGCAGCTCATATCCCTTGGAATCAAGGATGCAATAGTGATAGGAGACTCGCAGACCATCATAAAAATCTTCATTGACAGCTCTTCCCCATCTGATCTTAGATTGTCCAGATTGATCACCAGAGCAAGAATCCTTTCAAATTCCTTCCAGAGTTTGAATTTCTATCATGTTTTGAGAGAAAACAACAAAGAGGCAGACGTGGAAGCTAATAAAGCAGCCCTTCTTCCCCTCGGAGTCATCCTCAGAGAAGGCGAAGAAAGCTGGGACCCCATTCCTTAATCTCCTGGTGATTATGTTTTACTGTCTCTTGCTGAAGCAGTTTGTTTGCACCTTTATTTCTGGTAAAATTGAGGCCGTTGCCCGTAAGTCATTTTGTAAAAATTCCTGGCGTAGCATAGGAAAAGAGATCCCGGACTTGAGCAAAGAGCTCACTGAATATTGCTCTGCACATTGTAATCAGAATTATGGCATTATGGCCAGAAAGTAATATATCTCTCTAACCGTTTCTGTTAAAAAAAAAAAAAATAGCATTAAAGGTGGAAAATGATGCCTATCAATGTATTTCAACCACTTTATTAATGTGGCCATGCTATTTTTATGGCTATCTAAATCACAAACCACCTAAACTTTCAAAGCTTATATGATTGACCTCTAACTTTGAGATATCCATATTTAATTTTTAATAATTTGAATGCAATAATTTTTTAGCTCTTAATAGTGAAAAATAATTACATTATGAAATAATCATCACTATAATAATAAAAATCAAAAGATAATCAAGTTCATCTAAGATCAATTACTACTAAAATGATTAGGAAAGATTTGTCCAACTATGGCTACCAATCCTTTATAAGTTTATTCATTTTTTTTGGCTGAAAATAACACACACAGAGTGAAAATAAGAGCAAATTTGGCTAAATCTATATAAGAGGAGCATAACTTATTAGATTACAGAGTTGCCACAACAGCGACAAGCAAATTGCCATAATGTTGACTAGTGAATTGCCGCAATAGTGACTCAGTGAGTTACCGCAATGGGTAAAGCAATTAGTTCACATGTTACAGAAACTCGTTGGTTCATTGTTGCGGCAACTCACTGGCCACTGTTATGGAAACTCGCTTGTCATCGTTGTGGTAGCTCACTGAATTTTTGTTAACAGAATCAACGACAACCAAAAAAGGAATGTAACAAAATCTAGTAGTAATTTACCTCTGCTGACTGAATTTCGACAATATGATGCTCAAGAAATAGGCGCGACATATTCTAACCAACCCAAATTGTTTTAAACCTGAAACCTAAAAATTTGTAAATATAATAAGAAAATTTGTTAGAAATATTCCTAACAGGATCAAAACAATGTAGAAAATTCGTAAAAAAAATGTAGTAAATTTACCTTTACTGCAAACAAAAAGAATTCCACAGTTGGGTCATCATTTCTTGTTGCAAACAGAAAGAATTCCTGCAATTGGGTCAACAATTCTTGCTGCAAATGGGAACAATTCTCTCCCCTTGTTTCTTTTTCCTACCTTTCACACAAACATAAAGAATTCCATAGTTGGGTCGTGTCTTCAATTCTTTTTGCAAATATATTCCATTCCTAGGTTGTGGAGACTACGATCTGCAAACAGAAATGGGCGAAATTTGAGGGAGTCTCGGCAGAAGAGAAAGAATAAAAATGTGGACGAGAAACGATAGAAGGGGCATTATCATTTGAATATTACAGATGAGTTTTTCTAGAGTTAAATACTATGGATTTTCACGAGCGAACAAGATTCTAAAATTGTCAACTCTTAAAGACAAGTCAAAGAGTTCAGAAGGGAGGAATGGAGTCCATAAATTTTATTGTCTCGCTGACCATCAACTCGACTCTTTTTTGAAACATTTTGAAATTCAAAATGGAGCACCTCCCGCATATTCGAAATTCCCATTAATTCGCCATTGAAATTTTCTATGTGTGGTAGGCGAGACATCCCGTCGTTTGTCCTGTGGTAATCTGGCATAGAAATGGTAACTAGAGGGTGAAAACAAATTAATCTTTTCATTAATGGCCATTTTATGTAGTCTGTCTAGGATCTTATAATAAACCATTTTGGGTGATCTATAAATTGAGATGGGGTTACTATCTAAGAAGCGTGGCAAGGTTGGTGGATCAGATCAATCCAAATCATCTTTGGAACCTACCTCCTATGGTTTGTTGGGGTATATGGACAACTCGTAACAGAACAATTTTCAAGGATTAGTCTTCATTCCTTGAGTGAGTGACGAGCAAAATTTGCATTGATTTTGAGCTTATTCTAGTGGAGAAAAACATTAAAGTCCAGCAAGTCATTACTGAAGAAGTGATTGATCATTCCTATCTATGGGCATACTTTGGTGGAGCTACTTCAATGAATGGTTCCTGTGGTGGAGGGGTAGTCCTTGTTTTACATGAAAACCACTTTTTAAAGCTTCAAAGTGGATTGGGGAAGAGTACAAACAATTTTATGAAACTTCTTAGCCTCAAACTCTTTCTGTTTTCTATTGAAAAGGATATTTTATCATTGCATAAATTTTTTGATTCTATGGTCATTATCAATTGGTTTAATTATTTGCAACATTGTCACATTCACACATTGATTCCCATTCTTAAGGAGGTTCTTGTGCTTAAACAAAATTTTAATCAGATTATTTATCACCATATATATCGGGAACACAATATGGAAGCATATTTTCTCTCTAAAGTTGGTTCTTCATAAGCTTTGGGAGTCTGGAAAATTAGTGAACAGGCAGATAACACCTCCGCAATTTTCTTTCACAAACCTTTCATTGAAGGGCTTTAGGTGGATGTTCTAGAGACAATTCATAATTGATTGATTTCCTTCTCTTTCTTTCAGCCTTGTTGATTTTTTTCGACATCTTTAAGACATGTAAAACTTAAAGTATGTATCGCCATATGTTTTGGTTTATAACCTCGTTGTTGATGGATGCTTATAGTTTATTTTTTTGTTTCGGTTATGTTTTAGTCTCTTACTATGTCAGAGAGATTTAAAGGACTCAGTAGCTGCTTATGTTTTATTTAGTGTACCATGGGCACATGCAAATACATTTTTTTTTCTAATAATGAAGTTTAAGTCTTTTTTTAATATATATATATATAATTTTATTGACTTTAAAATTATAATTATATATATGGGGTTAAAATAATTTACATATCTTAAAAATATAATATATTATTATTATTATTATTATTATTATTATTTTGAATTTAATTGAATTATATATATTTAGCAACTTTATTTACATTATAAATATTAAAAATTTAATATATGAATATTATATTCGAGACTATATATTAAATTTAGTAAATTATAATTATATATATATATATATATATATATAATCAAAACTTTATTAGAAAATTTGAATCGAATTGAATTTAATTATTGTTGAACTCGAATTCGAACCCGAACCATTTGACATAGGCCATAACTTTTTGGTTAGAGCTTGGAATTGAGAAAGAGTACAATTATTGGAAAGCTCTTAATGAATGGATTGCATCCATATGCCTAGAAGTGGATTTAGATTCATGTTAAGAAAGGTGATTAAGAAGAAAATTGTGATTATCTCACCTTCCTAATAGATTTTAGGTGGTTCGGTATGTGACATGCCAAAAAACTAATTAAACGCTTATTACAATGTTTACAAAGAGATTTTTTTGGTGATGATCCAATTTCAATCAATGACCCTTTTTTACACGAAGGCATATCTTTCCATTAGATAGAAGAAAGCCCTTGTGAGTTCATGTAACAATCAATTGCATTTGATAATTCACACTATATATCTTCATTCGAGAAAAGCTAGAAAAACGAAGACATCCTACAAAATGTCTTATACTTTTCGATAAGATCATACATTAATGCAACCATTTGTCTGTGGATGTTGGATTAGTGCAACCATGGCAAAGTAAACAATGTTTGCCCACATGTTAAGACTACAGAAAAATGATGAACAGAGTGTGATCTATGTCATGAATTATTTTAATAATGCAATGTAACTAACATCATCTCTTTATCCATTCTTAATTCATATGCTTCCTACATTTTTAATAAATCCTAAGTAATAGTATCTACTTAATCTTCTAAACCATAACAATACCATTTCCCATAGGCATCAAAGAATAGGATAGGTTCAAGTATTGAAATAACATCGACATATTTTTTGTGCATTTACATTTACAATTGATAAGTTATTACTAAAAAATAAAAGACATTGGCTTATTATTAATGACATTCCACATTTAAATTGAGTAAGTTAGCAATACAAGAAAAAATAATTTCACTATGTTTCAAGTGGCCTTTCCATTTCAAATTAACGGGTTGCTGATACAACAAAATTTAGCGTTTGCATGCAAAAAACAATCCCTAGAACATGAAGTAATTTCAACACATAAGAAAACAAATGGGTAGAAAAAAAGATATAATACTAACATGTAAAAACTAACATTGACATATTACAAGATTAATGTACATTTAAAATTCAATTAAGTTCAAGTGATGAAATAATGTCTATATCTTTTAAATAAAGTTTTAGGTTAAAATTCGCATTATCTAAAAAAACATTTATCTGAAATCTTGTAAAGAGTACAAGAGTTATGCTTTATTCAAATTCTTTTAATTGATGCCAACTTCATACATGGGTTATGTTTCTTTTCTTATCATATAACAAATTCCATTTCACAATCAAGATGACTCAATTTACATTATTAAAAGTCATGAAAACTTTTAAAGGAAATAACAACTTCAACTTTCGCTCCCATTGAAATATCTCCATTTGACATTGATGGCACCGAACAAACCGTATATCTCATTTTTTCCGGTACCAATTTAGGTGGTTTTAGCAACATTTTCTTATTTTATGGAATTATGAGAATGAGCCGATAATATAATCAAGTGGAGTTAATTTTGCATGTAATTTGTTTTTTTTATGGTGACACTTCATCTAGTTAATTCATATTTTTTGACAAATGCTTCTACCCTAACAAGGGGTTCGACTTTTCTTCAACTTTTTAGAAATGGTGTTTATCCTTAATGCAACATCTTTTATTTATGTCCTAAACAACAACATTGTTCCCGTTACCATTAATCCTCGATTTCAATAGTTGCTCTAGTTTAAGTTGTATTTTAAATATCGATCTCTTTAACTTATGTCATTAATGTTTTATTTTTATTAAATTTCATAACATGAGGATGAAAACTTTTAAAGGAAATAACAACTTCAACTTTCGCTCCCATTGAAATATCTCCATTTGACATTGATGGCACCGAACAAACCATATATCTCATTTTTTCCGGTACCAAGTTAGGTGGTTTTAGCAACATTTTCTTATTTAATGGAATTATGAGAATGAGCCGATAATATAATCAAGTGGAGTTAATTTTGCATGTAATTTGTTTTTTTTATGGTGACACTTCATCTAGTTAATTCATATTTTTTGACAAATGCTTCTACCCTAACAAGGGGTTCGACTTTTCTTCAACTTTTTAGAAATGGTGTTTATCCTTAATGCAACATCTTTTATTTATGTCCCAAACAACAACATTGTTCCCGTTACCATTAATCCTCGATTTCAATAGTTGCTCTAGTTTAAGTTGTATTTTAAATATCGATCTCTTTAACTTATGTCATTAATGTTTTATTTTTATTAAATTTCATAACTTGACGATTGAACCAATTAAACTTATAAGGATACCATTAGTCATATTTTTACAAAATTATACATAAAAACATCCATTGTAATTAATAATTTTATACAATAAAAAATCCAACATCCATGGTCATTGATAATTTCATACTTGTAATAAAAAATCCAACAATTTCTCTCTTCTTAATCATGTTTGAAAGCTCCTATAAATCCTATATCGACTCCACATGCAATGCATTCAATCCTATATCGACTCCACATGCAATCCTATATCACTAAAATGTCAATTTTGTCATAAATACCCAAACCTATCCTTGAAATGTCAATTTTGTCATAAATACCCAAACCTATCCTTGAAAGCCCATCATTAATACTAGTTGTCACCTCCATTAATGGCATCCTCGGACAACCAAATATATGACGTTTATCCATGAAAATTGGTTAACTAAAATACCCGCTTGACATAATGGAAAGGAAAGGAATTAGAAACCACTTTGCCTCTAAATAAGTTATAGAAGTAAGGTTCTCATGGTTAAGTATGAATACAAGTTTACACTTTCTAGATGAAAGTGGTTGAATTTATTGTATGGGTTAGTTTTTAAAATATTGAATCATTAAATAAAATTAAATATTTTTTAAACATTAAAATGTAATTTTTAAATAATATTTATTTTTAAATCATTAGAAGATTGTATTTATAAGATATATAATAATCAAATTATATATATATAGTTATATATATTTATTTATTTACTTATAAAAAATCTTATATTAATTTAATGTTTAATTTTATTTTAACTTTAAAATTAAATTATTAATCTCTAACTTTTATTGATAAAAAGATAATAATAATTTTAAAAAAACATTCATTAAGATTTTAATTATAAACTTTTGCGACTAATTATTTGGAGTATGTTTTAAAATTGTTTATGTTTGGTTAAAAACTCGACTTCTTTGAATGTTAGGAAATATGGTAAAGTTTTATCACGTAAAATATGTCATATAAGTGAAAGCTTCCCACTTAAAAATGTAATATTCTCCTTTTTTGATGTGGTCAAAATGGACGGAATCTATCTATGGTATTTACCATGATATTTTCCAATGGGATTTTCCCATAATATTTTCCTTCATTTTTTGAGGGAAAATAATAAAATAAGATTTCTAGAGACCCCTCGAGCCTATTAAAGGAGATAGGAGCTAGGCATTTGGATCATTCGAAGTTTGTCTATCTTATTGTATGTTCGTTTAGAACTTTGCATGGCCAGTTCTACCTTGATCTCGGGACGAAAACCCCACGGTGACATTTGTGTGGTGCATCCATCCAGGGTCCACCATTGTGCTTCAGTGCCTTTGTTTTCTCATTTGTTCAGCAGTCACACATGCCATTGCAGGGGCTCCAATATTATTGTATGTGCATGTACTAATTTCTTCCATTAATAATATAAATAAAGGGTTGCATTTTCAAATTCTTGATTGTGTCCGGTGTTTTTTGAGTGCAAGCATTTTTAGAACACTAAAGTGTGCTAGACCTATCAATAATTTTGACGTTTGGGATCTTACAATGGTATGAGAGTTGTGCATCTTGCCAGCTTGAGGGTTATAATCAGTGGATCATATATTTTTTTAATTCTTGTCGTAAGTTCTATAACAACCCTGGTGAAAATTCCATGTAAAAATATATAAGACCACGGTTGATGAGACACTTATTCCAAGCTGAATGTTGGGTAGGTCATCCTAGTGTGGGTGTTCATTTGGTTGTTTATGGCTAAGGAAATTGGAAAAGGCAATGGCTAAGGCTTTGGAAAGGAAAAATGGCATTTTTGGCACATTTATTTATGAAAATAATGGAAATTAGGAGAAAAGGAAGGTGAAAGGTCACAAGTTGCATGTGAGGAGGAAATTGAAGGAAAATAATGGAAAATGAAGAAAATAGAGGCCTCATTGATAAAAAGGCTTTCGATGATTAGTTGGAAAGCTTGATCGGTTCAGTTTTGGAACTCTCTCATTATTTCCTCTCTCTCTCACACACACTCTTGGACACTTAGAGTTTTCTTGGAGCACTTTGGCATTGGAGCAAGAAAGGAAAAGAAGGAAAGATGAAGCAAAGATCAAGCAAGGAAAGGCAGGATCAAGAAGCCACAGTAGGCTTCATTGCAGGTATTGACTTGCATGTGTATTTTCCTTGCTAGATTTGGCATGCATGAGATTGCATGTGTTTCTTTTCTACCATGGCATGGGTTTTGCCAGGTGTGACAGTATTTTCAACCTAGCCTTGCCATTTCCTGATAGCTTTGATGAGATGGGTTCTCTCATATGGTTTATGTGGGATGACCGGATTGGATTCGAAGCTAAGTGGGGTGGATCTCCGAATTGACAAACACATGGTCTGAGTGGTCCCTGAACCGAACTAAGGGTCACAAAGCCACTAGCCTAGTAGCCCCTGAACCGGACTATGGGTTGCAATAAAGCTAGGTTGTGTGCCTCGGTGGGCCTAGGAATCCTTGTCGATGAATGGCAGGATATACGGTAAAGCCAAGAGGTGTATTTTCTCTCTATTGGGCCTATTGGTCCTGGGATGGGATGCATGGTAAAGCCTGGAGAGTATGTCTCAGTGTAGGGCCTAGTGATCCCTAGATCGGAATGTGGATGCACAGTAAAGCCTCAGAGACTAGGAGGCACTCAAATTCCTCACAGTGTAGGCGGAGAACTCTAGTGGCATCCATGTTGATTGGTGTTTTTGGTGTGTTCTATGAGTTCCACATTCATGCTTGGAATATGACACAGGGGTGATTGCTTGAAGAGAGACTTGGCTCAGCCAATCTATGGTCGGGTAGAACATGGTAGTCCCATCTACGGTTGGTTCATTTCACTCATTAATGAGAAATTCAGTCCCTTGATTTTCATGTGCAAATGTACTGATGTCTATGTGGATCTTGATGGTTGATATGTTTATGGTATCTCTATTCCTATTATGTTGGTTATATGTACATTTTATGACACCAATTATGTTTGGCTCTCAGCATGCTTTTACTTCCATATGAATGGATAATGTGTCTATGACCTAATAGAGAATAATGCAACAATTGACATGAGGGAACAATGGTTCAGAGCGATTCTTAGATAAGTATGAGATCCCTACACCTAATTCTGTTTTTTACACCTGTAGGTTACATGTTGATGATGTGTTTGACGAAATTCTTGTCATAGCTAGTAGGGATTTGTTTATGGGTTTGTTCAGTTTATTTCTTGTGCACCATTGTTTCCTTCTACTTTTACTGATCCTAAGTTGTCACTCCATTCTGGGCAGTGGCTTGGACTCTCAGCCTGAAAAAGTGGCTTAAATCCCATGGTCGCTGGCACATAACTAGAAATTTTGGTCTTTGGTCGCTGGTAGGCAAGTCTATGAGAGTGACTTTAGGTTGTTGGTCGCTCCCTTTCCCATACCATGAGAGCGATTATGGCCTAAGAGATCCAGAACATCAGTGGGACCCAGGGACAGGCTGTCTGAGTGGCTGACTTGTCTCATGAGGGTTTTGTTGATGATGTTGGATGACTCTTTGTGATGTTTTGTCAATTACACATCTTTAAGGTCACATAGGAGGTCGAATCTGATCATAGTAGTCTATCATCTCATGTTTACCATGGTTTCCATGGTTACTTGGGTGGATGTGGGAGGAGGGTGTTTCAAGTTCGATGGATTTATGTTCACCCTAACCAACATTTTCCCATCTTCGGTGGTACTAGCGGTCACCCTAGATTAGTCAATTATTTTAACTGGTTTGTATGGTGGTTTGAGATCAGAACTAGGACTGTCATATGAGATCTAACATCTTGAGCTTCTAGAAGGGATATAGAGGCAAGTTCTATAAAATTTGAAGGAAATCAGCTCAGAACTTAGTTTAGAGGTAGACGTTAAGCCAAATTTTACCGAGGGAGTTATTTTTTGTCTCGTGTATGAAATTTCAGAAACGGTCAGGGAAAGTCTTGTACATTTTGATGGAGATTGAATTTGGAACATTAAGGGCAGGCATTTAGTACATTCTTTCTTTTATGTTCATGAGTTTTCAGAAGCTGTACTTGGAAAATCCTATGCATTTTGAAGGAAATCTACTTTGAGACTTTAAAGGCAGGTGCAACCATTTCTTGAGAAGGGGCAGAGAAACCAAAATAGGCCACTCAAACTTGACCGAACTGACATGGCTTTTGCAGATTGAGTGTAGGGGTCTGATATCATGATGGAGATATTGAATTTAATAGTAGAAGCCCTACAAGGATTGAACAACATCATGCTTCCTACCTTTCAGAAGCAATGCAAAATCTTATAACTCATGGCAGAGTTTAGCTTTGGCACATTCATGCTGAACCTGGAATGTGATGACTTAATCTTTCAGGTATTCCATAACTTTTACACCAACAATAGATCAGTTGATCCGTGTCAAAACAAGCATGCAAAATATTGTGTCCTTGTTCCTAGAAGGAGATGGAGAAATCTACAAGATACTAAGATCCAAACTTTTGACCATTTGGAGGAAGGAACTAATTGTATCACCAATTTCCTATGATCTGGTGGGGAAGTTGGTCATGCAAACATAAAATTTCTCATAAGGGTGTTGACTAAGAAGGAGCTTAAAATGATTAATGGAGCAAGAAAGAACAAAGGTAGTAAAACTTGCAGCAAGAATGAACTAAGAAGGAGAGGACTATGTTTTATTTGCAAGGGACCTTGGTAACTCAACCATTCATGTCTAGGTGATAAGAAGGAAACAAGGGAAGAACAACTGGAAACTCCTTCAGATCATGGGAATCATTTATAGCTAGGTTCATTGGTTTTCAGGAGAGCACCCAAAAGGATCTGAGCAATCAAGTACAAATGGTGAGCAGCTGCACATTGTTTTTTAGAGAGAATTATAGGACAAGCCGATGATAATCAGTCAGCTTGACAAAGTATATGGGGAAATGAAGGAGGTAATTATTCCTAATGATGTGGTAGACTCTTGTACAATTGAGTCCATATATATCCAGGAGGACATGCATAAAGAGTATGGGAAATCAAGTGTAGATAAAAGTCCACCAGTACATCCATGTTTCACAACCAGAGAGGGTGAACAACAAATTTTTCCCACACGTGGAGAAAGCCAAGAAAAATACATTCAATGAGACTCAATTGAGGAGCCAATAGTAATAAACTTATATTATGAGCATGATCATGAGGGGCAGCATGAAAAATATAATATGCAGGTTGAGCCATTTCTAGAGGGTCAGTCAAAGGTTCAAGCTAGAGCTATGATAGTTGAGCATATGGTGCATACAGGCATAGAGGCATTAAGGAGACGCACTAGAATTGTCAGTAAAGGACTTTCGGGAAAAGATCATGCATTTCAAGACAAATCTTATGAAGTTGAAACAGAGAGTCTAGACAGTCTGATACATTGTCTTACAAGAGAATAGGAAAATTGAGGATCTCATAGGGGTAAGTGTCGAATCAATGACCAAGTTGTATAGTGTTGAGGAATGACTCATGTCCCTCACAAGGTAGCGAAAGGAGTACAGTTGGGAGTTCTAGAGTAGCCTTCTACAGGAGTACATAGTTAAATCTTGAAACACTACCAACCCGCCTTTATACATTGGGGAGAGCAGGTCAAAGTTCTCCAAATGGATCATGTTGGGTGGTCAAGTGGAGCAACATGAGTTAAGCATCATTCAGCATCAAAATAGTAGAATTATTCCATGTGCAGACATTCCTACATTAGATCATTCCCACGAGCTTTTTTGGCGAGAGATTATGAGTTGGAACTCTATCGATGGCGTGATTCCTAGGAGGATACCCTTAGCAAAGGGCATAGTGCAGCTTGGGCCCTTAGGCACAGGAAGTGATGAAGAGTTGAGATGGTATCATAACTCACATGTCCCATGACTTAGGTGGCAATGGGATCCAGGTGAGTCTATTGAGGCCATGATTGGGTGGAGGATTGTTTGGGATCTAGGTATCAAGGGATCCATTCAGAATCATTTAGCATGGAGGTATGGAATAACACACTAGTTTGTATGGGATCCAGGTATCAGTATGCAGATGTTTTTGTTGTGGATAGAAGTGGATTGCTTTAGGGCAAGCAATATTTGGGTGAGGGGATTTGTAATATTCCCTTTTCTTGATGTGGTCAAAATGGACAGAATCTACCCATGGTATTTACGATGGTATTTTCCCATGGGATCTGCCCATAGTATTTGCCTTCGTTTTTTGAGGGAAAATAATAAAATAATATTTCTAAAGAGACCCCTCGAACCTATTAAAGGAGATAGGAGCTAGGCATTTGGATCATCCGGAGTTTGTCTATTGTATTGTATGTTTGCTTAGAACTTGGTGTGGTCAGTTCTAGCTTGATCCCGAGATGAAAACCCCGTGGTGAAATTTATGTGGTGGATCCATCCAGGGTCCACAATTGTGCTTCATTGTCTTTTGTTGAGCAGTCGTGCATGCCATTGCAGGGGCTCTAATATTATTGTATGGGTATGTAATAATTTCTTCCATTAATAATATAAATAAAGGGTTTCACTTTCAGATCCCCAATTATGTTCAGATTTTTTTACTACAAGCATTTTTAGAACACTAAAGTGTTCTAGATCTATCAATAATTTTGACGCTTGAAATCTTACAAAAAAATCACGTATAAGTAATTTTAGGTGAAATAGGTTCCTTAAATAAAGATGATTAGTCAATTTACATAAGCCAATAATAACCATCTCAATTGATACATTTTCTTACTTATTAAAAAAATTGTGATACATTTTCTTACTCGATAAAAAAAATATCCAATAATACTTATGAACATTGATGCACGTTATGCATCACCAAAAACATATGAAACAAGGAGGGTTGCACGGTAGCTAGTCCCTGCCTTAAGCGGGAGGAGCAAGGAGTGAGTGGTTGAGGACTGCATGGGTTGACTTCGAAGTTAAGGCAATTGAACAGGTAGTTGTTGTGCATGATTCTAGTATACTTATACTAATACAAGTAATTGATTACCTATATTAATACAAGTAACTACTCGACTACTCGGTTGGACTTGACTACTTCGCTTGGATTATAGGCTACTCAACTACTCAACTGGGCTTGGTTGGCTACCAGATCGACTGGGCTAGAAACAATTAGTGCCTATAAGTTCTACTCAGTGAATGGATTTCTTATCGGTGCACTTATAAACTCTTGTAAGTGCATTAAGCTCTGGTCGGTGCATGAATGAATGAAGCTCTATTTAGTGCAGCTAGTCATAGAAGCACCATCAAGGACTATGTTGAGACATTTTTCTTTTGTTGTTTTCTGGCAACAACAGACAACCATATGAAAGTTGCTTGAAGATTGAATTCTAATCTGGTTGTAGAGGGCATAGTAGAATGAAGAACATAGTACTAGCCCATTTGATTATGCCAATGGATTTGAGCACCTTTTGATTTTTAACTCGTGACTCAAATGGGTGAATATCGAGAATTCTTAGATGTTTCTTTTGGTGCAGCTTATTTCTAGCATTGAAGATTTATGTCTAGCTCTCAAACTGAAAAAGAGAGGCTGCAATTATAAAAGAAGAAGTGACTAACCTCATGTTAAACTAGATGAAATGGGTTGAAGACAGATGACCATAAAAGTAGACTTTAGATTCCATGTTCTATTGAGATTTCCATCAGCAGGGTGTTTTCAAATTAGTTGATGACATCGAACTGTTTGTTTCCAAGAAAGCTCTTTGCACGTTTCTAATTCAAATTTCCAATGACAATGCGAGGGCCAATGACTATGCAAGGGATTAGGCTCTAGTTTAAAAGAAAGTAGCTCCCAAATGACGTGGTCGATATTTTCCAAGGAGCTTGCTTTATATGAGTCATATAGAAGGTATTTCAGGTGGTTTTAATTCCCCCACTGAAAAGTCCCAAGTTGCCCATGTGTCCTTTTCACGAAAAGGATATTTTCAAGACTTGTTATCTAAATCTTGTTCTTGTGTAGACATGGTTTCTCCCCCCTTTAAAATTGTACCTAGTCACTGGACAAAGGACTTCAAAAACTGATGGGATTGGGCCACCTAAGGATTCTTTTTCCTTCAATGACAATTCATTCACGATACATGAATGAAGCAAACCTCTATGGAGGGGGTGTTTTTGTGGAAAACTACAAGGAAGATCCAATTTTGTCATAGAACAAAGAGAAACTTATCAAATCTTTGAAGGATTAAAAAGAAGAAACTTTGATCTACAAGTTCAAATGTCTTTGCTTGTTTGCAGATGTACTGGAATGGTGGATAACACTTTACAACACTAAGGACTTTGCAATTTTCTTCATTCTTGGGGATATTTCATTATCTACTTCATAAATCTTGAGGATAAGAAAAAAATAATGGAAGTCTTGTCGAAACAAACAGAGACTTCACCATCAAAAGGGAAACCAGACAATAAAATCCCAAATTTCTAGAGATTATGAGACAAGCAAATGGAAATATTGCCTAAACAACCCAAAAACAACTCTGAAAAAAGTCCCTTGACCCCACTCAAGGCAAGGGTTGAGTTTCTTTTGTTATTTTCTATCCACCTAGAGTATTTGTTGATAACAAGTCTTTTTTCCCCAGTGTAGTACATCCACTAAAGTAAGAATAACAACAAAAAGACTCAGAGTTTTCAGTGTGTTCCACTTTTATGTTTGCATTGCATTAATCATCCTGGCTATACTATTGGTACACAACTCACTAAATCGAATCTTCCACTGTTGGAGTCACCACTTGAGCACAATATACAAATCTGTTAAGGGGATGACAAGGGCATTTCTATAAGCATGCCCCATATCTGCTGCATGACAGTCATGTTTTTGGAAACCATGTTTTTGGTCACCATCTTTCAACAATTATCATGAATTTCTCTACTGAATCTGGAATTTGGTTTTGTCGAATCCCCATCGCATCTATGGTTTGACAAGAAACATAATGGAAAAGATAATTTGGTGTGCTTTCTTGCTTGGTTTGATCTCATCTTATCACAGAGAACCAACTTGACAGTTTCAATAGTTGACTCATAAGCTTATTGGATGCCACTATAACAGATGAGTTATGAGCAGGATTTTGTGCAACTGGTAGAGAGGGCTCCCATCCAAGGCTGAGCAAGTACAATGATCATATTAGAAGAAGCTTATGTGGGAAAAAAGTCAAAAATTGGTAAAAGCGATCGAGATTATAAATACAAATAAAGTCAATCATGAATGAGAAAAGGGCTATCAAGAAAGCATGGAACAACGTGATAAGTTGTAGAAGCAAGCTATGACACATAGATGAGTCATTTAATTGTTTCCTGAATAAAAGGCATGTTAATGGCTATGAGATGGTGGATAATGGCTATGAGAGGTGGAGAGGGGTCATGATCTCTGATATCTCATTTGGGATGTGCAATAAGGAGCTAGCAGCCAGTTTTTCCCTTGAAAAGGGATGGAGAAGGGATTTTTTTTACTCACCCAGAATCTGTTTTCAAGTGTCAAATTTTGAGGTATCAAAAGCACTGAACTAGAACATCATGTGCTTGTCAAACATTTCAGAGGAATAAAATGGTTGATATAGAAGTAATCATGCCCACAACTGGTAGCACTTCATTTCAGCTCTTGCATTTAGATAACAAGTTGTTAGAATCAACCACATGATAGGAACATAAATTTTGGCAAGAAACACCATAAGCCTTCACATTTTTTTCCCTTTTCAATGTATAAATGTCCTGAGACTCTCCCATCTTTGGTTTGACCATAAAGAGAATGTAGAAGCCAAATTGTTGTGCTTGCTTCTGCAAATATAGAAGGAGTTAAGCAACATTCGTTGAAGAGGCACCAGTGGATTAAGTTTAAGTGGTGTGATGTTTAAATTTTACTCTAGTATCAAAGGGAGTTGCACCCATAGGGAAGGTAGTAGGGGCAGAGGTGAGGTTAAAATACTCAGGACAGAACCTAGACAGAGGAAAACCTCTTATTCAAACAAGAGGAAAATGCTCGAAGGAACTCTGAGTAAGAAGCTAATAAGAGATGAATAAATGTACATGTAGAGGAATTTTGTCAGAAAGAGGATGATCATAAATAGAAGGTGAGCTTCATTAAGAGCACAAATCAATCGAACAACCTAAACAAATGGAAAGAGGATGACACTAATTCCTTGCAGGAAGGAGACCCGACATGTGTTTACAGGTAACCTGACCTGAGGCACCATATTAAGAAAACCCTAAGAAACACTTTCTAATACCCAATTCAATATGTTTCCTGAGAAACTTAGACGAAGCCTTGAAGAACGAAAAAGAGAAGAACTATCTCCACTTAAAGCTAATTATTAAGACCACTGAAGTCCCTAAAAATGTTCTCAAGGTAGAGTGAAAATTTTCTCTAAGCCAATTAAGAAAATGTGAATAAAATGGCCATTATATCTGTTCTATTTTTGTTGGTTTCAAAGGGTTTGAATTCTGGATTTCAGTAGGTAAAAGAATGGAAAGTATTCTGGTAAAGGCCCTTGTTAATGGTTGGATGTAAAAACCACTGAAGTCCCTAAAACCTTCTAAAAACCACCTAAGTCCCTAAAATATTTCTCAAGCTATAGTAAAAATTTGTTATAATCCAATATAAACTGGAATAAAGTGTCTATTATATTTTTTCTATTTTGTTTGGTTTTGAAGGGCTTAAATTATGGCTTTCCATAGGTAAAACAATGGAAATTATTTTTGTAAAGGTTAAGGGATGGATGTAAATACTATGTATGGTATGTTAGGATATTCCGACACATAGGAAATAGTTAAGTACAACTTGGTCTAGTATAGAGTTAGGTAAAGTGTGTTTCTTTACCTTGTACATTTTGTAACTTACAATCCGACGGTCACGATATGTAGTGATCCGACGGTTCATTCTCTCCTCGGTATTACCGACACTTGATCCGTGGCTTAACACCCGATTGGTCCATGATTTCTATTTAAAGCGCATGGAGGGTCATTGGTAGGGTAATCCGTCTATGAGAAAAACATATGTAAATTTTCATTCTTTTATTAATAAATTGCCTGAAGTGGCCGCGTTGGCTCAGGCCGTGGACTGTTTCCCTCTTTGAGGGTTTTAACCACGTCAAAAACACTGGTGTATTGATCTGTGATCTGTTTGTGAGAGGTGTCCTTTTGGTGTTCTGTCTGAGGAACTTACCCTGTAAATTCCTACATGGTATAAGAGCTATTTGAGGGCCGCATCCGTTGGTGATCCAAATCTGAAGTTGGTAGAACTGCATCCGACTGCCGTTTCCTAGATCTACTGTTTCTGACTGCTTTCGGGCCGAGAGGAATGCTCTGTTGTGTTGGGAGCATCTGTTCCAGTGAGGAACCCCTTTCGTTTCACGCGAAAAGGTTTCTGGTAGCCCTAGCTGCGTCATTTTTAAGATCTAGAGGTATACAGTGTTTATTTGCAGTTTACAGTTATTCTCTCTTTATTTATTTCGGTTTCGGTTTATTTAGCTTTTTTTATTACCGGATCTATACCTTTCATTTCTGCGTATGCTCTTTGCCTTGCGACTCTGTGTGATCTGGGCAAATCAGAAATAGAAAGGAAGGATTTTTCTCATGCGTATGCTCTTTTCCGTTGCGCCTTAGTGTGATCTCGGAAAATCAGAAACATTGAGGAAAATATTTAGTTTTTTGGCTAAAGCTAACTTTGAGCCGCGAGGTTATTTTTTTGAAAATATTTAGTTTTTTTGGCTAAAGCTAACTTCGAGCCACAAGGTTCGTTTTTTTTTTGTATGTCCGTGTTGGGTTTTGTGTTTTTTGTTTTGTAGGGAAAAAGAGCCTTCTCAAAGCAAGCACGCAACCCAAAGCATCAACCCCCCTCTCTCTCTCTCTCTCAAACTTTTTGTATAGCTCACTTGGTGCAAAGCTAATTTATGAGAGTAGAGGTCTTGGGTTCAAGTCTCCATTTTTTGGGGGCAGATTTTTTCATTTCCACACATTCCCGTACTTCGTCGGCGACTTCATCAATCTTTTTTTCAAAAAGCCATAACTTCTTCATCCGGAAGCCGTTTTCAGAACCGTTTTTTTTAAACGACCTAATTTTTCAAGATCTTTCCATTGGTACACTTAGTTTCATCATCTACAGCTTCAGTTTTTGTTAAAAATGGAAATTCCATGCCAAGTCATTCTTGATAACACTAACTACTTCCAATGGTGGTCCTATATTGTGGATTTACTTAGAAGTAAAGGTCTTTCCAGAATAGCCACAGGCCAAGAGACCAAACCGAAAGATAAAGATAAGGCAGCTAAATGGGAAAATAGGCAAGACCAAGCACATGGGTTGATAGGGATGTCTATTTCTCCAGATCTTAGATTCCATATTGCAGAACTTGATACTCCTGATGAAGCACTGCAACAAATTACTAAAGTCTTTGGAATTAAAAATGAACTTAAAGCCCATCAACTTGAAAATGAATTGCTTACATTGGACCCCAATAATTTTTCTTGCATTGAAGATTTTTTGTCCAAGTTCAAGACCCTTAGACTTCTCTTGGAAGGTGTTAAGGTTAAGAAAGAAGATAGTAGCCTTATCTACTCCATTCTTACTAAGTTGGGACCAACCTATTCTGTGTTTGTTTCCACCTTCCATTCTACAAGAGAAGCCTTCATTTCTCAAGGACAAACCTACAAGTCCCCTTCCTTTGATTCCTTTTGTGATTCTTTAATAAGAGAACAAGAAAAACTCTTACACCTTGGTCTTCTTCATCTTGGAAAATCTTCTAAGAAAGCATTAGCCGCCCAACAGCAACCAAATCCAAAGAATCCTAAGAAGTTGTATCCTAAAAAGAATGGTCCTAAACCAAACAAGGGTCCTAAGCAATTTCAGCCTCAAAATGAAAAATCATTTAATGATAAGACAAATAAAAACAAAGGGAAGAAGACTGATAGACATTGCAAATTTTGTAATCGAGATGGCCACTTAGAATCCAAATGCTTTAAGAAGATGGAAGCCTTGGAAGAAGCAATGAAGAAGCATAACATCCATTTGGAGCAATCTTCAACTTCAACTCCATCTTCAGGAATGGCACTTTTTGCATGTGGTTGTCAATCATCTCGGTCTGGCTATGCACTAAATGTATCTTCTTCTTCTCATTCTCATGAGTGGCTCATTCATTCTGGAGATTCTTATCACATGGCCAAAAACAAAGCCATGTTTTCTTCTTTAAATGATTGTAACACCAAAAATATATATGTTGGTGATGATAGATCTCTTAGTGTTGTAGGGATTGGAACTGTTCATCTAGACAATGGTCAGTTTAATGATGTATTATGTGTTCCAACCTTATCCTGCAACCTTCTATCTGTATATCAGATAACCCATTCAGGTGAAGGTAAAATCGTTGAATTTTCACCTCACGATGTTGTAATTAAGGACCTAAGAGATCCTAGACAGATTTTAGCTACTAGCATTGCTGATGATTCTACAAGGTTGTATAAGTTTCACAACTTTGGGTCATCAAATCTTCCCTCAGTATTTGTTGCTCATAATGATGAAGTGAGCAAACTTTGGCATGAGCGATTTGGTCACTTAAACTATCGCTCTCTTCAGAATCTATGTAAAGAAAATATGGTGACAGGTCTTCCCATGGTATCTTGCAGAGATGGTGTTTGTTCCGGATGTGTACTCGGAAAACATCATCGGGACAGTTTTGAAAAACGTGCCTCTTGGCACGCCTCAGCCCCTTTACAGCTCGTGCATAGTGATTTATGTGGTCCACTTCCAGTTGCTTCATTCTCTGGCTACAAGTATTTCTTAACTTTCATTGATGATTTCTCCAGACGCACTTGGGTATACTTCTTAAAACTCAAGAGTGAAGTATTTAACATGTTCTTGGCCTTTAAGGCCTTTGTTGAAAAACAATCTGGACGTCAAATTCTTAAGCTAAGATCTGATAATGGCGGAGAATATGTTAAAAACACATTCATCAACTTTTTCACTGAGAATGGAATTCAAATGCAACATACTGTTCCATATACTCCACAACAAAATGGTGTAGCTGAAAGGAAGAATCGCACCTTAAAGGAAATGGCTAATTGTATGCTTCAATCTAAAGGACTTAGTCTTCATTATTGGGCAGAAGCAATTAACTGTGCAAATTACATAATAAATTGCACTCCTACTAAGGTTTTAAAGAATATCACTCCAGAAGAATCATGGAGCTCAATCAAACCAGATGTAAGTCACTTTCGTTTTTTTGGAAGTGAAGCATGGGCCCATATTCCAGATGAGAAACATAAAGCTTTAGAACCAAAGAGTGAAAAATGTATTTTTGTTGGATATTCTGAAGATGTCAAAGGATATAGACTTATTCCACTTAAGTCCAAAAATGTTATCATTAGAAGAGATGTAAAGTTTGATGAAAATATATCAGCCTGCGAGCCTAGTTCGGCGGATGTGCCACCTCTCCCTATCTCTTCTACTTTTGAAAATATTTCTTCTTCAGATGATGAAAGCGAGGATGAAAATCCTCCCCCACCTTCTCAGGATCCTCCTTCAGCTCCTCAGCTTCCAAAATGGGTCCGTGCTACTCGGGATGCAGCAGGTGATCTTGCCGGTGATCCTACAGATCAGCGACGTACACATTCTCAGTTCGAGAGAGCCTCTTCTTTACTGGCTCAAGCTTCAGTGAATTATGATCCTGACACCTTTGCAGAAGCTTCAGGCCATCCAGATTGGGAAGCAGCTATGAATGAAGAATATCATTCATTATTGGCAAATGATACATGGGATCTTGTTCCCCTACCAAAGGGACGAAAACTTGTTAGATGCAAATGGGTTTATAGAACCAAGTATGGACCAGATGGGAAAGTTGATAAACATAAAGCTCGTCTTGTTGCTAAGGGTTTTTCACAAGTTGAAGGCATTGACTATACTGAAACCTTCTCCCCTGTTGCCAAAATGAACTCTATCCGCCTTGTTCTTTCCCTTGCTACCTCTTTCAAATGGGAAGTCCATCAGATGGATGTTAAATCCGCCTTCTTGCATGGGGACTTGCATGAAGAAATCTATATGGAACAACCTATTGGCTTTATACAAACAGACTCCAACCTTGTATGTCGGCTTAAGAAATCCCTTTATGGTCTCAAGCAAGCTCCTCGAGCTTGGTATGCCAAAATGGATAACTTTCTTTTAGAATCTGGCTTCTCTAGGTGTCATTCTGACAATACTGTCTACACCAAGAAAGTGGGCAAGTCTCTTATCATTCTTGTTCTTTATGTTGATGATCTTATCCTGACTGGTAGTGATTCCAACCTTATAAACCATGTGAAGTCTAGCCTTAAAAGGAAGTTTGAAATGACAGACTTAGGACACTTACATTATTTTCTCGGTCTTCAAGTCTTGCAATCCAAGGAAGGTGTTTCCCTTTCTCAGTCCAAGTATGCATGTGATATTCTACGCCACTTTCACATGGAAGACTGTAAGCCAGCCCCTTCTTCCTTTCTGTCTGGAGTCAAACTTTCAGTCACTTGTACTTCTCCTGAAGTTGATGCTACCTTATACCGTCAACTTGTAGGAAAACTTTTGTATCTAACCCATACTCGTCCTGACCTTTCCTTTGTTGTTGGCCTTGTTGCTCGGTTTATGCAAAACCCACATGAAAGTCATCGGAAAGCAGCTAAAAGAATACTTCATTATGTTCGACGTACAGTTCAGTTTGGGATTCATTACAGTGCCAAAGCATCTCCTCTATTGGTTGGTTTCACTGATTCCGATTGGGCTGGTGACCCTGATGATCGGAAGTCTACTGCAGGTTATGTGTTCACTCTTGGTTTAGGACCTATTACATGGGCTTGCAAGAAACAAGGTGCCATTTCTCTTTCTTTAGCAGAAGCAAAATATCGTGGTGCCGTAGAAGCTAGTAAGGAAGCCTTGTGGCTTCGTCAGATCCTGTCAGAGTTTGGCTTTCAGCAGCATCATCCGACTACACTTTGGTGTGATAATCAAAGTGCCATTCAGCTATGCAAAGATCCAGTCCAACATCAGCGCAGCAAACACATTGAACTGCACATGCACTTCATCAGAAAGTTCATTCATGACCATATTCTTGAAGTGAAATATTGTTCAACAGATGATCAAGTTGCAAACATCTTTACAAAGGCTCTCACAAAGGCGAAGTTCACTAAACTTCGATTTATGGTTGGAGTTCAGGAAGTTGTCACTAAGGGGGGATAGGCTCTAGTGCCTCCTTCCTTCTCCTATTGTGTCATATTTGTAAATCCTTCAATCCTATCCCAAGTTGTTCTTAAGGGGGGATGTTAGGATATTCCGACACATAGGAAATAGTTAAGTACAACTTGGTCTAGTATAGAGTTAGGTATAGAGTTAGGTAAAGTGTGTTTCTTTACCTTGTACATTTTGTAACTTACAATCCGACGGTCACGGTATGTAGTGATCCGACGTTTCATTCTCTCCTCGGTATTACCGACACTTGATCCGTGGCTTAACACCCGATTGGTCCATGATTTCTATTTAAAGCGCATGGAGGGTCATTTGTAGGGTAATCAGTCTATGAGAGAAGCATATGTAAATTTTCATTCTTTTATTAATAAATTGCCTGAAGTGACCGCGTTGGCTCAAGCCGTGGACTGTTTCCCTCTTTGAGGGTTTTAACCACGTCAAAAGTACTGGTGTATTGATCTGTGATCTGTTTGTGAGCGGTGTCCTTTTGGTGTTCTGTCTAAGGAACTTACCCTGTAAATTCCTACATGGTATAGTTTTCTTTTTCCTTAAAAAATGGTTTCGTCATCACTACACAACTGCTCATGTTGGAAACATAAGGGACTACTAAGTTTCAAATAAAAAGAAAAGACATGCAGGCATATGACTAGAGATATTTTAAAATTATCAGCATGAGTCCCCCTCTGGATACACTTTACCCTTGCAAACAAAGCACTTAAATAAAATCCATTCTTGTCAACCAAATGTATAATCTATGCAAAGTTTTATATCATATTTCTTTTTAATAATACGCTACTATGCAAAAACTACTAATGTTAATCATCACTATAGAACAACAAGTAATTTTTGTGTACCTTTGGAGTGCAAATGTCTATTTTTTTGTTTAGATTGCAAGTTGAAATGTGTACTGAGTTGTTTAGATTGCCAATGTCAGAATCCAGTGAACTCATTCAATAAAAGACATTCAAGAAAAAAGATATTGATAATTAGTGCATAAATTTATGATTAGTACATACACATAGTGTGCTAGATGAATGAAGTTCAAAAAGAAATGATTGATGCAGATCAACCCTTGCTAGTCAAGGTGCATGATACATTCTAACATGTAATTTTTGTTTATAGTGCTTATATGCTTTCTACTCATTTCCTGTAGATTCATGTACAATTAATATAGTGTAGTTATAATGGGCATAACCTCAAGGAAAATGAAGTTGCAAATTTGCAATCTTCAATAAAATAACAAGAAGATGAAATAAAAGACTTGGAAAGGAATATTACCTCAAAAGATGAAAACATAAATGAGCTAAAACATGAGAAAATTGATGTGTAAAAGGAGCTAGAAACTCTCAAAGGTAGAATGACTGGAATTCAAAAGATTTCAATAGTCTACTTTTTGTCAAGTTTTATACTGTTAAGGATTTGAAGCTTTAGGATATTTATGACAATTGTGGTGGTTTCGATATAAAAATTCTGATATTAAGTAAGGCTCCAATGACTAAGTACATGACAGCTCAGAAAGAACCCAAATTTTAAGAGCATGGAAACTGAAAATATGCAAACATACTTCCATATGTCTATGAATAAAAAACAGTAAACAAAAGCAAGAAGAAAAGCTATGAAGTGTAGCAAAAATTGACACATCTTCAAATGCTACAGACATCCTGAAAGAAAACTGCATTTTCTCGTCCTCCGTGATTTGATGGAATTGTAAAAAGTAGGTAACTATCAGAAACAACCCATGAGAAAGGTGAAGGGCGGGAATAAAACTAAAATTTGTCACTTCCTTTTTTCATAAAGTCTTATAGTTCCAAGAAGAGTGGTGTGAAGGTTGATCTCCATAAAGAGAGTGAGAGTGCCCCCTACAAAAAGGTGATAATGCTATTTGAGAATTCTCTTTATATTTTAAAATTTAATTTAAGAATAAGATAAAAATATAGAAGACTTGAAATTGGTTCCACAAAGGTTGGAGAAGTAGGTAAATGACACTATTTAGAATGTCCAAGTCCCTATTGAAATAAATGGTTGACTAAGATCTTGTGGAAATGTTGAAAACATAGATTCAATATGATTTACAATTCCATGGCTATGCTATCAAAGACCTTGCCCTTTATAAAGCATTATAGAGTACCTTAGAACCAAATACAATTGCATGTTACTCAAAACTAGTAAACACATGTACAAATAGAATCAAGAGAAAAAGAAAATAAAACAATATCACCATGTGATATTTCATTTAATCAAAGAATACATGATTTAGCTTAAGACACACTTATCTATGGTCTCATGCCTATTATCTAACACAGTTTCTAGTGTCACAGCTGGTATGTGGATAGTAAAGCCTCGAAACATATGACCTATAGTATGAGGGCCTTTAGCAAACTTCAGGAACAGGAGGCAGGCATGCATGCAAGTGGAACTTGGTTATGATGCTACCTAGCCAGTTGCAGGACAAGGATCCATCTCATTCCAAATTCCATCAAATGATATCCTTGAGCTTACTATATTTTTGTATGTACTTGGCTTAACCAAAAAATTCAATTTGTTTTCAAAATTAGTTGCTGGTTGTATCTAGAAACATAGATTTTGTCTTAATTTTGGCATTGCTGTGACAAGCCAACAAAACAATGTAGAGGAATGGCAGGGTTATTGAAGTGGACATTGAAAAAGAACTTCATGCATGTGCAGGAGATAGGGTGAATCCATACTAGTTCACCGAATTGATATACAATGATACTTGGTTACAAAAAACAACAACCAAAGCTGACATGGTCTAATCACGTGGCCATACAGGTTGAATTCACATGGAGAAGTTGGTCGAAATTGCCCATAGGCCATATGAGTTATCGGGTTAGTTGATGCTCTCTCTAATGGATATGATCCACTGCTAAATCGATCAGGTGTTGCTGATGCTAGAGCTAGGCTAATGGCCATTGCAATGAAATTTACATCCTTGCAGAGCCATATCCACTAAACTTGTTTATACATGATATTTCCATGGATAAATTTGATATTGACATATCTATCTACTTGGCACAATGCTCTAGACATGGAGCCATGAACAACAATGCTAATGGTTCGTATATAATATGACTTCAGAGATGCACAATCCATATAAATATCTCTACTAGTTCATATATGATGTAACCATATAGATGTTTACACTTGCCCACAGACTTAATAACATCCAAAAACCTGAATGACATGATTAATATATGATGTCGCCATATATACTTACTTGCTATGAACAACAGGAACTTTACCTAGGTGGTTATGCCCTTAACCCATGCCTACTCCCATAGTTGAGAAATTACCCATATCAACCTGAAGACTATGAATATGAAGGCCTATGTAAACTCTTATGTTGTTGCTAGTTCAACCTAGTTAACATACGATATCACCATGGGTAAGTACTAGCCTATGCTACTATGGGCTAGTTTCAGTTGCATATCTACGTCTGCAATTCTACTAATTTCTCTATGGGGCCTATTTGGACCTGCTGGGATGCGGCTCCTAATCAGGGATCCTGGCCATGAACAAAAAGAACAGGTTGAAATTGCATAGAAACATTGACCTTGGACTCACATGGATAATCCCTATTGACCTATGTTATAATAATATGGGAAAGTTGAATAAATAACATATATAAGTTTAGTTTTCACGTGTTATGGAAGGTTGAACTCGGTGAGAAGTAGGATTGCTAGGGTGTGGTATGGAAATAGCGTGTTGCGCTTTATTGGTGAAAGTAGCAAGGCTGGTCCAAATGTTGATCACTCGGTTGTGTTACTTTTAAGCATTGTTATGAGGAGTATACCATGGCACAATTGAAGAGAATTTGATAAAAGAAAAAGAGGTGCAAAAGTAATGGTCAAAACAGAAAGGAGCTCCAATCAAAAACTCAAATACTTTGAAGGGAAAATTGCATCAATATGGAAATCGGCAGTGGAGTGATCTTAGTAAATCGCGTACATTATGTTTATGAAATATATAATATGAACCCTACAAGGAAACCAGAAGAGATGTTGTTCTAGTAGTGGCCTCAGTCTTCCCTAGATGGGATGATGAATAAACAAATGTAGAGCTCATGCCTCCGGTAGTTAATATAGTGTAGTTATAATGGGCATAAACTCAAGGAAAATGAAGTTTCAAATTTGCAATCTTCAATAAAAGAACAAGAAGATGAAATAGCAAACTTGGAAAGGCATATTACCTAAAAATATGAAAACATAAATGAGCTAAAACATGAGAAAGTTGATGTGTAAAATGAGCTAGAAACTCTCAAAGGTAGAATGACTGGAATTCAAAAGATTTCAATAGTCTACTTTTTGTCAAGTTTTATATTGTTAAGGACTTGAGGCTTTAGGATATTTATGAAAATTGTGGTGGTTTTGATATAAAAAAGTCTGATATTAGAGAAAAAAAGAAAATAAAACAATATCACCATGTGAGATTTCATTTAATGAAAGAATACACGATTTAGCTTAAGACACACTTATCTATGGTCTCATGCCTATTATCTAACACTGTTTCTAATGTCACAGCTAGTATGTGGACACTAAAAAAGGAGAGACAAACCAGTGACACCTGATTTTATTTTGCCACTATTTCTAATGATGTGTATTATGAAGATACTCTATTATAAAGAGGCTGAAGATTACTCATTTAAAAATGATCAATAAGGTTTGCTTCAATTGATGAAAATAAAGTTTGTCAGTTACCAAGAGTGTCATATAGAGGGACCGTGATGTAAGAATATGAGGAGAATGCATATTCAGTAATAATCCATTTAGTTATGTTGATTAAGTACAATGTAATGCAAGCTCCCTAAGTTCAGGAGAATGACTCAGTGAAAGCTTTAAGGATCCTGCTAATTTGTGAGCCTTGCAGAGGCTATTCATGAGTATTGTGTAGATGTATATAGAAGGACACTGCTTTCTATTAACCTCTTAAGAAGCATATATGTTCTTGCACAATACTCATAACTAACATATTGGATTGAGGAGAAAAAAATCTCTTTAACACCACCATTAGTTCTAATACTTGTGCTCTAGTCTCAAATGACTCACAACAGTCCACGTCTTGAAGTTTAGGAAAAACTTTAAACTCATAAACATGATCATTGTTTCCTTTCTTTCATTGATACTCCTTGTCTGGATATTTGTTTTCTCTTATTTTGAGGTTCAATGTGTAGGTGAGAAGACCTCCTTGTCTACTTATACAACCTTAACACAAACTTTTCTTTGAGAAAGACAACGATTGGTGTCCATTTTTTGTTGTTTTTAGCACAATTTCCTTGTCTAAAAGCAAAGAAACCAATCAAGAAAGAGGAAGTAAAAAGATAAGTGTTCTATGATCTTGTGGGGAAAACTTCTACCCCAATTCAATGTACAGTTATAATTCCTATGGTTTCATGTTAATGTTCATTTCTATGGTTATGCCTAGAATTGCATTATTTACTTTCAAGCACTGTTATATTTATGTAGTGATCAACACTTTGACTCATACTGAATTTCTTATCAATCTAAAACTAAACAATAGAGATAAATGAAGTCCAAAAGCAAGGTACAATGCTCTGTAATAATTCTTCCAATCTTTATTTCAAATCAAAGCCACTATGGCTCAAGCTTCTTTAGTATGATGAACTCATAAAAAATAACCGTGATCCCTTTAACCCTACCAATGAGGAGTATAACACAACACAATTGAAAAGAATTTGATAAAAGAAAAATAGGTGCAAAAGTAATGGTCCAAAAAGAAAGGAGTTCAAATAAAAAACTCAAATATTTTGAAGGGAAAATTGCATCAATATGGGAATCGACAGTCAAGTGAGCTTATTAGGAGGACCAAGTGAAAGGATCTAGAAGCGAAAAAGGACACTATTTTGTCTTAGGAGGAGGCTATGTGCAAAATTAAGAGAAGGGTGACATGGAAGAAAGTAATAGATAAAAAAACAATATTCTTCCACAAACAAGCAGGGACTTGGAAAGCCCAAAATACCATATAGATATATTGCAATGAAAGAGTTGATATTTGTGTCCTTCTCTTAAATTAGTAAATTTCCTAGATTATATTTCTGAAATATATAATCCAAACCCTACAAGGAAACTAGAAGAGATGTTGTTCTAGTAGTGGCCTCGGTCTTCCCTAGATGGGATGACGAATAAACAAATGTAGAGCCCATGCCTCTCGTCTCCATGAAGCAACTAAATTACATCCTAAAGAATAGACAAAATGGAAAAAGACTTGGCTTTTCAGGGCTCCCTTTGATTTATTTAGATTCTTCTTGGAAATTATAGGGGAAGACAATTTTGGCATTGCTATGACAAGACATCATATCAGAAAGAACTATGTACTAAGGTCGCAAATCAGAGCAAACACCAAGCCAACCCAACAATGCATATGATTACTCTGCCATGAAAATTATTGCGCATATCAATAACATTGGCATTGTTTACAAGCTAGAGATATATAGGAAAACTGGAAAGATGCCCTGAAGACTAAGGACAACCTTTACAGAGTCTAAGGAAAACTAAGAAGAATAGAGTAGCTGTTAAATAATGAAAGGGTATTGAGCAAGGCAAGACTTCATATAATATCTGATCTAGATAGAACAAAAGATGCCCTGAAGACGAAGGACAACCTTTACAGAGTCCAAGGAAAAATAGGAAGAATAAAGAAACTGTTAAAGAATGAAAGGGTACTCAGCAAGGCAAGACTTCATAGAATCCCACACATTTCAAGGACTTGTAAAAACCAAGTGACTATCAGGAACAACTCGAGGACAAACACTCTTAAGTAGTCTCACAAGTTATTGCAAAGACGAAGGTAATATAGAGATAGGAATCTAGCCTACGTATCCATCCAATCTGCATGGGAGCCTGCGATGACATTTTAGGATGTGGGAGCTTTCCACCCATTTCAAAACCATAGCAGAGCTAGCTAAGTAGAAGTCGTGACTATGTTATGTATAGCCCCCTATGAGGGAAGGCATAGTTTTTGAGGAACCTACCCTACAGGAATTGGGCGAGGGAGCTTAACTGTCATTAAATGGGATTACTACTCCCGCTTTCAGAGCATCACCGCCCATAATAACAATTTCAAAAGAGAAAAAAAATTACTTGACTAGAAAAACATCAAAGGAAGACATTTTGTTTTGTTTACTCAAATTTCTTCAGTAACAGATATTTCTACCCATATGCAAGATTACAAGATTGATCAAATGGATGTTAAGGTTACTAATGCTTTTACTTACTTGATATGCACCAACCAAGTCGGGCCGAAGCAAAAGCGAAAGGGCTCAAGTCACTACTAATTGATTTTCAAACAATAGAACTTTATTGACAACAACCATATTATATAACAACAGTAACTTACACATATCACGACTCTGCATGCATAATGCTGGATGGAATGAAATGTGTTCACAATAAATTATTAGCAAGGAACACGTATAAATGATGTGATTTGCGTTAACCTCTGTCAAATCAGCTTAACCAACACAAATGTCATAGATGTCATAGGTTTCGAAATAGATGTCATATTACCTCATTGAAACTAGTTCAGTTCTGATGATAAGCTACTCTTTGGTACGCTTTTTGTTCATTCGCCATGGGAAGTTCGACCTGCCTTCTCTATATGAGGCCTGCTTGAGCCTAGAACTACCCCAGTTACAACAAACCCTTTACACCTGGAACAATTCACCCAGTTAAGCACCCCCTGTAAGCCCGCCTGGTCCAAAATTCGAAGTTTGACCTGCCTTCTCATGACCTATAAGCTACTTTTCTTATGAATTCACTATCAGTCTGATAGTAGTCAGTCTCCCTTTATCCTCGCTCGCTTCCAGATTCGTTGAAGCAGCAGTTTCAACAGTTGAATATCCAGTCTCCGTAGTTTAATCCATTGATCCAGTTGACCGAGAGCGATACCCCACCCCAGTTCAAGCAAATCTATGGGAGGCATAGCCTATTGATGTTTCTCCATAGCCCATTACCTTTAGGGGTGTTCCCTAGCCACCATTAGTTTCAGCACCAGTAAAAGCATCCTCTCCTATTTTAGATCTAGATACAGAGCCTCAATGATAGTGAATAAAAGGGTAACTTGTCACAAAGCATACACTTTCGCAGCTATAGATCACTCTAATCCCCCTCTGCCCACCTCTGAAGCTTCGTGATAATTGTCCCTATAGTGTCTCTGGGTAAAGTGTCAAGGCTGGGATTTTCTCTGACAAGCCAGACTCTACTTTCTAATATCCCTAGTGTGGAGGGTCCTCCATCCCAGCGCCATTATGGAGAAAAGGATGAGGAGGCCTAGCTCCGACTTAGATGGGAGCTTTTGTCGGCCCAGATGATTTTTCTGATGCTTACTTTAACACGGATGCCTCAGATGGATCAAAATTACAGTGGGTTTAAGAAATTTCTCCATTAGCAGTCTCCATGGACTAGAGGAAATATTCAACACAGCGAAGTAGACATTTATCAATAGTTTCAGTTCCATGGCATCAAACAATAAGCTAATATTTGACAAGATCTTAAGTGACCACACAACATCTACATGCATCCACCTGTAATGCAGTTGCGACTCCACAATAACGACCTGCAACCATAGCAAAAAAATATTTTCGCACCTTAATAATACATAACATTTAATAACCTCAAACTAATGCTAACATTAGTCCGCCACTCGAAAATATTTCTAAAAATGAACTGACTAACTGCAAAATCATATATAGTCTCTTCTGCCTCTGGAAGAGGCCAAATAAGATGTTGAAGTTGAAAGACTAACTAATGTCAAATGCATCAAACTGATTACTATAGTCACATGAAGATTAACTAATGTACCTCAAAATAATGCTAACATTAGTCTGCCACTCGAAAATATTTCTAAAAATGAATTGACTAACTGCAAAATCATATATAGTCTCTTCTGCCTCCGGAAGAGGCCAAATAAGATGTTGAAGTTGAAAGACTAACTAATGTCAAATGCATCAAACTGATTACTATAGTCTCGTGAAGATTAACTAATGTCCAATGCATCAAACCGATTGCTATATTCCCATGCCAGATGGCAGGGACTGATAAGATTGGTGAGCATTGATGTGTCTCATACATAACAACAAAATCAGTGTGCCCATCGCTAACTGTATTGCATATGAATAGGACTAGAAAATGTCTTGTCAGTGGTGAGAGATGCGCGTAAATGGATTGATCAGTAAATGCCAAGAACTTTGACTAAATGTTAAATACTTTGTATTTTATGACATAAACATCATTATCTGGTTGATGGCTAGATTATTAAATATATAAGGTTGTTGCTAATATTTAATTGAAATTAATAATATAATTCGGTGAGATGGTAATGTTTTGTTATTTAAAATATATTTTTGTTAATCATATATATGAATTAGAATAAGAAAAAATTATTGGAGTACTGAAATTGTTAGAGTTCTTAGAATACTAAAATTATGAAAAAATCATAACTTAAATTTGTGTTTCCAAAAATTTCTATTAAATTATATAAAAAAAAAGTAACAAAAACACTCCAAAACATCTAACAAATGTGTTACAACTATTTAAAAATGCATTGACCAAAAAATTGTCCGGAACTTTCGCTAATGCTTCTTTTACTAAATGATTTATGTCTAATCAATGTGTTATACCTAATAGAGGCATGATTGAAAATGCATTAAGAAGAAATTGCCCAACAACTTTGGTTAAATGTTTGAACGAGGATTCACTGACCTTTTTATTTTATTTTATTTTTTAAATTGACGTTCTAGATTGATTCTTAAGGGAAGGGAATATGCTCAACATATGTTTCATATGAATGTGTGTTACAGAGTTTGTTAGGTTGCATTGACTTTTAATAAATTTAAAAAAAATTGATGTCCCAGTGCCATTATGGAGAAAAGGATGAGGAGGCCTAGCCCCAACTCAGATGGGAGCTTCTGCCGGCTCAGATGATTTTTCTGATGCTTCCTTTGCCATAGATGCCTTAGATGGCTCAAAATTGCAGTGGGTTTAAGACATTTCTCCATTAGCGGTCTCTATGGACTAGAGGAAAGATTCAACGCATCGAAGTAGACATTTATCAATAGTTTCAGTTCCATGGCATCAAAAAATCAGGTAATATTCGACAAGATATTACGCAACCACAGAACATCTACATGCATCCACCCGTAATGCAGTTGCGACTCCACAACAACCTGCAACCATAGCAAAAAAATATTTTTGCACCTTAATAATACATAACATTTAATAACCTCAAACTAATGCGAACATTAGTTTGCCACTCGAAAAATATTTCTAAAAATGAACTGATTAATTGCAAAATAATATATAGTCTCTTATGCCTGGGAAGAGGCCAAATAAGATGTTGAAGTTAAAAGACTAACTAATGTCCAATGCATCAAACTGATTTCTATATTCACATGCGAGATGGCAGGGACCAATGTATCTCATACATAACAAAAAAATCGATGTGCCCGTCACTAAAATATGTCAAATCGGTGTGCCCGTCACCAACTATATTGCATATGAATAGGACTAGAAAACATCTTGTCAGTGGTGAGAGATGCGCGTAAATGGATTGATCTGTAAATGCCAAGAACTTTGACTAAACGCTAAATACTTTGTGTTTTATAACAAAAACATTGTTATTTGGTTGGTGGCTAGATTAGTAAATATATAAGCTTGTTGCTAATATTTAATTCAAATTAATAATATAATTCGGTGGGATGGTAATGTTTTGTTATTTAAAATATATTTTTGTTAATCATATATGAATTAGAATAAGAAAAAATTATTGGAGTACTGAAATTGTTAGAGTTCTTAGAATACTAAAATTATGAAAAAATCATAAATTAAATTTGTGATTCCAAAATTTCTATTAATTTATAAATAAATAAAAAAGTTAAAAAACACTCCAAAACATCTAACAAATGTGTTACAACTATTTAAAAATGCATTGACCAAAAAATTGTCCGGAACTTTCACTAAATGCTTCTTTTACTAAATGCTTTATGTCTAATAATGTGTTATACCTAGTAGAGGCATGATCGAAAATGCACTAAGAAGAAATTGCCCAACAACTTCAGTTAAATGTTTGGACGAAGATTCACTGACCTTTTTATTTTATTTTATTTTTTAAATTGACATTCTAGATTGATTCTTAAGGGAAGGGAATATGCTCAACAGATGTTTCGAATGTGTGTTACAGAGTTTGTTAGGTTGCATTGACTTTTAATAAATTTAAAAAATTTGATGTCCCAGCGCCATTATGGAGAAAAGGACAAGGAGGCCTAGCCCCTATGATGGGAGCTTCTACTGGCTTAGATGATTTTTCTAATGCTTCCTTTGCCACAAATGCCTCAGATGGCTCAAATTGCAGTGGGTTTAAGAAATTTCTCCATTAGCGGTCTCCATGGACTAGAGGAAAGATTCAACTCAATGAAGGAGATATTTATCAATAGTTTCAGCTCCGTAGCATCAAACAATCAGGTAATATTTGACAAGATCTTACGCGACCACACAACATCTACATGCATCCACCTGTAATGCAGTTGCGGCTCCACAACAACGACCTGCAACCATAGGAAAAAATTAGTTTCTCACCTTAATAATACATAATATTTAAGAACCTCAAACTAATGCTAACATTAGTCTGCCACTCGAAAATATTTCTAAAAAAGAACTGACTAACTGCAAAATAATATATAGTCTCTTGTGCCTAGGGAAGAGGCCAAATAAGATGTTGAAGTTGAAAGACTAACTAATGTCAAATGCATCAAACTAATTACTATAGTTGTTGAATTTAAGTTTATGTGATCCATATCAGGTTTTTTGAGAAGAATTTTCGGCGTAAATCACATTCGAATGCATTTGTCGACACGTTTTGAACCAACGAGTGTGGTTCATCATCAAGACAGGTTGAAGAATCAGATCCACGCTGCATGTTGAAAAGTCAGAGCAGAACACCCAACGACTATATTTGACCATGCATCGGCTATATTGAACTGGTAAGCTAGACTCGCTAACAACTATATTTGACTGGGAAACTGCTAGTTGGACTGGACCAAGGGACAGGGACAGGAGAACATAACTATATTTAAATGAAAATTAATCACTAGGAATTAATTATTTACTTGAAATGACATCTATTTAAGTAAGATAAATACATATTTAGTTAATTAATTGAAAGTTCGTTTAGTACCAAATATAAACTGGGTAATATATTAAATATATAAATAAGTTAAAGTTACATAATTAATAGTAAGTTAGTTTTACTATTATTAAATTAAAAGGAGTTAATATTAAATTTACATTAGATAGTAATGGAAAGTTAGTTTAAAACATATATAAATAAGGTAACATATTTAATTAACATGAATTAAAATGGTTTACATTAAATATACATAAGAGTTGTATAATTAATTATTTCATATTCTATTAAAATTATATAATTAAATATTTAGTTAATTAAATGTAAGTTAGTTTTAATTTATATTTAATCAAAGGAGTTAATAAAAATTAAAAATCTAATTGTAAGTTAGTATTGGAACATTTATTACCATAACCATAATTGTTGTTAAATCTATTATTTGATCTTAATAAAGCTATTAAAATAAAATAAACTTAAGCCTTATCTAAAATATAATAAGAATAATTCTTTAAAGGATAGCTTATTAAGGTAGTTGAATAAGGGATCAAGGATACTTTTTTTTTTTTAACTAAACCAATGGGGAGAAAGAAGCTTGTTTTAAAGAAGGTTAGTTCATAATAAAAAACCTTCGTCACTAATTATGAAAAAAAAATTATAAAAGGATTTTTTATTTTTTAAGCAAACAATAAAGTTTTCAATATTAATTGAGAGGAAGGGAAAGAGAACAGGCGAACAAAAATAAAAATCAAAGGGACGATAAAAAGGAAAAATCGACAATCTAGAAAACGAGGGGGAAGAACAACAAAAGGAGCGGGGCACGGGGAAACGGCTAGGAAGAGAGGCGAGGGGGAAGAACAACAAAAGGAGCGGGGCAGGGGGAAACGGCTAGGAAGAGAGGGCAGGGATCCAACAACTGCTAATTTTCCAGCCGTCATCTCTATTGAGATTGTTTGGCCTTTTTCCAATCTCAATGGCTTCCCTAAATTTCCGGTGATGAAACTGAGCAACCCTAGCAATAACACGAGCCTCCTCAACACATACATGATGCTTCATCTTTTCAGCATGCTCTGCTAAGGCGGACGACCGGGTCCTCCCATGTTTTAAGTCCGCTGAGTGCTCATTAATCCTTTGATTAATAGGACCCGTCTCACCAATGGAGGGGGTCCCACAAGAACAGGAAATAACATAGACACCTTTCATGTCCTTGGGGTCGATCAGGTCTTTTAGTGACCGGAGGGAGCTACGGATAGTGTTAAGGGGTCTAAAAGTAGAGGGAACATTATGCTTCCTAAGAATCCTAGCAATCTTATGAGTAGTCCCTTGGATGAAAGGGAGATGAACCCTTGAGACTGACTCGATCATCTTTAGGGTTTTCTTGACCAATAAATTATTGCTGGCTTTAAGGAAAGCTTTTTGACCAAGGTGCCTACCGTAACCGTTCTTAACAAAAACATTAAAAAGGTGGGCCTTCTCTTTATGGAGACTCAAACTAATTAACTAATGTCCCGTAAAAACTAACTAATGTCCAATGCATCAAACTAATTGCTATATTCCCATAAAAACTAACTAATGTCCAATACATCAAATTGATTACGATATTCCCATGCGAGAGCAATTGGTGAGCATTGATGTATCTCATACATAACAAAATCGGTGTGCCCGTCACCAACTGTGTTTCATATGAATAGGAATAGAAAATGTCTCGCAAGTGGTGAGAGATGCGCGTAAATGGATTGATAGTAAATGCCAAGAACATTGACTAAACGCTAAATACTTTGTGTTTTATAACAAAAACATCGTTGTCTGGTTGGTGGGTAGATTATTAAATATATAAGGTTATTGTTAATATTTAATTTAAAATAACATAATTCTTGAAATAGTAATGTTTTGTTATTTAAAATATATTTTTGTGAGGAAAAATTATTAGATTATTAAAATGGTTAGAGTTTTTAAAAAAATCATAAATTAAATTTGTGATTCCAAAATTTCTATTAAATTATAAAAATTAAAATTAAAAAACAGAACAAAACATCTAACCACTGTGTTACACCCATTTAAAAATGCATTGACCAAAAAAATTGTCCGGAACTTTCGCTAAATGCTTCTTTTACTAAATGTTTTATGTCTAATCAATGTGTTATGGTGTATTGTTTAATTACAATACATCAGTATCGGGTCAAAATGCATTTGAGAAGAAATTGCCAGGAACAACTTATTCTACGATTTGCCGGTAGGGGTGGTAGGTTTGCACGCCTTGACCGGTAGGGGTGGTAGGTTTGCACACTATGTATAGATTGTAAATATTTGTCGATATATAGCCTCTTCATTCCTGTACTATGTATAGATTGTAAATATTTATCTATAGCTTCTTCATTCCTGTGAGCTACCCTGCAGCCTATTTGTACTATGTACAGATTGTAAATATTTGTCAACATAGAGCTTCTTCAGCGGACCCGTCTCCCTGAAAAAAAAACTTATTCTATGATTTATGTTTAATCAATGCGTCATATTCGCTTCCTGGTTGCTTCCCTCCATCCATTAAAACAATTTATTATTAACAGAGAAGGGCATTATTTTGATATATAAAGTCCCACTGTGTCTTCAATGAAATGCGAATTTCAGAAATCAACCAGATCTCAGTGCTGTTTTGTGTTTCATAGATTGGTTGAACACATTGAAATATTGAGACATAAAGAGAGTGATACAGGCGCAGCTACTAGCCTGGCAGGTACTGTGAGAAGAGGACCACAATATTAAGGTTAAGTGCGCATTCCCAAGCTCTGCAACACATCTTCAATCTTTACATCTTTCTTTGTTATTCATTTCTATAATATCCCATGGCTTCCTCCTCAACATCCACCTCCACCTCGCATAGCGTCAACAACAACGACTATGTATTTGATGTTTTCATCAGTCATAGGGGCCCCGATGTCAAGAAAACCTTGGCCACCCATCTCTACCATCGCCTTTGCAAACATGACTTGAGGGTATTTTTAGATGAGCAGGAATTGCGCGCGGGAGATACTGTAAACCCTCAACTTGAAAGCGCCGTTAGAACATCCTCAGTGAATATAGCGATTTTTTCTCCAAATTATGCGGAATCAAAATGGTGCCTCGATGAGCTGCTAAATATGGTAGACTCTATGTCAAAGTACAAGTCCACCATCATCCCAGTCTTCTTTGGTGTCACGCCTGCAGAGGTTCGGTGGACGCAGGACGGACAGGGAGTCTACGCTCAAGCCCTATACAAACTTCAAGGGAAAAAAACATTTGATGGTCAGCATCGACACGATTCCGACATTATTGAAAAATGGAGAAAAGAGAGTGATGTTATCAATCATAGTGTTCCCTGGCTTCTAAGGGAATACCGCCGAGGTAACCATAAACCCATTTTTTAGCTGCAAGTTTTAGCCTACTTACAACCTAGCAGGCCTCCAACATCTGGACTTGAGCTGGTGCTCCGCTCTGCAGACGCTTCCGGACTCGGTTGGGAACCTAGCAGGCCTCCAACATCTCAACTTGAGGCTCTGCTCCGCTCTGCAGACGCTTCCGGACTCGGTTGGGAACCTAGCAAGCCTCCAACATCTCAACTTGTTTCGCTGTTCCAAACTGCAGACGCTTCCGGACTCGGTTGGGAACCTAGCAGGCCTCCAACATCTCGCCTTGTCGGAGTGCTCCAAACTGCAGAAGCTTCCGGACTCGGTTGGGAACCTAGCAGGCCTCCAACATCTAGACTTGGGGCTCTGCTCCGCTCTGCAGACGCTTCCGGATTCGTTTGGGAACCTGGCAGGCCTCCAACATCTAGACTTGAGGCACTGCTCCGCTCTGCAGACGCTTCCGAGTACTTGCGGTTGGGAACCTAGCAGGCCTCCAACATCTAGACTTGAGTTACTGCTCCGCTCTGCAAATGCTTCCGGACTCGGTTTGGAACCTAGCAGGCCTCCAACATCTCAACTTGTCTAGCTGCTCCAAACTGCAGACGCTTCCGGACTCGGTTGGGAACCTAGCAGGCCTCCAACATCTGGACTTAAGCTACTGCTCCGCTCTGCAGACGCTTCCGGACTCGGTTGGGAACCTAGCAGGCCTCCAACATCTGAACTTGGGCCGCTGCTCCGCTCTGCAGACGCTTCCGGAATCGGTTGGGAACCTAGCAGGCCTCCAAAAACTGGACTTGAGCGGCTGCTCCGCTCTGCAGACGCTTCCGGACTCGGTTGGGAACCTAGCAGGCCTGAAACTTTTGTGCTTGATCAGCTGCTCCGCTCTGCAGACGCTTCCGGACTCGGCTGGGAACCTAGCAGGCCTCCCACATCTGGACTTGGGCTACTGCTCCGCTCTGCAGACGCTTCCGGACTCGGTTGGGAACCTAGCAGGCCTCCATTATCCGGACCTGAGCAGCTGCTCCGCTCTGCAGACGCTTCAGGACTCGGTTGGAAACCTAGCAGGCCTCCTACTTCTGAACTTACTCTACTGCACCACTCTGCAGACGCTTACGGACTCGGTTGAGAACCTAGCAAAGCCTCCAACATCTCTACTTGGGAGGGTGTTCCACTCTGCATACCCTCCCACACTCGGTTGGGGATCTAAGAGGCCTCCAAAGTCTTACCTTGTCCAAATGCCCCGCTCTGCATATGCTTCTAGACTCAATCGGGAAGTTGAGAAGCCTCCAAGATCTCGAGCTGTATGACTGCTCCGCTCTGCAAAGGCTCCCAGACTCGATTGGCAACTTAACGAGCCTCCAAACTCTTCGGTTGGGCCGTTGTTCCAATTTAGAGATGGTGCCCAATGTTGAGCATTTGGGTTCGTTGGAGTATTTTAATGTGTCTCAATGTTCCAAACTGCAATGGGATGCGGGAATAGTAGAGCAACTGCGCCAACGCCTGGGAGAAGGCTTTATTGAAGAAAGATGGCATGAAGTTTCCAGTGATGGAGAGGGTTTCAATAAAGAAAGCAGTGACGAAAGCTGAGAAATAGATTTCAGTGAAGAAAGCGAGTGGTAAAATATAACAGCACTTTCAGAATGACAATCGTGGACTGGTGGCTACAGTGGAGTGTATATTACCAAAGAAATTTATTAAGGTTTATATATTTGGAAACCAAAGTTTTTGATCGAGGAAGAATTATATATTTGGAGAACTGAACTTTTTTTAAAGGTTTAAAGATATAAAGTGATAGTTTTATATTAAATTGATGTAAATTCATTTAACACAAATTTATTGAGATTTTTAAATTAAATTTATTAAATTCAATTTATGTTAAAATTTATTAAAAATAATTAATTTACTTTTAACTCTTTGGAAGTAGATTTCAGTGAAGAAAGCGACTTTGGAAATAGATTTCAGTGAAGAAAGCGCGTATCCGGGAGACGAAAGCGAGTGGTAAAATATAACAGCACTTTCAGAATGAGAATCGTGGTCTGGTGGCTACAGTGCAGTTTATATTATCCGGAGCTCAAAGTTTTTCATTAAAGATTATTATCGAGGACGAATTATGTATTTGGAGAACTAAACCTTTTTTAAAGCTTTAAAGTTATAAAGTGATATTATAAAATTTCTTTTAATGAGTTTTATATTAAATTGATGTAAATTCATTTAACACAAATTTATTGAGATTTTTATTGAGATTTTTACATTAAATTTATGTAAATTCATTTAATTGTAAATTCATGTAAATTCATTTAATAGAAATTTATGTTAAAATTTATTAAAGATTATTAAAAATACAGAAAAAAAAAAAAATATTTTTAACTTTTTGGAAGTGTTTAAACTAGCATTTGCACCAGATGTTGCAAAGAAAACGCCGTAAGGCATAAATTGAAGAAGGCAAATACAACAAAAAAATACTTTCATAAAGAATAAAAATACTTATAATGAATTTACTATTAGATATTCCTATATATTGCACTATATATTAGTCCCACTAATTGTTTCCATTTCTTAATGTAACCTTTCACCACTATGGTCACTATAATATCAAATACAATATGTGTCTCTTAACCAATGGGTGTCAGATAAAAAGCAGCAACTGCTCCTAAAAACCCTAAGCTGTTCTTTACCAAAGGCTCCCAATCCAAAGTTCTCCCCACAATTGGAAGTATCCCAAACGAAGCAAATAACAATAGCCACAGAGGAGAAAGAAGAACAGCACAACCCACTGCCATGAACCCTCGCATATTTACAAAGAATATCATCATGATACCAACTGATTATCAAAAGAAAACTGTTAAACTTGGGAAACAGTTTCACCTGACCTTAGCAATAACTTTGTCTTGACTCACAAACTCCAGACAAAAGTGAGTTAGCATATTCAGCTGTCCTGCATAGAACTGGATGTGATAATTTGATTTCCTCCTCTCCTTGCAATTTTGCTAGGATAATTAAGGCAAATTATTAACCCCAACCTTTGTTGCCCCGTGATGTTTGAAGCTGGAAAAAAATGAAGCTTCAAACCTCTTATGCTATACATTTGATCTGTATTCCTCAGTTAGCTTCTGTCATGCTGTACACTTGATCTGTATTCCTCAGTCAGCTTCTGTCATGGTGATCATGTCCCAAGTCCATCATGTCACTGCATTCCTATGAAGTGAATTTGGACATGGATGAAGACCCATCTTATAGATCTTGATGACAAATGAAAAACAAACAAACACAACAAAATTCAAGTGTAGGGAAGCCTTCATATGGAGAGACTGGCCAGACTACATGACAATTAGTCAGCCCTGAAAGTCTAAACCCTAATGCTTGAAATTTCCTTCATCTGAAAAAATACGTTCCTTTCATCAATTCATGCTCTTTCAAGAAGCATTTCATGTGCAGTAGGTAATGGGTATTATCTTAATTCTGGATCAAGGAGCCTACAGAAGATCCATAATTAGTGAGCTCAGGCCATACTCCTCCATTCCAATATGCAGAATCACTAGCTGCCTCAAACAAGGGCTCTGATGGAACTGGCCATTCTCGAGTTATATTCAAACGATTGTCTTTGACCTTCCACCTTGACACAAGAAGCGAGGCTTGTGACCACCACTTTTAGGTTAAGATCATTCCTGGAGCTATTACTGTTTTCCAGTTAAGAGAAAGGGGTTATACCTACCTGTACAGGATCACTACCCTCAGCTAGCTTCTACTGCTCAATTGCTCTCCACTAATTGGCCTCAGAATACCTGTTGGTATTGCCATTAATGATCCCTTCCTGCAGAGATAGAGAATACGGAGACAAATCATCACAATTAGTGGAATTCAGCATTGGTAACGGTACTTCTGAGATTTGTGTGGGGAGACTTTCAAAGAAGCTGGCATCTATATCTCTGACTGCTCTAGTTAGGGCTTCTGTTCTATTAGGGTTAGTATTAAAATTGAGGCATGTAAAAGTGGGTTTAAAAGAGTTGAGGGCGTTCAGTGAGGAAAGCCAGTTGAGAGGGGATAGGTTGCAGCTACGGGGATCAAAGAATGTCCTTAGAAACTCAGAATCATTGCCATATAGAGCTCTCTGATCTGCCAGCCTTGTGGCAAGAGAAAGACTGTGGATGCCATCATGAGTAGTAGCACTTCCTGCAGGAAGCCCATAGAACATAGAATTTGCATTTTGAGAACGCCCTAGGGGAGCTGAACCGTTTATGTTTAACTCATTAACAGATGTGGAAGCTTCGTTCATTTGAGCACAAGCGTGATCTATTGTTCTATTGGCACGTTTGTTCTTCCGGCACCCACCACCAACAGGAACGTTGTGCAGAGTGCCTCCTCTAGTCCAATATCTCTTGCATGTCTTGCAGAAATGGCGAGGCTGGGACAAGCTGTAGTTGTTGTAGTAGCAAAAATTGGTGTTGGCTGAATCACAACGAGGGAATTTGAGTGGTTGATCTGGCGGTGGTGGCTGCTTCAATCCACTTTGTTCCATCATTGGCCGAGAACAAGCCGGCAGCATTTCCTCCAGAGGCTTTAGGGTTCTCTTGTGCATGAGACTCTGCACAAAGAATCAAAGGAAATATTGCGTCAAATACAAGCATCAATATCTCAGCTACAACTCAAATTTCTAATTATGCCAAAATAAATGAAAGTTTCAGAGTTTATGCTTTTGTGATTCTAATTCATTTGAATTTTATCTCTCTAATAAATCTATTTTTTATTTGTCAACCTTGAAAACTGTGTAACAATAATCTCTATGTGAGGTATCCTAAAGATAAAACTCAATTAAACTTTCCAACCTTGAAAACTTTATCACAATAAATCTCTATGTGATGTATCCTGAAGATAAAACTCAAATAAACAAAAACAATCAATGAAAAGGATCTTGATCTTGGATTCTGACAGACTGATACATCTCCAACACAAGCCAAAACATTTGACCTCCTCCATGGAATAAGAATGCTAGTAGAAGAAGCTGTGATTCAGATGAAATTCTAAGAATAACTGACAATAAAGCATCATATATTTGTGAAATTCACCCTGAGCTGCATCTAAACATGAATCAAGACTAAATTTCCAAGGCTTAAAGTAATGATTCATTACAAAAGTGTCATATATTTGTGAAATTCACCCTGAGCTGCATCTAAACATGAATCAAGACTAAATTTCCAAGGCTTAAAGTAATGATTCATTACAAAAGTGTACGTGAGATGCTTGTAAAGCTACAAAATATGCATATAATATACTCAGAAACCCTAGACAGGATGGGATGAATTCGGACCTACATACCATCGCCTTTGCTGCAACCCTAACCCTAAGAAAACCAAGAAAGAGGAGGAGGGCAGAAACAAGAGTCTGAGCCTAATCGCAATGCAATTATGCTATTGTTATACCTGTGGCTAGTCAGAATCCATGCAGACTTGGATGGAGCTGAGAACCATTTCAGCTCTAAAGCTAACTTAGAATCCAACACTTTGAAAACCACTACAGTTTGAAAAACCGATATGCAAGCGAACACACACCAGTCCTGCACTGTTGCAACAAGTTGCAGACCCAGATGGAAGCATCTAATAAACATATCCTGCAGTAACATGGAACAGTTAGAATCCAAAAGAATTAATACCATGAAACAAATAGATAGGAAATACTTATAATGAATTTACTATTAGATATTCCTATATATTGCAGTATGTATTAGCCCCACTAATTGTTTCCCTTTCTTAATGTAACCTTTCACCACTATGGTCACTATAATATCAAATACAATATGTGTCTCTTAACCAATGGGTGTCAGATAAAAAGCAGCAGCTGCTCCTAAAATCCCTAAGCTGTTCTTTACCAAAGGCTCCCAATCCGAAGTTCTCCCCACAATTGGAAGGATCCCAAACGAAGGAAATAACAATAGCCACAGAGGAGAAAGAAGAACAGCACAACCCACTGCCATGAACCCTCGCATATTTACAAAGAATATCATCATGATACCAACTGATTATCAAAAGAAAACTGTTAAACTTGGGAAACAGTTTCACCTGACCTTAGCAATAACTTTGTCTTGACTCACAAACTCCAGACAAAAGTGAGTTAGCATATTCAGCTGTCCTGCATAGAACTGGATGTGATAATTTGATTTCCTCCTCTCCTTGCAATTTTGCTAGGATAATTAAGGCAAATTATTAACCCCAACCTTTGTTGCCCCGTGATGTTTGAAGCTGGAAAAAAATGAAGCTTCAAACCTCTTATGCTGTACATTTGATCTATATTCCTCAGTCAGCTTCTATCATGGTGATCATGTCCCAAGTCCATCATGTCACTGCATTCCTATGAAGTGAATTTGGACATTGATGAAGACCCATCTTATAGATCTTTATGACAAATGAAAAACAAATAAACAAACACAACAAAATTCAAGTGTAGGGAAGCCTTCATCTGGAGAGACTGGCCAGACTACATGACAATTAGTCAGCCCTGGAAGTCTAAACCCTAATGATTGACATTTCCTTCATCTGAAAAAATACGTTCCTTTCATCAATTCATGCTCTTTCAAGAAGCATTTCATGTGCATCAGCTAATGGGTATTATCTTAATTCTAGATCAAGGAGCCTACAGAAGATCCATAATTAGTGAGCTCAGGCCATACTCCTCCATTCCAATATGCAGTATCACTAGCTGCCTCAAACAAGGGCTCTAATGGAACTCGCCATTCTGGAGTTATATTCAAACGATTGTCTTGACCTTCCACCTTGACACAAGAAGGGAGGCTTGTGACCACTCTTAGGTTAAGATCATTCCTGGAGCTATTAGTGTTTTCCAGTTCAGAGAAAGGGGTTATACCTACCTGTACAGGATCACTACCCTCAGCTAGCTTCTGCTGCTCAATTGCTCTCCACTGATTGGCCTCAGAATACCTGTTGGTATTGCCATTATTGATCCCTTCCTACAGAGATAGAGAATACGGAGACAAATCATCACAATTAGTCGAATTCAGCACTGGTAATGGTACTTCTGAGATTTGTGTGGGGAGACTTTCAAAGAAGCTGGAATCTATATCTCTGACTCCTCTAGTCAGGGCTTCTGTTCTATTAGGGTTAGAATTAAAATTGAGACATGGAAAAGTGGGTTTAAAAGAGTTGAGGGCGTTCAGTGAGGAAAGCCCATTGAGAGGGGGGGATAGGTTGCAGCTACGGGGATCAAAGAATGTCCTTAGAAACTTAGAATCATTGCCATATAGAGCTCTCTGATCTGCCAGCCTTGTGGCAAGAGAAAGACTGTGGATGCCATCATGAGTAGTAGCACTTCCTGCAGGAAGCCCATAGAACATAGAATTTGCAATTTGAGAATGCCCTAGGGGAGCTGAACCGTTTATGTTTAACTCATTAACAGATGTGGAAGCTTTGTTCATTTGAGCACAAGCGTGATCTATTGTTCTCTTAGCACGCTTGTTCTTCCGGCACCCACCACCAATAGGAACGTTGCGCAGAGTGCCTCCTCTAGTCCAATATCTCTTGCATGTCTTGCAGAAATGGCGAGGCTGGGACAAGCTGTAGTTGTTGTAGTAGCAAAACTTGGTGTTGGCTGAATCACAACGAGGGAAATTGAGTGGTTGATCTGGCGGTGGTGGCTTCAATCCACTTTGTTCCATCATAGGCCGGGAGCAAGCCGACAGCATTTCCTCCAGAGGCTTTAGGGTTCTCTCATGCATGACACTCTGCACAAAGAATCAAAGGAAATATTGCGTCAAATACAAGCATCAATATCTCAGCTACAACTCAAATTTCTAATTATGCCAAAATAAATGAAAGTTTCAGAGTTTATGCTTTTGTGATTCTAATTCATTTGAATTTTATCTCTCTAATAAATCTATTTTTTATTTGTCAACCTTGAAAACTGTGTAACAATAATCTCTATGTGAGGTATCCTAAAGATAAAACTCAAATAAACTTTCCAACCTTGAAAACTTTATCACAATAAATCTCTATGTGATGTATCCTGAAGATAAAACTCAAATAAACGAAGATAAAACTCAAATAAACAAAAACAATCAATGAAAAGGATCTTGATCTTGGATTCTAACAGACTGATACATCTCCAACACAAGCCAAAACATTTGACCTCCTCCATGGAATAAGAATGCTAGTAGAAGAAGTTGTGATTCAGATGAAATTCTAAGAATAACTCACAATAAAGCATCATATATTTGTGAAATTCACCCTGAGCTGCATCTAAACATGAATCAAGACTAAATTTCCAAGGCTTAAAGTAATGATTCATTACAAAAGTGTACGTGAGATGCTTGTAAAGCTACAAAATATGCATATAATATACTCAGAAACCCTAGACGGGATGGGATGAATTCGGACCTACATACCATCGCCTTTGCTGCAACCCTAACCCTAAGAAAACCAAGAAAGAGGAGGAGGGCAGAAACAAGAGTCTGAGCCTAATCGCAGTGCAATTAGGCTATTGTTATACCTGTGGCTAGTCAGAATCCATGCAGACTTGGATGGAGCTGAGAACCATTTCAGCTCTAAAGCTAACTTAGAATCCAACACCTTGAAAACCACTACAGTTTGAAAAACCGATATGTAGGCGAACACACACCAGTCCTGCATTGTTGCGCCAAGTTGCAGACCCAGATGGAAGTATCTAATAAACAGATCCTGCAGTAACATGGAATAGTTAGAATCCAAAAGAATTAATACCATGAAACAAATGGATAGGCTATGGGAGCCTGAGATGAGATTACCCAAAGAAACAGAAATTAAATGTAAAATCCACACACCTTGATTTGCTTATTGGAGTCTCAGGCTTCAATAACATTAGTATTAAATAACAAACTGTTGGCTTGTAGTGTTCTGAAAGTGAATCACACTGAATGGCTAGTAACGTTTACTCTATGGCTGGAAAGGTCGACTCAAGTAACACAGTGTGATGAATCTGGAAAATAGTAATTATTTCCAAATATTTTCTCTGCACGCAAACACAGAGAAATACAAATACAGAAAGAACAGGGAGCAGGATGAAAACAAATGGGAGGAGAAGAAGAGATCAGATTGCACAGAAGACCAGCATAAGAAAAGAGGGAAGGCACAGAAGACAAGCGTGGAGAAGAGGGCGTGTGAATATATGATAGCTTGAGTGGGGATGATGATGATGATGGGCATGGGATTAGGGTAAGGGAATCTGATTGGCAGGCGGCTGGACGGTGACGAAAACCGAGGCTGTAACGATCCTCCGAAGTACATACAGTGACAGGCAGTCAGGCGGGGCCTGGACCTAAACCCACAGCTAGCAGCTACAAGAAAGAAAGAGCTCCCATGATTCTCTTATGGGTGGATACCGGGTGGATGTGGAAGGAAACCGAGGCAGGTAATTAGGGGAGGCAAGTATGGCCCAGACCTTGTAAGGATTCTCATTTTCCACTCTGACTTGTCTTCCAAAGCCTACAACTCTTGTGAAATTTTCACTGCTTGGGCTGGAGATAAGACCCTGGCTATGTCAATAACATTGGTGAAGTTGTTGGGTAGCTGAAGGTCTGGGACTTTTATTGCTTCTAGCCCTTTTAAGGCCATGTTGGATTGAAAGTCTGAGTTCAGGATTTGGGTAATTGCTAAAGATGGTGTCAACTGCACTTGGTGAATCAGAAAGGTGAACAAGAGCATGGATGCCATTGACAGAGTTTGCTTACCCACATCCTTGAGAATGTTGTTTTTGTGCTGTGCATATATCAGCTGAGAAATACTTAGGTTTTTGAAGGTGATCTGAAAGGGGTTGAAGTTGTGGGGTATTGAATCGGGTGTACATTGACTGACAGAGTATGAGTGTTTTATGTGATTGAAGGTGGGCTTGTAATTGAAAATGGAGAGGAAAGAGAATGACTTAAAAGAGATAACGCAGCAGGAACTGAGTGGCATTTTAACTGGGGGTGGAGAAAGACTCAGAATGCTCTTGATGGTTGCTTGCTGAGGCTTGAGCTTGAGTTGCCATGAGATACTGGAGATGGGTCTAATCACGAAAGACCGAATGCACTAAAAATTCTGCTGCGCAATTGCACTCCACTGATTGGCCTCAGAATACCTGTTGGTATTGCCATTATTGATCCCTTCCTGCAGAGATAGAGAATACGGAGACAAATCATCACAATTAGTGGAATTCAGCACTGGTAACGGTACTTCTGAGATTTGTGTGGGGAGACTTTCAAAGAAGCTGGCATCTATATCTCTGACTGCTCTAGTTAGGGCTTCTGTTCTATTAGGGTTAGAATTAAAATTGAGACATGTAAAAGTGGGTTTAAAAGATTTGAGGGCGTTCAGTGAGGAAAGCCCATTAAAAGGGGATAGGTTGCAGCTACGGGGATCAAAGAATGTCCTTAGAAACTCAGAATCATTGCCATATAGAGCTCTCTGATCTACCATCATTGTGGCAAGAGAAATACTGTGGATGCCATCATGAGTAGTAGCACTTTCTGCAGGAAGCCCATAGAACATAGAATTTGCAATTTGAGAATGCCCTAGGGGAGCTGAACCGTTTATGTTTAACTCATTAACAGATGTGGAAGCTTCGTTCATTTGAGCACAAGCGTGATCTATTGTTCTCTTGGAAGTAGTAAACACAAGAATGACATACCTATAAGCTATAGGGGAAGGCCTCATTGCCATACATTCAGAAAATTCATGAGTCTAGAGTAACCACATCCTGAAATAAAAAACAATATAATGCCTGCAATAAAAGGTTTATTTTACACAAATAAAAACGAAATTTATTCTCTGCGGAATGTAACTAAAACCAGAATAACAGAATAACAGGGCTGCTGAGCACAGAGAATGTCAGAGTTGGGAACTTTACAGCGAATTACAGTCACTACAGAGCATGGTGGATATGTGAAGGAGACCCATTAATCGATGCAGTCCTGCATGAGAATAACTGACAATAAAGCATCATATATTTGTGAAATTCACCCTGAGCTGCATCTAAACATGAATCAAGACTAAATTTCCAAGGCTTAAAGTAATGATTCATTACAAAAGTGTACGTGAGATGCTTGTAAAGCTCAGAAACCCCAGACGGGATGGGATGAATTCAGACCTACATACCATACCATCGCCTTTGCTGCAACCCTAACCCTAAGAAAACCAAGAAAGAGGAGGAGGGCAGAAACAAGAGTCTGAGCCTAATCGCAGTGAAATTAGGCTATTGTTATACTTGTGGCCAGTCAGAATCCATGCAGACTTGGGTGGAGATGAGAACCATTTCAGCTCTAAAGTTGACTTAGAATCCAACACCTTGAAAACCACTACAGTTTGAAAAATCGATATGCAGGCAAACACACACCTGTCCTGCACTGTTGCGCCAAGTTGCAAACCGAGATGGAAGCATCTAATAAACAGATCCTGCAGCAAACCGTTTCGGCAACGAATTGGTAACCACTTTGATCGAACGACTGAAACAACATACAATCTTGTGGTGCAGAAGATGACAAGTGTGCAGAGGGGGAGTTGATTTGAGAGAGAAACGCCTTATAGCATAAATATTTTTTTAATATAAAATTTAATTTTTTTTATATGTTTGACTTTTTTTATAAATAAATTTTATTTCAAAAATTTATTAAAATTATATATTTACTAAATTAATTTAAAAACAAAAACTATTTAAAAATTATATAAAAGCAATGAAATTTTATTATATTAAAATATTAAAAAAAAATTAATAATTTAAAATTTCTCATCTTTAAAATTTTTAATTATACACTTACTAAAATATTATATAAAAATAATAAAATTCTATTATATTAAAATATTAAAAAAATTAATAATTTGAAATTCCCCATCTTTAAAATTTTTAATTATACACTTGCTAAAATATTTTATAAAAATAATAAAATTCTATTATATTAAAATATTAAAAAAACTTAATAATTGGAAATTCTGAAAATTCTTAATCATATTCTAAGTGCTTATCATTTTAAAAATCATTTTAAAATTTAAACTTTATTGTGTATATTTTTCAAATATAAAAAAATAAAATCTAAAGCATTTTAGGCTTCAATATGTTTTTATAAAATGTGTTTTATTTAAAAATTAATTTATTTTCGTTTTGCAAATATAAAAGTCTATAATTAAAAGCTATATATATCTATCAATAAAGTTTTTTTTTTTAACTTTATATTCTATACATTTATAAATAACATCTTTAACTTACATAAATCAATATACTTCTAGGCATTTACAACCCTCATCAAAGCATCTACATACAAATAACCATTAACCAACTAAATAATAATATTGCTATAAAGTAACCCTTCATTGCTTGTCATTTATACCTATTTTTATAAATAAGGAGAAACAAATTAGAGAGTGGGTATGCAAAATACTAAGGAAACTTTTTATTTTATATGCAATTTCTCACAAGTGGGAGTCATATTTGTTGATAGTCATTGAGAGTTGAATATTCTATAAATTCAAGTATTTTCAATTTTTTTTATAAAAATATTGATGACAATAAATTTAATTAAATTTTTATTTTTATTTAATTAAACTACATTTTTATATAAATATGTAGAGAAACAAATTCATAAAATATTATATATAATTTATTATTTATTATTTATTCATAAAATATTTAATAAAAATAGATTGTATAATAAAAAAATTATATTTAATTTCTCAATATATTTTTCATTTTGTAAGTTTAATCTAATTAATTTTCAAAACTAAATTAATCATATTAATTTCATATATATATATATATATATATATATATATGGGGTTAAAAATTGTGTTTATGTTGCACCTAGGGTTTCTTTTGTTGTCATGCTATTTTAGTCTAGTGAAGTTGTGAGTTGTGTTTGTAAATTATTAATTTCTTCATCCCAATTTCATGAATGGATCTTTGAGCAATTTTGTCAACATCAAACTCCCATATATTATTGTGTGTTTACTTATGCCTTTCATTTCTCTAGGCTTGCACTTCATATTTGTTGAGTTTTTTTTGTTGGTGTGTTGTTAAACAATCTCAATGGTTGGGCCTTCCACATCAAATGTGGAAGCCCTTGGTTCAACAAGTGAGAAGAAATGCAAAATTGTCAAAAGGGCGAGTTCCAACTCCACTCTAGATATGAAACACTCTATGGAAAAATCGAACATCAAAAATTCGATGCAGAAAGGATTAATTAATGATTTCACTAGCCTTTGGTCTAGCCCCAATATTGTTCAAGAATGGACCCCTAAGAATTGCATCAATCAAAACTTTATTTCTATTATTACTGCAAAAAAAAAGCATTTTTATATATTTTTTTATCTATAAAATGCAGTGGATATTCCATTGAATAGTTTGTCTCAACATATTTGATAAAATATATTAAAATTCGAAAATGTATATTATGAGGTTTTATTTTTCTTAGATTTCTAAATTTATTAATTTAATAAATCTAGAACAACGAAAAATATGGAAAATAGAGGACAGTGAAAAGTAAACATCAACAAACCACAATGAACATAAGATATTCTTTGGGAAATCCTTTTAGGAGAAAAATTAGTTGGAAGGTGAGGTTGCTTTGCTCTCTCTTCCTCTGAATGGAAGTGGTGCAAATACAAAGTAGTGAGACCTATGGCCCATGGGCTACTACAAAACAAAACCCTATGTTATGCTCTCTCTTTCTCTATCCACTCTTAGCAACTCTTTTCAACTATGGAGCATAATGCACTTGAATAGAATGGAACCATGTTACCTCCTAGTGGCATGGTTATAACATAGCTTGGTAGCCAACTAGTGGTTAAGTTTTACTCCTTTGAACTCCTAAGTAAAGTTACAATATCAACCCTTCTAGAGTCCTCTTCATCATGTTCACGTGTCTAGTGCATTTTCTATGAATAATAGGGCCCGGTGTGGCATCCTCTCGAATTATGGTGGTTCATCATGATAGGTGAACTTTGGGAGGCATAACTCTTGCATGCAAACTCTAATTAACGACTTTTGTAGATAGTTGGAAAGTTCTATGTTGTATAATAACACTAGTGGATGGAGTGCTTAAGGGGAAAAGTTTTACTCCCCAAAAAACATCATTAAAGGCCTCACACTGGCCCTAGAAGGTTCAAGGCCCCAATTCTCCAAATTGGGCCTTACCACTAAAATGCTCATGTAAGTTGATTTCTCTAATTTTCCACTTTATAAGCATTGAGATGGATAAAAATAAATGTAACGATCCAATCCATGTCGATTTTTATTTGAAAATTTAGAATAAAGAACTTGATCTTTACAACTCGTTCCTATTCTATGGGTTGCAGGGGAATAGGGGAATGTATTTATTTTGTTGGACTTTGGACTTTAACCCAGATATAGAAATCATGTTTGCTCCTATTTGGATCAAACTCCCACACCTCCATATTATCTTTGGGACCTTGATTCCTTCAAATTATTGGAGACAAGTTGGGGTGTTACATAATTTACATTGAACCTAAGGGAAATTTTTTAACATGTGCTAGAATTTGTGTGGAAATGGACTTTCAACTGAGAGTGTCTGAGGAAATTTAACCGAATTTGGAGGACCAGAGCTATCAACAGGCCCTAATCATAAGCAAGTCATTTTTTAAATGTAACATGAGTGTGGACATTGTATAAAATGTTACTTAAAATCCCAAGAAATTCAACCATCTTCGAAGCAGAGTTCAAAGAAAATTTCACCCTCTCAAAATAATATTGAGCAAGGTGCACTCAAACAAGTAAGAACAAAGCATAAGTGACAATAGCCTTGGCGAGACTCAACTTGATAACCAATCTCATCTACACTTATCCAATCCCTCCAATAATATATTTGGAGCTCTGACAATGAAGAAGAGGTTGAGAAAGATCATTAAAAGAATAACTTAGAGCCTAGCTCAGGGTGTCTTTCAAAGGAACAAAAGATTTAAAAACATGGAGCTTCTAATGATACCCATATTGAGCAGTGTGCACCTTCTTAGGTGAAGGGATCTATTCCATAAATAGAGAGTATGGCTCCACTTGTGAAGGATAATATAGTTATCAACTTAATGAGAATTTTTATCTCAAAATGAGAACACTAAGTCAACAAATCTAGATTGCAAAATAAAAATTGACTCTAAAATTGGCACTTGAAATTTATTTACTATTTTTTTTATAAATATATTGAAAAAATAAGTTAATAAAAAAGAAAAAAAATGATCTGATATTTCTTGATTCATCACATTGTATTTTCTGGTTGACGTTTCGAGCTAGCAATTGTGGCTCATCATCAAGACAAAGATAAGAAATATGATCAAGTTTAGAAAGATAAATAGGAGAGAGATGCAAGTTCAGAGAGTGGAAAATACACGTTAGGTTAGATACATGTTAGAGGTAAATTAAATTCATTAATAAAATTGTAAGAACATGATTCAAAGGATCATATTTATTAAAATAAATAAAAAATTAACATGTGTGTGTGTGTGTGTGTATATATATATGGATTATATCAACAAATTGTAATCAAAAGTATATATATATATATATATATATATATAAAATAAAAGTGTGTAAAAATACATTAGTAATAATATCGTTAATATAAGGAAATCGAGAAACAAAAGAGATTCAAATGGCCAAAAGTATATAATAATCAATAGAAGGATATATATATATATATATATATATATATATATATATATATATATATATATAATCAATTTTTACATTATAAAAGAAAGAAATAAAGATATTAAGTTCAGAAAGAAATTAGTAACACTAGGGAATTATTATTACAATAATGAGGGTTACAAAAATAATAGGGAAGATATATATATATATCCAAGGAAAAAGGCGCAATTTTCATTAATATGTTAAGAAAATTACATGTTGTATAATGTTGCATGTATGAGATGCATTCACTGAAGAGTAGTTTAGAAGAGTTAGGGAAAAATTATATACAAATTTACATCATAGTAGTCCATGTAGTTATATCCACCATAATAAACAAAAATACTGAGTCACTGTCCCAATAGTAATAACATAAACTGTAGCAAAAAAACATAGAACCAAAAAACCGAAAAAAAGGAATGATCTGTGAGATCACTCCAAGAGATGCCCACTAATCTCAATGAACGGATGGTGGAAAAAAGAGTAGAAATGCCCTCCCTGTATTCCTGAATTTTCCATTGTCCCATGTTCAGTTGCGCGGCCGCTTTGGAAAGACGATCAATGATCTCATTCCTTTCCTTGTATATATGTGAGCATACAATAAAATCAAATTGTGATTTTAATGTAAAGATATCATCCAACATGTCTCTGAGTGTGTGCAAGTGACAGTGATATACATCGTTTATCCAATTTATAACAAGCTGTGAATCCCCGTATATCTGAATCTTTTGGCAATTTAGTTCTCTCACAAATAGGAGAAGGTGTTTGAGATTGTTTAGTTCTACATAATTATTGGTGCCCCTGCCTAGGTCGACTTGGATTTTGTAGGACACAAGATTGTTGATGTGTAATATAGCCCCTCCCCACAGCCCTCGGGTTGGGCCGAGCCATCAAAATATCCAATATATATATATATATATATATATTTGAAATCTAAGAAAATATTTGACCAAGCTAAAAAGAAGGGGGTTAGAAGAAAAATAAAGTAAGAAGAATCAGGGAGAAGATTTTAATGATCAACATAAATATGTTAGAAATTAAATAACAAAGCAATGGAACACATAAAATGTTGCAGAAACACCAACACTAAAAAAATCATAAAACAAGAGAGACCCATATATATGTGGTTCACCCAATTTGGGCTACATCCCCAGAGAAACAACCAATCATTCCTTTTTATATTATCTAGCAAACTGAAGGGATACAACCTATAGAAAATTCCTTGTAACTTCCTCTTATCTCTCACACAGTTTCCTATGTTTTTCTGTCATGGAATAATACACAAGCGCAATACAATACCATCATATAAATTAAGACTTGTATTCTAAGGAAAAAACCCTAAATTAACATAACTTCTACTGTTAAATCTTCTTCTTGCAAAACAATTGAGATTGACTACGAAATTACAATATTTACAAGGTAAATTTTCTCTAATTTTTTCTTCAAGGGCACTACCCTTGAACCCCTGCCAAGCCCCCTCTCCCCCTAGTGACATTAGTGGATGGGGGGGGTAAGCCCCCCCACACCCCCCGTAAGGGATTGACATCCAAATGCAGCTGAAACAATACCTTTGAATCAAGAAAATAATCAGGCTCCACACCCAACAAAAGAGAGAATGAAGGGGAAGATAAAAATGAAGAAGACAAAATTTCAAATGAGACAAGAAAATGAAAGTAGAAGGGAAAATGGAAAGGATTTGCTTCAACATGAAGCAAAAACGGGAACTCTGGCCAAAAAACCCTGAAAAACATAAAAAACAGTGCTAAAAATGAAAAATGTGTATACTAGAACGATGGTTTTCTTTTTAGGGTCAATTTTGAACATGTTTTAAAAATGGTAGTGAAAACGAATTTTTTGTGCAAAAATTGTGCAAAAACCACCCTGAAAATGAAAAGTGTTGATACTGAGACGATGGTTTTTTTTAGGGTCAATTTTCAACATTTTTTAAAAATTCCAGTAAAACCGAATTTTTATGTGGAAAAAAATAGTCGTTTTTGAGGAAAAAAACACACTAATGCTTTTGGTAGAATAACATTTTTCTTTCCTAAGTATAATTTCAACATGTTTTAGTAATGATGATAAAGATAAAATAATGGGATCTGAAACACATTAAAATTCTATTAGTTTTCATTGATGTTGTTAAACATATAATAACATCACACTAAAGATTGCTAAAATTCTAATTGTTTCAACCATAACATTAAAGATACAAAAAAATTAGGAAAATTTTCAACCATAAAATTAAAAAACCATGACATTATGAACAAATTACATGACTAAATTAATCAAAATGTCATTATTTGTAGATTGAATGAAACATACATTATATCTTTAATTTATTGTTGCATTGTAGATATTCTAAACAATAAAAATCATCATAATTAAAACATATAATCCAATAACATAAAAATGACTCATAACTTCTGATTTAACACCATATGGAAATCAAAATTTTTATTTCAAGATACAAAGCAAACATCAGTTATATAAATTGTCTTAGACAATTATTCAAAATCACTCATATTTTCTTGCATACCATCAGAATTCACATCTTCAGATGAATGACTCGATGCAGATGAAGATGTTCCATATTTTTCTCTTTCATCAGCTAGTGCCCCATTTGAGTCCACATGCATGCCCACCATTTCAAGTTTCAAAATTCTTCTGGATCTATGACTCGTTTCAGCACACTCCTATCTCAACAATGTTCCTTCTGGTAACAACATTTTCAGAATCTTTGTCGTCTTGAAGCAAATAGTTCCTCTCTTTGTTAAATTGAAGTCATAAAAAAGTACGTCAACATCCTCCAACTTTAAGAGGTTTGTGCGATGACGATTTATATTTGTACCATTTCTTTTTCTCTTTACGCCAATTTTTTTATCAGCTACCATCTATGGCTTATATTTTTGGCATACCAATGTACTTCAACACCTGTAACATCTTCATTTTCTGTAAAGACCTTTATAACTTTTGCAATCCATAATGGATAGCCATTAGGATCTCCATCTACTAGCACTGCGATCATGCAACCCTCCTTAATATCCAGTATTGAATCCCTGTAAAGGTCTTCCATGGCTTCACATTGTGCATGATATCTTTTAGAACCAATATACATCTATCTTTCCTCTGTCTATGAAGAATTAATAATACCTTGAGATTGTTGTTGTTCAACAATGTTTCTTTCCTCATGTTCATTTGGCACATTTTGTGGCCAAATAAATGGATTTTTCAAAGGTATATCTTCATTTGTTTTTCTTGAAATGATATCACTTTGATTATTGAAAAATGACGCCCACCAAACTGAATCAACAATGTCAAAGTACTCGTATGTATATCTAATACATTTTTTAGTTTCTTCTAGGCAATCAGAATAATTTATATCTCTATTATGTCTGCATGCATTATGAACTTCACCAACTGATTTAATAACAATATATTTGATGCAAATATTGAATGATCCAGAATGAACTTCAAAAATTCCAAACCTGATGACGGTGCCCATTCTGCAGTAGTTGAATACTTCTTTCCCCATATTAGTGTTTTCCCATCAATTTTTTTGATGCAAAATTGATGTTGGAAGCTAATGTCATTAAGTTGGTCAACGCATTTCTCCTCACCATGCGATCCCAAAATAAACCTTCGCATGTCAACAATTTCTTCCAACACAACAAACGTAGGCTCTAACATATATGATTTATTAGTACATGCAATTAATGATGGAAAGCTCCCAACTTCCTTCCTCCTTAATGTGACTGAAAAACGACTGAATATCTAATCAATATGGTCATGAGTGTGCCCAACAAGAAGGAAACCAACCTTTACCTTTTGAAAAATTCTCAATTTAGCAAGCATTTTTAGATATCCAAAAACAATCTGATTTTTGTTTTCACGGTAAGTATTGTTCAATTGTAGATACAAAACTTCAAGAAGATTACCATACCAATGAGAAAGAACATCATCAATTATGGTTATTGTCAAATTTGCATCTTTATGAATATTTGGAGCTGTGAAGTACACCCTTGGCAACATTTTTCCATTGAAGGTCATACAACTGACCAAGTGATATTGAATAAAATTTTCCTCCTGTAAATTTTTGGGTGTGCGAAAAAAATGTGGTAAAAGTGTTTCTTCTGGTCCATATTGAGAAATATCTCTTCCTTTTCTCTAATGCAAACTTGAAATCCATATGTTTCAAGCAATCATTTTGACAACATTCACCTGAAATGAGAGTGTCGATAGAACTTCTTCTCGTCAGATATTCTTCTCTACCCCTTGTATAACTAGAACATCTTGGATTGATATGAAAAGGTCTACTCCTACTCCTCGATACAATATTTCCTTGCAACATCTCCATCATTAGATCATCATTTGTATAAGCATTTTCATCATCATTTTGAAGAATGTTATCCTCACTATGATGAGTTGTGCTTTTGAAATACTGACTTGGAGGACATTCTTCATCTTCCCTTTCTTCAGTGCTACTGTCATAGTCGTTAAAATTAGGACTAAATGGAAAATTTGACTCGACGTTTATTGGATATTCTTCCTCATGTGTATTGTCAATGTTGCTCTCATTGTCCATAGGATTAGGACTACGTCGAAAATGTGACTGTTTACTTATTGAAAATTTTACATCCTGCCCTTTGTCACTGCTACTCTCATAATCGTACTAAGTGCTTCATCCTATCCTTCGTCACTACTGCTCTCATAGTCCTTAGGATTAGGACTAAGTGGAAACTACGACTCTTTATTTATTTGAAAATCTTCATCATGTTCTTCATCACTGCTACTCTCATAGTCCATAGGATTAGGACTAAGTGGACACTGTGACACTCTATTCATTTGAAATTCTTCATCATGTTCTTCATCATTGCTGCTTTCATAGTCCATAGGATTAGGACTAAGTGGACACCGTGACACTTCATTCTTTTGAAATTCTTCATCATGTTCTTCATCACTACTACTTTCATAGTCCATAGGATTAGGACTAAGTGGACACTATGACACTCTATTCAGTTGAAATTCTTCATCATGCTCTTCATCAATGTTGCTCTCATAGTCCATAGGATTAGGACTAAGTGGACACCATGACACTCCATTATTTTTAAATTCTTCATCATTCTCTTCATCGTTGCTACTCTCATATTCCATAGGATTAGGACTAAGTGGACACTGTGACACTCCATTCTTTTGAAATTCATCATCATGCTCTTCATCACTGTTGCTCTCATAGTCCATAGGATTAGGACTAAGTGGACACCGTGACACTCCATTCTTTTGAAATTCGTCATCATGCTCTTCATCACTGCTACTCTCATAGTCCATAGGATTAGGACTAAGTGGACACCGTGACACTCCATTCTTTTGAAATTCTTCATCATGCTCTTCATCATTGTTGCTCTCATAATCCATGGGATTAAGAATAAGTGGAAACCGTGACCCTTTATTTATTTGAAATTCTTCATCTTGTCTTTCATCAATGTTGCTCTCATAGTCCTTAGGATTAGGGCCAAGTGGAAGAATTAAATCTCTATTCATAGTGGAAGAATTTCCGTTATATTCATCAATATGAATAGAGTTGTTCCGCGATGAAGATGTTGATGCTTCAAAAAGCAAAACTTCACTATCAGAAGAATCCATGCCTTTCAAATAGAAGAGGTTGAATGATACAAATGAAGAATCTCCTAATGATAATATATAGCTTAAAGAATGAAAATTTTCCTCACAAAAATTTCGCCAAAAGTTTTCCCTCCAAAAATTTTGTTTCATGTATTTCCCTCCATTATTTTGTTCTACAATTTATTGAAAGATTTTAACTAATTTTTTTTATGAAATAAACCTTTTAAATTAAAATTGTAAACTAAATCTTTTACCTAAATTAATTTATTACTTAAACTATATAATATTGACTAGACAATCGATTTTATTTTTATTTTTATTATACCTTCTAAAACAAATTAATCTCACATTCACCGTGTTGTAAAACAATTCTGTAATGTTCGCTTTATCATAATTTCCTATATCACCATAACAAAATTTACATGTTAAAATTTATAAAAACAAATTAATCCCACATTAACCGTACGGTAAAACAATTCTGTAATTTCCCCTATATAATAAATTTCATTATCACTATTCCTCACATCACATCAAGGTTTTCCGAGGTTCGTTAAAAAACTTGGAGTGAATTTGTGGAGTAGCTACATTGCTATCAACAACATATTCAACGGAGGATTATCCCATTTGAAAGGTTAGTTAATTTTTCTGTTGTGCAAGTTTTAAAATTAAATACGTTTATTGAAATTTTTTTTAAGAAATTAAAATTTTTTGTGGGACAAATTTACTCACTACGTCCCGCAATGGGCGTGGCGGGCCCGATCATGCTCCCGATGGCCCAACTAGCTTGTGGGTGAGGGCAGGGGGGGGCCAGATGCCCAGCAACCCGCGCCACCCCGATAGCGCAACGGTCGGCCGAGGCGGCAAGTTGTTGGGCCGTCGAGGTGGGGCAAGTGGGTTGGCGCCCAGCCCCCCGCCTCACCTCGGCGACCCAACAGCCGATTAGGGCAGTAGACCGTTGGGCCTCTGGGCTTAGGTGGGGAGTTGGGCAGGGCTGGGGATGGGTAGGGGGGCGGTTGTTGGGCCGCCAGGTTGGGGTAGGGGCTGGGTTGAGTGGCCAACCGATTTTCGGGGTGGGGCGGCAAGGCGCTGTATTTTTTAAATTTCTTATTTTTTTTTTAATTGTTATGTTTTACAAAAATAATTATCATTTATCATTTTGTTTGTTAATTTAAGCTATAATTTTTTTGTAATTTACTAATTTATATATCTCTCTTTTTTTCAAGAAAATGGCATCAAAGAAGATTTTTGTGAATCTTTTTGGGCCAAATACTATTAAAGGTGGATCTTCAAAAACACTGTTGAATGAACCAAACCTAAGCTGATAGCTACAAATCTTTCAAGTGCCTCAAACGATAAGAAGATTTCATACAGGAAGAAATCAAAAGAAGTGAAACTTCCAAAAAAAAAATTGGTATGTGAAAGAAAGAGAAAGCCAAGATGTGTAGATATATCTATATGTTGATATACCTAATGATAATGGAATTTATGAGGTGCTGGGAAAGGTCATAGACAGGTGTTCGGTACCAGACAATGAAGTTGTTTACATACTTACAAAACCGCCCAAGTCACATGAAAGGATTAAATATCAATTATTATATTCAGTGTATGACATGAGAGAGGTATCTACAAAGTTGTGTAAACAAATTGTAAATGATATGACACAAAATATCATAAGTATTGTTATTTATATTTGTGTTTTGCATTCTTGTAAATGTCTCATTATATTTTTATAACTTTGTTTTTATTGACATATGATATTTTGTTTGGCATAATTTTGTTGAAAGTGTTTCAATTATGTTGGGAGGCATTCATTTCATAGAGCATGATATTATGAAAGTTGTCAGCAGTTTCTAATCAGTGTCAGAAGAAGATAGGCAAACAAGCAAAAGGTAGTAATTCATGATGCTACAAAACTACATCCAAGGGATTAGAAAAAATGCCTCTAGTGGATAAATCTAGCAAAGGTAGACTAATTACTTTTGAAGATGAGGAAGTTGAAACTGACACTGAAGAATATGTTGTCATTACCGAGGATGACATTGGAACTGATGTTAGAAAGGAGAAGAGCCATAAAATACCAAAAGTAACAATGCCCAAGAATAAATCTGTTCTAGTTAATGATGAGAATGTTATGATGAAGAAAAGTAAAGTTGACATTCTCAAGTAGTTATTACCAACAGTGAAGATGCTAGTGAAACTTCAAAAGAAAGGAGAGAAATCATTACACCAAGAGTTGATTTAAAGGGGCATTATTAAAACAAAACAAAATGCCATTTGACAAAACTTGACAAAGAAAAACTTAATTGAGGGTCGTCATACATTTCAGCTTAATGTGAGACAAATCTATAAGGCAAGTGTAGGACAATGTAAATATCAAATCATAAAGCCACACCACCTGCATGTTCACAACTTGAAGACATTGATGAGGTACAATCCATATGTTCATGTGGTTAATTATGTGCTTCTTGTTGATCCAGTTTAAGTTCCCAACAAAGAAGCATTTGATAAGTCAAAATGTTTTGAATACAATTATTATGTGCTTGGGGGGAACCATTTTGTAGAAGCTCAAAGACAATTGATGGAGGAATATCCCAATAACCCACGTTTTGAAACAATGAAATGTATCATTTATGTTGGTTTATCAGATACAGAAGCAAAGTTAGTGGCATGGGATCATAATTCAAATAATGAATATAGGATGTCTATGACTTCTATCCAAAGGGTTAGATTTATTCAGAGTGAATTTGAAGAAAAATGTGGCGGGGATAAGATAAATCCTACTGTAGATTTCCGAAATAAATGTTGTATGGAAATAGGCTATCAAATTAAGGAGAAAATCAGTTCAAAAGGCGACAAAGTAAATATTGATTTATTCAGAGGTATTGACAACATTTTCTAGTTGGAATTTAGAACTGGAGAGATATGGAAATTGATTAATGATATTTTAAGCATGTGGGAGAACATTGGCATTAAAAACCAGAAGGTCAAAATGTCTAAACCATTGATATGTAGCGACAGTAAATCAAGTTCTGAAATGAAGCAACTTCTAGAAGATATGACTATCACACCTTGGAGAGCATTGCAAGGAGTGAAGGATCAAAAACTTGTCAAAGAAATATTATTTCGTGTGAGGTCGGGGGAATTATCATTGGAAGAAATGTCTGAGGAATTTCAAAAGTAAGTTTGTTGAATTATTTTTATTTATTTCTAGATTATAATTTTCTTTTAAATATAACATATTGTTCTTGGTAGTATTTGTTATACATATCATTATATTAACTTTTTTTACTTTATCTATGTAATCACAAATTTTACATGAAAATACAAGAACAAATGGTTAAATTGTTGAATGAAGATAGTTGGGATGATGTTGTGCGCAACTATCCAGATTCACATTCCACATCAACATTAATTTTATTTATTTATTTATTTATTTATTTATCTCGCATTTAAAAAGGTATGTTGATTTATATATTCATTTGTATACTATTTTTATTTTATAAATTACACCTATATATGTTTATTTTAGTAAAGATGAGGAAGGATGAAAATGGAGCACCAGATAGTTTCAGAACCTTTATCGAACAAATTAAGATCAAAAGACTGAAGACATTGTTAAACTCCTACCTAAAAGGGATTATGCCCTAGTCATTGCAAATATTCCCTATGGTTTCAATATTCCAAACATTGACTATGATAGTGACCCTTATACTTATCAAGCTCTTAGTAAAGTTGTTGTGGGATTTATAGAAGTCACATCATCAAAATTATGGAGATTTGTGACATTTCATTCAAACACACAATTGGCAATGTTATTGTCAAGCTTCAAGGGTGTTGAAAATGGAAACAAGAAATGATAAAAGTAGAAGTGCTAAAAATAGCACTGCTATAAATAGCAGTTCGGGTACCAGTGTTGGACATAGCAACTAGGAATGAAAAATGGAAGTGCTAAAATATCATTGCTATAAATAGCATTTCAGGATGGATTCGAATTTGATCTTTTTTTTTTTCCGAGGAAAAAAACGAACCTTTTTATAAGAAATAAAAAAGTTACAAGCACATGAGTTAACATTCCAGCAGCTACTGTGATCATGAGACCACCATCATTCCTCAAGGAGAGAGACATACTCCCCTTTGAATCACCAAAGTCCAAGCATAAAATAGACCATAAGTAGTTTTTCCGCTTACTTTCAGCACTTTAACATGACCAAAAAATAACATGGGCCTCCTTTTACAGCAGGAAAACAACCCACGGATCTGTTTTCAATAGACAAGTTTTCTGAAGCAAAACCGGTGAAACAAGAAAATAGTAACCAGCAAAGTTTTCTTTGACCGAAACAGAAAAGAAGAGCTGTAGAAAGACTGTCTATATATCCTGTAAAAGCAAAATTAAGTGTGGGGAGGGAGATCCGACACACGGATCTGTTCGTTCATCTGTTCAGTTATCCTCCACGAGTCCACAGCGAGCTGCAAACCCTCTTTAGAAAGCCTATCTGCCTCTTCGTTCCTGTCCCTGTAGATATGTTCAATGGAGAAAATATTAAAATGTAATTTTAAGTTTTGAATCTCTTCCAGAAGCGGTCTCAACATATAATTTTGACATCTGTATTTCCCAATGACCCAGTTAATTACATTCAGAGAATCACCAAAGATCTGAATAGTGAAGATATTTCTGTTTATGAGCCAGCAAAGAAGAAGTTTAAGGGCAAGAAGTTCAGCAAAATTGTTGGTGCCGGGACCCAATCCCACAGCGGCTTTGAGAGAGTGAGAGGGGTTTATATGAATGGCGATTCCAGCACCCGCAATATTGTTTTGTGCTGCCCCGTCAAAATAGGCCCACGGAATTCCTTCCCTAATCCGTTCTTCCTTTTTAGGGACTGAGTTTCGTGGTTCTTCAGACTCCGGGATACTAGAAAGAATGGCTGAACTTTGTATTGCAATCACCTCCGCTGGAGTGAGATGATCTCTGAAAATGCTTCTGTTTCTAGCTATCCAGATACCCCAACAGAGGATGGGGGGAAGATTCCTAAGGTTCCTTTCTGAGTAATGGTTCCACCAATATTCCCAAGCAGCGAGAAAAGAATCCCCTTCCCAGCGAACATTTCTCCCCAAAAGCTTTTGCATTTCTTCCCAAACTTTCCTTGCAAAAGGACAAGCAATGAACAAGTGGTAAATGGATTCAGAGTCTAAGAAGCATAGGGGGCACCTACCTGGGCCCTGTTTGAATCTGGATTGAAGGATGTCCCAGGTAGGGATTTTCTTTCTTAAAACACACCAGAAAAATAATCTTGCTTTCTTGGGGCACTTCAATTTTAGTAGAGGTTTTGCCCACCATTCTGGATTAACCCACCCTTTCTTCTTCATCAAGAAAGCATACCCCACCTTTGGGGAGTAGGCTCCATTTTCAGCATGAGCCCACACCAATTGATCCGGTCTGTCCTGAATTCTGACATTTGATCTCTTTAGCTCCTGAAGAAAACTCCGCCACTCATTCCTCCACCTGGGGTCGATTCCTAACTCTTCTTCTGATTTCCATGCTTGGCCCCAAATGGTTGACTGACCCATATTAGCAATCTGATTTAAGCCAAGAATCCCCTTCGAATCCAGATGGGCATTCAGTTCAGGAGAAAGAGCGAAAGATTCGTTGCATCCCACCCAAGGGTCTCTTCCAATCCTTACATTTTCACCGTTTCCTACCTGCCAGGCCAGACCCTGTTCGATTACCTTGAATGCCTCTACTGTGGCTTTCCATATCACAGAGAAATTCCTTCCTTTCTTGTTTGTGTTCCTTATCCAATCTTCTAGGGGCATGGGATCTATATATTTCCTCTTTACTACTCTGGTCCATAGGTTCTCAGCAGTGATTAAACGCCATCCGGATTTTGCTGCTAAGGAGGAGCTGAAGTCAATGAGATTTTTAATGCCCCAGCCGCCCCAGTCTTTTGGCCTTGCAATTTTGTCCCATGACACCCAAGGAAGCACTGAGTCCTCCTTTGACCCTGACCAAAGGAATCTGCTGCATAGTTGTTTAATCTTGTGAAGAATGCCTTTTGGGATCCATGTCAGAGCTGCCCAGAACACAGGCATGGCCTGGAGGACTGAATTCACCAGAGTCAACCTGCCTGCTCGAGATAGCCACTTGAAACTCCAATGGGATATTCTTTGTTCAATTTTTGCCACCAGCCAGTTCCAGTCCTGCTTTCTGTACAATTGAGGTTTTAACCAAAAACCAAGATATTTGAAAGGATTCTCCATTTTACAGGCCTCAAAAGGTAAGTATGATAAAATCAGGAGTTCCTCCTGTCTGTTGAAACCCTCCAGAATAAGCTGGGATTTTCTAGAGTTTATTTGAAGGCCTGTTGCTTTCAAGAACAAGTCAAGAATACTTTTAAGCTCTCTAATTTCATTTAAGCTTCCATTTGTAAATAATAAAATATCATCTACAAATAGGAGATGGGTAATAAACAAATTTACAGCTACTTCCAAACCTTTTACCAAACCTGATCTTTTGGCATTTGATATCAATCTGCTGAGGCCTTCAGCAGCTAGAAGAAAAAGCAGAGGGGAAAGGGGACACCCTTGCCTCAATCCCCTTTGTCCTCTGAAGAATTGGGATGCAGCCCCGTTTATTAATACTGCAAAACTTGCATTTGAGATACATCCCATGATCCAGCTTATGAAATCCACCTTGAAACCCAGGTGGGTCAGCAACATCCTTAGATAATTCCAGCTGATTCTGTCGTAAGCTTTGGACAGGTCAATTTTTAGCACGGCCCCTTTTGCTTTTGAGACCCTGATGCTATGAATGGTCTCCTGAGCCACCCCTATAGCTTCATGGATTTGGCGACCGTCTAAAAAACCGAATTGTTCCGGAGAAATGCAGTTTGATAGGACCGGTTTCAGGCGAACTGCAATGGTTTTTGCAATGATTTTGTAAATGCAATTGCACAGTGAGATCGGCCTAAAATCCTCGAAAGTTTCCGGATCCTCCTTTTTAGGTATAAGAGCAATGAAGGTAGCATTGAAAGGGGGATAAACCTCGCCTTTTCTCCTTGATTCCTCCACCACTTCCGTTAACTCTTCCCCAATCAGCTTTCGAATTTGATCTTAACAGTTGTTTGATTAATAATTAATTAATTCATCTTGAGTTAATTAGTTGTAGAAAATCAAGCATGAAGTGTATGTGAACACATGCAACAATTTCTCCATTGATTGAGGAATTTATCCATCATTTAAAGAGATAAGGGTGAGTTGTAATTAGTTGGCTCAGTTAACTAAGTCAAGTCTAGCTAGATTAGTTCAAATAGTTTGTTGAACTAATTATGAGTTCAGTTAGTTAATGAATACTTGCATGTAATTGTTGCACTTCAAATAACTGAATATTCTCTCATAAATAACTCATGCATGTCAGTTCAGTGATAGACCCATTTGAGATCAGATGGTGGGATAATGTACTATCAGTTGCTAGAATATTCCTTGGTGAATATCTCTTGCATGCAGAAGGAATTCTTTCCTTGAGGATTGCGCAGTCACTTCTTCCTATTTAGTGAGCGTGATGAGGCCAATTCACAAATGTGGCTTCACTGGACCCCAAGAGAAACTGCACAAGGAAATAGGAGGCTTGGAGGGATGAGGAAAGGCATATATGTTGCATGGATAGCCAGTGAGCTGCATTGTTTGATTGTGCTGAGAGCTGGATAGTTTTCTGAGCTAAAGATTTGTGTAATCAGACATGTTTTCCACTTGTATAATATACAAAGATTGGGGTTTTAGGCTGTCTTTCCCCACAATTATTTTTCTGTTTTCATGTGATTTCTTTCTCTTCATATGTTATATGTGTTCTTATTGATCTTGCTCATATTCGATTAAGCTTCAGCATAATTTATTGTAGAAGTAGATCAAGTATTTTGCTTGAGTATATTGCATTATCAAGTGATCTACAGTGGGAATTTCTACATGGTATTAGAGCTAAGGTGATCAAGGAGAGAAAAATATACAAGAAGGGATAAGTTTGAATTTTATGGTTCCTGAATATAGAAATCGAGTTCTTATCACATCTCAATTTCACCAATGGCATTCAACGGTTTAAGGCTTGAGTATGCCCTTGATGGTAGCTCGAATTATATAGCCTGGAGGGATTGCATGGAAACAGTATTAGAGGATAACGGTCTAAAGGACTTCATTTATCAAGAAGTCCCCAAGCCCGTAGTGGCTAATGCCACAGAATTGGGGGAATGGAAGAAATGTGTGGCTAAAGCAAGGAGAATCCTTCTGGAGAGAGTTCGAGACCACATAGTCTCGAGTCTCCGTGGGAAGGAGACACCATTTTCAATGTGGAAAACATTGAAACATCTATATCAGAACAGTAGCGATCAAAGGAAGCTGGTACTAAAAGACAAGCTTCATAAAATCATGTGTGAAAAGGGCGACACGATCTTTATGTATTTGAACAACCTCACCTCTTGCAGGGATGAGCTTGGAAGTATAGGGATCACGACTCAATGACGACATGGTGAGTCTAGCTCTCCTCGGTCTTCCTAAGAGCTGGCATAGCTACCAAGACTTGGTAAATGGAAGAGAAAAATTGCCAGATAGGGAACGACTTTGGTCGAATCTGATGCAGGAGGATATAAGAAGAAGCACCAGAGATGGTTCTTCATCCAAGGAGGATGAAGAAAACTGCGCCTTAGCGAGTAAGGCGAAGAAGGGGAAGGAGAAGGATTCTCATTCCAAATCTAGTTCTTCACATGGTGGGAAGAAGTTTGACAAAGCGAAAGTGCGATGCTTTCGTTGTCTTGAAATGGGCCATTTTGCTACAAATTGTCCACTGAGGAAATCCAAGAAGAGATCTGAGGAAAGATCAGAAGGTGAGGAACTGGCCTCACAGTTTGAGTTGGATTTCACCCTCTTCGCATGCATGGTTTCAACCATGGTGGGAAGTGGTTGTTTTCTTGACAGTGGAGCTTCTTTCCACATGACCGACGACAAGATTTTGTTCAGTACCTTGGAGGAGAAAGATCTCCAGATACTCATAGTGATGGGTAATGATGAAAAGTATAGTGTCTCAGGTGTAGGCACGGTTATTTTTCAGAGTGAGCATGGAGCTCACATTACCTTGACCGATGTCAATTATATACCAGGACTGAAGAGAAATTTGGTGTCGATCGCCATACTGGAAGACAAGGGCTATGATGTAGTCTTCAGTAAGGGAAAGGTTTTCCTTCAACACATCACCATGAGACAGGTGAAGCATATTGGTTCACGGGTCAAGAACCTGTATGCTCTTGAGGTTCAAGATGCATGAAAAACCTTGAGGAGTAAGGCAACTGATGGAGACCTGGTGGTTGAGAGGGAGAATACATTATCTCTCAACATGCAGTTCCAGAAGAAGTCTGAGACGATTGTGGAGGAACCACGATTGGTGAAGCAACTTCAGGAGGTTGTGGAGCAGCCACAATTGGGGAAGGTAAGAGGAGATAGAGTGGAGGCATCCACTCATGTAGAGACTTCCAGTAGGGGTCGAGCCAGGTGGGCAGAGGGATCACATGCATCCATACCTCCAGGTAGGAGGTGGGGCGATGTGGAGTGACAGTCCCAAGAAGGCTGGAATAGGGCAGGATCATTGAGGTACCCAACCTCTTTGATTAGACCTTGCTACGGGAGCTTCGACGAGGAGTAGCAGGACTGGATGAGTGGGTAGAGACAGATGCGGATGGAGCGACAGAGAGAGCTACAGTGCAGGAGTCCCAATACTGTGTAGAGCTAGAAAGCTGCAGCAATGCGAGAGGCACAGGAGTGTTGCACCAGTGTAGGATGGCACAGAGAGGTGTGCAATGGTGCGAGATGCATGGAGTGTTGCAGTAGCTCAGAGGCCAGAGAGGGAGCACTTGCCAGCGGCAGATGAAGCTTTAGCATCAAAGTATGTTCTAGCCTGACAAAGAGGTCAGCTGGGAGTCTTTTTGTTTCTAGAGTTGTTGGAGCAATAACACTTGGGAGAAGTGTTGCATGCAAAACATTCCAAAGGTTCAGGATTGGGTTTGAGTTGAATGCCTTTCTTGTTGAGAGGGAGTGTTGAAAATGGCAACAATAAATGCTAAAAATAGAAGTGATAAAAATAGCATTGCTATAAATAGTAGTTCGGGTACCAGTGTTGGACATAGCAACAAGGAATGAAAAATGGAAGTGCTAAAAATAACATTGCTATAAATATCATTTCGGGATGGATTCTTATTTTAGTTAGTCCCTGAACTAAAATAGAGAAGTAAAATTTGAATTTGGTCTTAACAACTATTTGATTAATAATTAATTAATTCATCTTGAGTTAGTTAGTTGTAGAAAATCAAACATGAAGTCTATGTGAACACATGCAACAGTTTATCCATTAATTGAGGAATTTATCCATTTGTTAAAGAGATAAGGATGAGTTGTAATTTGAGTTGTAATTAGTTGGCTCAATTAATTGAGTCAAGTCTAGTTAGATTAGTTCAAATAGTTTGTTGAACTAATTATGATTTTAGTTAGTTAATGCATGCTTGCATGTAACTGTTGCACTTCAGATAACTAAATATTCTCTCATAAATAAATCATGCATGTCAGTTCAGTCATAGACCCAGTTGAGATCAGATGGTGGGACAATGTATTATCAGTTGCCAGAATATTCCTTAGTGAATATCTCTTACATGCAGAAGGAATTCTTTCCTTGAGGATTGCGCAATTACTTCTTCTTGTTTAGTGAGTGTGATGAGACCAATTCACACATGTGGCTTCACTAGACCCTAAGAGAAATTGCACAAGGAAATAGGAGGCTTGGAGGGCTGAGGAAAGACATATATGTTGCCTGGACAGTCTATGAGCTGCATTATCTGATTGTGCTGAGAGCGGGATAGTTTTCTGAGCTAAGGCTTTGTGTAATCAGACATATTTTTCACTTATATGATATACATAGATTGGGGTTTTAGGCTGAGGCTTTCCCCAGGATTATTTTTCTGCGTTCATGTGATTGCTTTCTCTTCATCTGTTATATGTGTTCTTATTAATCTTGCTCATATTCAATTAAGCTTCCACATAATTGTTTGTAGAAGTGGATCAAGTATTTTTCTTTAGTATATTGCATTATCAGGTGATCTACAGTGGGAATTTCTACAAAGAGGAAAACAAACTCAAGGATTCAACTTACATGGTAAGACGTTGAAAATGTATATTTGATTAATGTTAAAAAATTAATTTATGTACAAGTTAATTGAACTTTTACTATTTCATGATACAGGCAAAAGTCAAATCTTCTTAACCATGAAGATCAACCATTTATAAATGATTGTGAGTTCATCCATATTGATAGTTGGGAAAAAGATGATAGCTATATGTCAATGATTTTTAATCAGGTATATGGAAAGAGTCATAACCAAGTACTGGCTTATGATGTTGTTGTGAGAAAACTAATATATGAAGACAAAGAAGAAAAATGAGAGATACTTAAAATTTATCAAAAACCACAGTTATTGATTAACTATCTTATAGACATATGTTCAAATGAAGGAGATTGGGTTCTCGATTTATTTTCTGGCTCAGGTAAGTTTTAGTATATGGAATTGAATTTCAACATCTTCTTTCTTAATTTATATGTCATTGTAATAATTTACTTAATTATTTCTTTCATGTTTGATATTTAGGTACAACACAAGCATGTTGTCTTCAAAAAGGAAGAAATTACATTGCCATTGAAAAAGATCCAATATAGTGCAATTTTGTTCAGCAAAGAATTAATGCTCTTCAATTTCTTCCAGATGCAATGCAAGAAATTGGGTTGAAGAAAGGGGACTTTAGTGAATCACGTGTGACAAGAAAGGCAAAGAAACCTCAACCACTATTACATGGAATGATTGGAAAGGCATACATTGGTAGATTCATAGACATCAAAGATCCATTAGAAGAGGACAATGAGCAAAATGAAGCATAAAATATTGTGGAAGAAGACAATGATGAAACTATAGAGGATGAAGAGTTTGGATTACGTGATATTGTTGATTAAATTTAAGTTATTCGTGGAAATCAAACTCATTTTTTGTAACTATTAATTAGTTATACTTGTAATGTTTTGACTTTGACATTTGATGAGAAAAATAAGCATTCAATTAATGTTGTTATGTGTTCAATATTTGTATTATGTGATTTTCGCATTAATTTTTATGTTAATCATTATTTTTTGAAAAAAACAGTAATTATTATTTTTTTTACATGAAATCTAAAAAAAAAAAAAAATATTATTTGACCATTTTCAGTTAAAATTTTCCTATAAAAATTGTGATTTTGGCATGTCATTTCTAGCAAAAAAATTACAAAATATTATCAAAATATGTAATTTTTTAGTTATATTTATGTTGAAAATGGTTATTTTTATATCAATTGTTAAAAATTATTGTTTTTTAGAGACAATTATTTCATGTGCATTGAAAAATTAATTAATGATGTATAAATATGTAGAATATCGAAACTTTAAAATATTGACCTTCTTCTTTAAATATGCAAAACAATAAAAACCTCACTACAAAAAAAAAACAAGAAAATATGAAAAAGAAGACCACTTTAAAATTGTTAAATTTAGAAAATAATTATTTACATTTCATACATTAGAAAATTTAAAGTCAAAAAATAGGTCTTTTAAAAAAAGGGCCTGATGCAGAATCACCACTTTTTTAAATCAACATGCAAATCACTAACATTCTAAAATGTAATGTACAAAGTGCCAAAAACTATGCTCTAAAAATATGTGTTCTGCATCGCCCCTTTTCAAAATCGGGTCACTTTTTTGCTATCTCTATGAAACGGGTAACAATATCAGTTCCCATTTCAAAATTTACATTGTTCAAATCTAAAAGAAATGGTGGGAACCAAGTTCTTACTAATCTTCCAACCATCTTCTCATTCAGATTTCCCAATGTTTTTCAATCTCAGTGGATTCTATGAACTTCCTATGATGATTATGCCCATTTTTTTATAGGATCATGTAGTCTTCAATGCGAATATGTCATTTGGTTTTCTCAGAATGCTTAGCTAGAGCTGAGGAATGATACCTACCATGTTTAATGTCTTCCACATGCTCTAGAATCCTTTGCTTAACATATCTTCCTGTCTCGCCAACATAGGGAGCCCCTCAAGAGAACGACATTAAGTATACCCCTTTCATGTTTGAAGGGTCAACAGGATCCTTGACAGATTTCAAGATACCACTAATGTTGCTTAATGGCTTGAAAGAAGTAGGAACTTGATTCTTCCTTAATATGCGAGCAATTATATCTATGGTTCCATGGATAAAGGAAAGTTGAACATTGGTGATAGGATCAACAAGGTCCCTCTTTTATCTAAAACACTAGCTAGATTTTTGGAACGCCTTGATGCCTTGTTTTTTCTTATAGAAACAAATCATTAAAACTATTAAAAATTCGTTTGTTTTGTGAGCAAAACCCAAACCTTCACCCAAGCTCCCATCCTCTCACTACATCCATCCAAACAAGCTCCACCACCATGTAACTTGTAGGTCACCCCACCAAAGGTGGACACCCTTCCATCGTTCCCATCCACGCAGACTCCACCACCATGTTGTTGTTGAGGTGGCCCATGGCCAACTAGATAGTGGTTGTTTGGATAAACATGGTGGAAGGAATGGGAATGTAGGTGGAGGGGTCACACAATGCCCGTCCCCAAAATACATGAATTTTTTTTTTTTGTTTTAATGTTTTCTTTCACTAATTTTTTTTTAATTTTAAATAGTTTATTATTATTATTTTTATGTAATTTATATTTTTTAAGTATTTTTTAATGTTTGTTTTAATTTCTTTTAATTTTTAATTTTAGTTTTAAAAAAAGTGTTTTGAATTTAGTTTTTAAAAGTGTTTTTTTGTGTTTTTTATTTGTTTTATTTTTGAAAGTTATTTTTATGTCTCTGTTTTATTTGTTCTTTTTTTTTAATTTAATTTGGAAATGTGTTTTCGTTTTTTTATATAAAAATTTGGGATTTTTATTTTAATATAAAAATTTAGAAAATATTGATTATGGATTTTTTGAAATTATTATTATTATTATTTATGAGAAATTTAAAAACACATTTATATATATAGATATATTTTCTTTTTCTATCCATTTAATTTTTTTAATGTAAATGCAACACTCTCCTCCCACATCTACCCAAGTAACCATGCTAACCGGGGTAAACATGAGATGAGAGGCTACTATGATCAAATTCAACCTCATATGTGACCTTAAGGCAGTGGAATTGATGGAATATCACACACATTCATCCAACATCATCAACAGAACCCTCAGGAGACAAGTCAGCCACTTAGACAGCCTGTCTCTAGGCCCCACTGTTATTCTAGACCTCTTAGGCCATAGTCGCTCTCTTGTTTTCGAAATGTCTTCAACCTTCATTCTAATTTGATGATATCCTGAATGAAGATCTAGCTTGGTGAAGTAAATTGCTCCATGTAATTCATCCAACAATTCATTAATAACAAGAATGGGAAATTTATCTTTAATAGTGAGCTTGTTGAGCTCCCTATAATCTGGACACATATGCCATGATCCATCCTTCTTGTGCACCAATACTACTGGAGCAGAGAAAGAACTTTGACTAGGTTGAATTATACCAACCTCTAACATTTCTGCAACCATATGTTTAATTTCACTGTTTTGGACATAGGGATATCTGTAAGGCTTGATGTTTGGAGGAACACTTCCTGGAATCAAATGAATAGCATGTTCATGATCATGAATAGGTAGGAGGCCATGGGGAGTCTCAAATAACTTGGAATGATTTTCCAAAGCGTTTTGGAGATTTGGAGAAATAGATGATTCCGTTGTTTGAACATTTAGTGAGCATAATTGTGCAATTACGCCCTGTTTTTCTTCATTAAGAATCTTTGTCATGCTATTAGAGTTGGTTATCTTTCTTGTTTTCCCTATGATACCCCTTAATTCAGCTTCCTCTCCTTCCCAAAAACAGTTCAAGAAAAGTTCTTGAAAATTAAAAGTTATTGTCCCCAAAGATTGTAACCATTAGACTCCTAGTACAACATCAACACCACCCATTGGTATGAAAAGCATTGGACTATTCAATACATATTCCCCCATGGTTAAGTTGATATTATGGCACTTTCTAGAGTAATTTATAGTTCCTCCATTTGCAACCATCACTTGACACTCTGGTGTTGGATATAGAAAGCAATTCAATTCCTTGGTTATCTTACAATGAATAAAATTATGGGCACTACCCGAATCAATCAACACTATTACCTTTTTCTTCTTGATATATCCTTCTGCCTTGAGAGTTTTAGGAGTGGTAATTCCTGCTAATGCATCACAAGATATGGTCAAATTCATTTCTTCTTTCTCAGGGGTTGGTTCCTGGTGTATATCATCCTCTTTTGATGTTTCTTGTTCCTTTCCTTCCTCCTCTTCACAATTTATGTAAAATAATTTCTTCTCAAGACACTTACGACCTTTAGTTTATTTTCTATCACAACTATAACAAAGCCCTTTTGCTATTTTTTCCTCCAATTGTTGTGGTGTCAACCTTGTAGGTTGTGGAAGGCTAGGAGCAACAAAACTTCCATTTTTATAGTTGTGAGTGGTAGACTTCCTTGTTTCCATAATTTTTCTTTCAACTTTTCTTTCCACCTATAATGCCTTCTCCAATGAATCAGGTTCCCAAAGGAAAACTTCTTGTTGGATGTTATCCTTTAGAGTCCCTATGAAAACATCAATCCTATGGTCCTATAGAATATCAGTTACCCTGATATTTAATTTTTGGAAGTCCTCAATGTGCTCTGCCATTGAACCCTTTTGTTTGAGATTTATCAATTGGCTAAAGAAGGTGTTTCTCTTTGTATCTTCATAATGTGTTATCATTCCTCCGTAAAAATTGACCAAGTGACAAGGGGTTTACAAGAAAAAATCCATCAATTCCATACAAACTGATTGGGTTCTAAATATAAAGATGCAATGTGTACCTTTCGTGTGTGTTGCATATCATAGAGATCAAAATATTACTCCATCTGTAATATCCATGTTACCGAATCCTTACCATCAAATCATATTGATATTTGGAATGTGGTTTGTATTTAACCAAACGTTGGAGTCTCTAAAATCATAATTCATATTCCTTTTGTTCTCGTCATGATTTTCATGGATTATCTTGTCACCATTGGGAAGCCTTTCTTGTAGTAACTTTTTCAATTCTTCCATCTTGACATTCATCATTGCTTCCACGTCTTCTTTTAAACCATCCTTCAAACCTTCCATGTCCCTTTTTATTTTTACATCTAAACCATCCATCTTAAAATTCATCATCACTTCCAATTCATTTTTGGTTACTCTTTAAGAGAGAGAAATTTGTTGCACTTGGTCTCGTAATTTTGATATATCATGTTGAATTTCTTCCTCTTCTTCATGTGTCATAGTCGAGCTTTCTGGTTTCTTACTAGGTGTGTCCATTTTTTTCTTTGAGGAATTTTTGAATCAAACAACGATACATATGATTCACTATGCCCTTTGAATCACTTCAAACTGATTTTTCAAACCAAAGTTATGCAAAATTTAAAAAAATACACACATTTTTCTTGCTTTTTAGGAGCTCTATATTGAAACTATTGTATCTCTATAATTTCGGCTCTACAAGGTTTGAAATTTCTTCTGTGGTTTCCCTTTGAGTCTTATTTCCAATTCCATAAGTCATACATATATTGGATTATTCAAGATAAAGTTATCCCCAATATCCCACGATGACCTGATTATGGACTGGTTTAGTATATTGAACTTGTAGGTAATTCCATGTGTCATTGTTACAACCTTCGAACTTGAAAATGATACAAGAAAAACTACAGTTCGTGAAATTTCAGTCAGTTTTTGTGAAATTCAAATTCGATGCTCGTAGAGAAAGTTATGACGAATTTCCCTAGGTCACCTGTTTTAGAATGAATTCTGGACCCTGCAAAACCCCAACTTCCTTGGATCATATCTCATAAACTATAGTGAACCAAGATATGAAATTTGTACATGAACTTCACCAAGATTTCATGTCCATGTGGTTGCAATATCAACTTCTGAAACCTCATAGAAAAAAATTATAGTGAAAATTCCAAGATGACCTGTTTGAAGAAGCGAAATCCTAGAATCCAAAACTTTGATACCAAATGTTATAAACCATCTCACAAAAAAGAATAAAATATAGATCAACGACTTGAGAAATATCCTCTTTGATGGGGAAACCTCCTTTACATCACATAAATGAACAATTATTGGTTTATACAAATGATAAGACCTCCTTGATATATATAGAAGTCTAAGGGGTCACAATATAATCAGAGCCTACATAACAATAATAATGTAAGGGAAAAATAATAATAATAGTGGGCTTCTATGGGGCACAACAATAACAATACAGGGGCAACACGGGAACAACAATAACAATAGGGGGCTACACTAGTATTATAGGGACCTAACAAACTATATTCCATTTTACACTTAGAGCTTAAAGTTACAAAAATGGTATGGTGCTTTAAGGGCTTTGGCATAACACCTACATAGCACTTTAGTCTATTACATCATGCTTATTCCCTAGTTGCATTGTGTGCTATTATGAGGAACACTGGAATGTTGTAAAGGAGATAATTGTTGTTACTGAAATTACCTCTAATGGTTTCTTTTATATGCAAATAAATCTCAGGTTTTCATTGCATAAGGTTTAATGCACCACCGTTGATTTTCATATACCTAGATGCTACAGAATTTACTCTGAAACATGCTACCTATTAGAACATGACAACCAATGGTATCATATGTAAGGACCATACCATAAATCTGTGTATATACATAAGATTGTTCACGGGTTACAGCTAATTAATATAATTAGTGGATCTACAAGTTTAAATCTCCTCTACATTACAACCAACATATGGATTAACAAGGCATGGTTATTATTGCTCCTTATTTGAGAAGTCCACACTGAGAGGGCACAAGGGGTTGTATCCATGATGAAATTTGGGGTTAACATATGTAATCTCATAGTGTATGCATTACAACAACATGTTATAATGGTTTTGTATGCTAATCAAGTGAATTTTGCACATGCGTAGTGTTTTCCTAGGCTGGATATGTTTACATTCGAATAGTTGTAAATAACCTCAATTGCAAAATTCCTTTTTCTATAAAGTAAGATAAATACTATGATCAATGTTAGAGTCATTGATTGTGAAATATATATATATATATATATATATATATATATATATATATATATATATCCTGCATGTGGTAACTTATACTACATCATTCATTGCTTGCAAAGAATAGGAAGAATTTGAGGAGCTTCATTAGATGCATGAATAGATTCAACAAAAAGGGTAGAAACAATGCTTATAGTCACAAACCTCTAAGTGGATAGGTGAATAGAGTAAAAAAAGATGCACCACACTATCAACAACAAGGGTGTCAAAGAAAACAGTCAAATTTCTAGTCCCTTTACAGAGCTGGAATGCTGAAATATCTCCATGTAAAGTACACTTGACATCTAATTCTGTTAAGTGGTAAATATAAATTAGTATTCCAGATCTCAAAAATAGGTACGTTGACAACCAAACTTGAATTTAACTCTCCAAAATATCCATTACAACTCGCAGTTTAACCTGCATATGAACTGCAACCCCTCTATTACTACCTAGACTATTGTTGTCTAGTGGTTGCCAAGGATATGTTTTTCGCTTCCCTTAAAATACTTTGAGACAAAATGGTTGACCTTGCAAATTTAAAATATGATGTAAGATATGTTTTCTCATCTAGAACAAAAAGTTTCATCGTTCAAATCTCCATAATTCAATCCAACCAAAAACCAAACTTAAATAATGTGAGTCATAGAACCCATTCTCACCTAGAGAGACAGGTTCCCCTATTATTCATTTCCCCAGTTCCAAGAGGTGTGTTACAACAACTCCTTTCTTTGAAATTCTTCTTCTTCCTTTTATTGAAACTCTTATTCCTCGCTTTTTCTTTGGTCATACAACATGCTCTTCGTGTGTAGATTTTGGAGGCCACCTTTCAAATTAATGGAGGTGAAATGAATATTGATAGTTGGCCAAGAAGAAAACAATCGTGAGATGGAAAATAAAGGCATGAAAAAAATTGCGGGAATGGAAAATGCAGATAGGAAATTTTACATTTAATGCAGCTTAAATGTACTTAAATGTACGCCATGATTTCTGTTCTGGCAGGAAACCCAAGCAAATACCTCCAAATTTGACCTGGCCGAAAAACCCAGCAAAAACCTCCAAATTCGACCTGGCCGGAAAACCAAGCAAAGCCCCCATATTCGACCTGGCCACCGAAACAAGGGCCTTTGGGTAGAGTTTTTAATTTAAAATAGGTAAATATATTAAAAGAGTTATATAGATTCGACCTATTTAAAATGTTGTAGGAAGATATTGGATGGATTTGTTGAATGACTCTGCATCAATGACTCTGCGTTGAACTGCTCTGCATCATCAGCTCTGTATCAATTAAGATGATTTGAACCATCTAGGAAAGCAAAGACATCTAATTACTTATGATAGTGTGACTACCTGCCAACTTGATAACTAAACCAATTAATTACTCGTGCCAACATGACTACTTGCCATCTTAACGACTAAAATATGAGCAAAACAAAAAACCTTAATTTTTATAAATTATTTGATGCAAAAAATATCCTATGAGACCACTGTGAAATTGGAGTTACATAATGCATTGTAAGTGCTATTTCAATTGGAAAATAATCATGTTAATTCTAATTTTATTGAGGGTGGGCATGGATTATCAAGTGCTTCAAAATGGAAAAACATAATCCATGAGACAAAAATTATGTTCGAAAGTCAAGCCCCCTTTCTCTATGACTTTAAGATTTCGACCATAATTTTAACACACGTAAAGTGGGGCTTACAGATGATTTTTGTGATTTTGTATCATTATGGTTAATTGTCATAACATTCTAAATAATGGATCTATCTGTATATTAGATGTGACTCTCCAAAAAGTTAATAGGGAGAAATTGATTTTTCTAAAGTGAAATTGGTTTAATATCCTATGAAAATTGTACCCTACTTATGAAGATCAAAGGAGAAAAATCACTCCAGAAAAAATGGTCTACGTGATTGATTCTAGGGTTTGTTTGCTACACCTCTCTTGCCTGGATGTCGTTGCTTGCCATGAGTTGGCTTACACCTTTGGGGAAGGGCCAAACAATGGAGACTGCTTCTTTTGTTATCTTGATGCAAACGACAGTGGGGACCTTTGAGATATGGCTGAGGAAGACCAAATTTTGGCTAAAAAATGAAGGTGTGGCAAGTTGAAACTGTGATCTAGATGTCTTGAGAGCAATGCATCAGATTTTCCAACAAAGGGTGCCACCATTGTGCCAAAAAAAATTTCCACAACCGTAGTGCTCTCGCCATGGATTGGTAAATGGTGGTATGGCTCCTCTGTGTGTGGTGGCTATTTTCTTCAATCGCTAGAGTATGTTTCCATTATGTTCATGATTTTGATTCTAGCTCATTCAATGACCACGACCATGGAGGGTTTTCCTATGGTTTAAAGATTATGTTCGATAATCATGGATGTGAGATTTATGAGACCAAATCCTTATGTTTCAAATGCATATTGAACACTCCATAGACCATGTAGCAAATCCGCCAAAGTGTTATACTGATTTTGTAGTCCTCCTCTGTACAAGACTCGATCTTTGCTTTCTACCTCCTTTCTTGGTAGAACCCGATGAAGACGAAAAGGAGGGTCTCCAAGGTCGATCGATGAAATATGGGTGAGAGGCATTTTTTATTCCCAACGAGTTTCCATCAAAGAAAAGAAAGAAAGCACTTACCATGGGAAAATGTGCAGTATTTCAAATTTTCACTCAAGCCCCATTTGGAATAACGATCCTCATGGGGTTAAAAAATGATTTATTGGTACAATATTTGAAAAGAGAGATTCATAACAGATCCCGTATTCCAGTGGAGGCACAAAGTTTGATCTATGTCAGTAGATATATGAAGGATGATCAACAACTATAGGACTATGGCATAGATAGGAACTCCACAATCATCATTAACCTGAGGTTGTGGGGAGTCTTGCCTGGACGAATTTATGGATCTACTTCCTTTAAAGACACTCTTAAAGGTAAATTTGTTGCATCAGGTAAATCTGAATAGACTCTAAACATTCTTGGAGCCTATATTGTGGAGCAGATAAAACAAATCCCAACAATGACAATAGATCTAGCATAGTCAACTAATCTTCGTGCAACCTATCAATCCCAGGAAATTACTTGCAGGTTTAATGGTTTTTGCCAAAACCTCTGGATCTCTTTCAATGGATTTTTATGACTTGGACACCAAACTGTGAGGTTCATTTATGGTCCAAGGGTTTCCTCATAGTTAAATTTGAATCATCAGAGACCAGAGAGTATGTTATACAAGAGGTCACATGGTTTTGGGGTAATGTAGGACTATTTATCACTCCATGGTTCCCATATTTTGATGCCAACTCAATGGTGGTCTCAAAAATGCCAGTGTGGGTAAGATTTCATAATTTAGCCCTTCATTTATGGCATCCAAAATTCTCGAAGAATTGGTAACCTGTTGGGAAGATACATCAAGATGGGTACACAAAGAACAAAAGGAGCAATATATACTTTTTCCCGAATTTGTGTAGAGGTGGACCTCAACAAAGGACTTCTTGATCGTATTCTTCTGCAACACAACAATGATTGTTGGACCCAATTCTTAAATTATGTGAATACAACATTCAGGTGTCGCTTTTGTCTACAAACTGGACATTTACAAAACTCATGTCCTTTGACAAAGAAAGATCCTAGAAAGAAAAAGAAACCAACCAAGAAGCCTAAGGGATGGAAATTCTCAGCAGAACAACCAGATGAAGATTAAACATGGTGTAGATGGTAGTATAAAAAAATATAAAGTTATATTTGTAGTTAGAGGTTTCTCTTAGAAAGAGGGAATAGATTATGAATATATTTTTGCACCTATAGCTGGATATAATATTATTCTATCTGTTATTGCCTTAACTTCTAGCCAGGGATGGACTCTTCACCAAATGGATGTGAAAACTGATTTCTTGCATGGCTTACTTAAGGAAGAGGTATTTGTGGAACAATCACAAGGCTTTGAAGATCATGGCAAGGAAACTCATGTATGCAGACTGAAGAAAGCCTTCTATGGGTTGGAGCAAGCTCTAAGATCTTAGTATGCTCACTTTGATAGCTACCTGGTGAATTTTGGTTTCACTAGAAGTAGTGCAAACCTAAACCTCTACTTCAAGACTGTCCAAGGTATACCTTTTATTTTGGTATTGTATGTTGATGATTTATTCTTGACAGGAGAGAACCTCTTATCCTCCAGTGTAAGAGGGAGTTAGCTTCTGAATTTGAAATGAAAGACCTTGGTTTGATGCATTACTTTCTGGGTCTAGAGGTCTAGCAAAGACCTAGTGAAATTTATCTTTCTCAAGGAAAATATGTTGTTAAGCTTCTTGAAAGATTTACTATGGTAGAATGTAAGTCCATGCATACTCCTATGGAAATTAACTTTAAGAAATTATGTCGCAAAGCTGCGGGACCTGATCTAGCAAATCCCACGAAGTATAGACATCTCATTGGTGCTTTAATGTTTTTGGTAAACAATAGGCCTGAAATATGCTCTATTGTAAACACTTTAAGTCAACATATGATTGATCCCTTTCATACCCACTAGATTGCTGCAAAACATGTGCTAAGATACTGGCATGGAACTATCAATCTAGGATTGAAATACATGGATGTTGATTGGGCTAGTAACTCTAATAATAGAAAGAGAAATTCTAGGTGTTTCTTTAGCTTGGGATCTACCATTATCTCTTGGATGAGCAAAAAGTAGAAGTTTGTTGCACTAAGTACAACTGAAGTTGAGTACATTGCTACTAGCATGGCTAACTGTGAGGCAGTTTAGTTGAGAAATATTTTTGGGGAACTAAGCAAGTTCCAGATACAACAGTTATATAATGTGACAATAAGAGTGGGATTCATCTTACATAAAATCATGTGTTTCATGACAAGTTCAAGCATATTGATATCAAGTATCACTAAATCTGGGATATGGTGCAGAGAGGAGAAGTGAGGCTCCATCACATCTCCATTGATGATCAGATACTTGAAATTCTTACCAAGCCTTTACCGAAAGGAAAGTTCTTGGCTTTTAGAGAGCAACTTAGACTTATGAAGATGACTCTTTCGAGAAGCGGTCACAGTTGATCAAGAACACTAAGCTTCATTTCCCCCTTGTCATAATTCATAGGATTATGGAATGATGTTGGAATGAGGATGAGGGACCTCTTGTGTAGTGTGTGCCACAAGAGTAAGCCTCAATATGCATCTGACCCATAGCATGGGACATGGGAAGAGTCATCTATATTGCTAATAGGTGTAGTGAGACTTGTCTGTGTGACTTGTCTAGAATGTAGGTGTTCCACCACTTGATGTTTAAAGAAACTTGGTTGTGTTTAATTCTTGTCTATGTGACTTGTTTGAGTCTTGTCTATGTGATGTATGTGTTCTATCACTTATTTTTGAGATGAAAATTGGTTGAGTGTAATCCTTCTCTATATGACATGGGTGATCCTTTCCTTTCCAAATTTGTGTCAAGTGGATGATTCTTATTTAGATTACGACTTCATTATTACAGATGTTACATAGCAGAGATGAACTAAGATGAATGAAAGAGATTAAAGGAAGGAGAGATCTTTGATGCAGAAAGAAATTCCTCCCTAGCTGAGAGGGATTGTTAAAATTTGGCAGCTAAGGGATGAATTTCTCCTAGAATAAATCATATCTTTTAGTTATGTTTGAATCACATATAGTAAAATTTCATTTTTGACAATTCTAATATGACTTTCCAAAAATACTAAGTCACATCTCAATTTGGAAGTGACTTTCCAAAAATATAAATCCATGTCTAAATGATCAAGGATGATCTCGACCTATGAAATCCACTTTAAAATCAAATCAATCATGATTATACAATCAATAATTAATAACTTATCCTTACTAGTATTATTATTATGATATTATTATTTATAAAATAGTATAAAGTCATTCACATTTAATGGATTAATAAAAAACGAATTCTCAATAGTCTCATGGAATAGGCCAATTAAATTGAGAATCTCTTGGAAATCGAACGTCTCTCTTGGAATAAAATAGTAACTCTACACTTAAGAGAATGTAACTCTCCCTCACTAATTTGATGTATGGCAAAAGTGTAACTCCTCATTAAACGCACTTGTAACTCCCCCGCTCAATTCGATTTGTAACTCTCATTAAATATCCTCTCATGTCTAATTGTTACTCTCTCTCTCCCTAATTCGAATTGTAACTCATCAAGAAAAGTGTACATCTCTCTATATTCTTGGGATGAGTTACACTTCTCCTCAAGTAACTCCTGCCTCATGGAATTCGATTCTCCTATTGTTAGCTCAATGCATGAATTCAATTTTGTAGCTCCTCTCCTTTCTCATCTATTTAAGCAAGATCACATGAGAGTTGAGTGTGGCATGTTCATTGTGAAGGAGAGAAAGTGTTGATTATGTGCAAGAGAAGTGTGTGAGTAAGTGAAGAGAAAGACCAAGGGAAGAGTTGGAACAAATGATCTTCAAGAAAAGAGCAAGAGCACTTCAGCTGCAAGTTGATCAGACATTGGTGACTTTATTCATTTTCTCATTCTCTGTGTGTGTGTGTGTGTACTCTGCTGAAAATTTGAATAAATCTAATAAAAGAAGAATCATTTGGGTTTTCCCCTTTCAGGGGCCTTGCCCTGATCATTGGACCTAAATCTTTGTGTCTCATATTTGTGCTTGGAATTCTTCATATGATCCTTATGTTTATGTTTTATATACAATCGATGAGATAAAAAAGTTTTAAAGAAGAAATATGCATTATAAGTAATTGTAATAGCATAAAACATTTAGTTTTATGCAAAGAAAATTCATTTTTTTGCAAAGAACATTCAACTTTCTGCAAATAGTTTTTAAGTTTCTACATAGAAATTTCATATTTTTAACACAATTTATATTCTTCCTTTGGTAGAGGGAATGAAGCCAACAAGATTGATACTATAGTTATTGTTCTTTCCTTCCCAGCTGCTAACCATCATTTGTTAGGTGTGTTTTTCTTCACCTCAATATGTAGAATTCTCTTAATAACACCCAAGGAAAATCAAATTAGTTGTCTACTACTTCATACACATAAGTGGAATGATAGTGTTTGAGCCATGCTTCTAGGCATTTTCAAGAGGATTAGGCATGCTACTATTGGCATCATGAAATACTATCAACCTCCTTCTTCATCCACATGACCAGCACTTTGTTTAAGAGCCCTTTCTCAACATGTTTAGAAATAATCCCAAATGAATAAAGGTGGCCAATCAATTTGCTTGTTGGAAGTCTTTGTTTGGGAGCCTTTCTCAACATGTTTAGCAAGAACCCCAAATGCATATAGGTGACCAATCAATTTGCTTGTTGGAAGTAAAGACCTCCAACAATAATTCATTATTACATGTCTCCTCTTGAAACTGAACATTCTTAGAAATGCTTTCATTGATTTGCACATCAAACTGTAGGCTAAATTGGATGAAGTTGAGTCCATGTTGATGTGGCAAAAACAACATAAATACCAATTACGAAAGATGGGTTAATTATGGCTTGATCTAATCATTCAAAGGAGATAAAACTTTGATTCATAAAGAAGCTGAATTTTGATTTTGTTTTGTAATTTTTGCAATAACATTTTTTTTTATCATCTTCCTTCTTACACATAAGGGCGAAATAAAGCCATAACCAACAGAACTGCTAACTCCACCATAGGTGAATCAAACCAGCACTACTTGTTTGTTGTTATTTAGCAATACCATTGCACTGCATGGTTTTCTTAGCTTGACAAAGTTGACAAAGGATAACCCAAGAATCAAGAAATTGGCTATGATCTTGGAGAGTATACTAATTTGAAATTTCCTACAAGATTTGTCATGCATGCTCCTTCTTAAGAATGTGAAAAATTTAAGAATGCAATGCATACTAATGAGGTTGTATGTGCCAAGTCTCCTAGACTTAATAAGAAGGTTGAATCCATCTAAATGTTTAAACAACTAATTTTAATGGTAATAATGGTCTCAGCGAAGAAACTGACTTTCATAACCATGTAAGGATTGTATATTGAGTTTAACAATTGAAATTACAAGATGATAGCTCCTGGATTTAAAAGTAAGCTCATGTAAATATCGATTTGATTGTGATGTATAATTTCTAACAATCCTATTAATGCGTGAACAACTACATGGAAACATGTTTGAATTCACTTGGTAAGTGGGCCATTGATATATGCATTTTTATTTCCATTTATGAACTAATAGTTGAGTGTGTGTGTAGTAGCACATGGGAAGAATAGAAGACTTGAAGGATCAACTCATAAAGTTAGAAATTGAACTCAATATTTGTAAGGAAGAGATAAACTTACCTTGTTGGGCAACAACAAGAATTGGCACATTGGAACTATGAACTGCAAGAACGCTTGTAGGAATTAGCATATCAGGTTCAATCCTTGGAAAAGAGAAGTGATGATGGTAGGAAAAGGCCTCGGGAGGCTGAGAGGGAAATAAAAACTATCTCGTGTTGGTCTTGTGGGGAAGAGCACCTAAAATGATATTGTCCCCACAAACTGAAAAATATGGGAAACTAATTTTATTACATATGTACATGCATGGTTGGTGGTCAAGAGTACCATGTGTTAGACTCAAGACATTGAATTAAATTTTGGACTACCTGGTTTATATTTCTATGCTATGTATTTAAAATTTATCTTGTGAGTAGCTGTTAAATGATTGTTGAAGGTGCATGACTATGTTGTTTTGTTTGTGGTTTTCTATTATGATTGCAATTGTGGATTCTCATTCCCTACGATGTTGCTCTTATTTTATTGCATTGTTTAATCACTTTAGAAATGTCCTTTAATATATGTACTTGGGGCCTTTCAACAAGTTATCCAAGGTGGTAGGGAAGCCACAAATTCTCGTGAAAGGGGAAACACATGAATTGCATATTGAGTCTGAACATGATAATAAGTACAATGAAAATGTAAGAGGTTGTCGCAGGACAACAATGAGACAACCAAGTAGGCTGGTTGAGTCCATGGAAATGATGGACAATAAAAGAGAGTTCTCTTAACCCTGAATTTATTGCACATATACTTATGTATTGCATACAAGATTATATATATATGTGTGTGTGTGTGTATGTGTGTGTGGAATTTTCGTTATGTCTGACAAGGTTGTCACGGATCATTCAAATGGAAAGATGACTTCTCGCAGACGACATGAAAAGAGGAATCTAATGACAAAAGGAATTCCTACATGTATGTATGTATATATGTATGGAATTGACGTTATTTCTGACATGGTTGTCAAGGATCATTCAAATGGAAAGATGACTATTTGCAGATGACATGAAAAGAGGAATCTATTGACAAAAGGAATTCCTACTAAACATGACTCTTACATTATGAACATGGAAAAAAAAAGAGGCAGTATGGCCTGGTTCACATGAATAAAGACGGTGTGGTCTTTGGACTCTATGTGATAATGTGTAATGTGTTGAGTCATGTGTATATGTGCATGTGGGGTACTTATGTCATATTGTGTCATATTTATGTATGTATGGAATTTTCGTTATGTCTGACTAGGTTTTTAGGGATCATTCAAATGGAAAGATGATTGCTTGTAGATGACATGAAAAGAGGAATCTACTGACAAAATGAATTCCTACATGTATGTATGGAATTGTCATTATGTCTGACAGTGTTTTCGAGGATCATTCAAATGGAAAGATGATTGCTTGCAGATACATGAAAAGAGGAATCTATTGACAAAAAGAATTCCTACTGAACATGACTATTACATTGTGAACATGGAAAAAAAATGCATTATGGCCTAGTTCACAAGAATATAGACGGTGTGATCTTTGGACTCTATGTGATAATTTGTAATGTATTTAGTCATGTATATATGTGCATGTGTGGTACTTGTGTCGTATTGTGTCATATGTACGTTGTATTGTGTTATGTGTCGTGGTAGTATGTTATGTGTACATGGCATCATGTTATGTGTACGTTGTATTGTGCCATGAGTATATGTATGTGTCCATTACGTGTTTGGGACAAGTAGGTATGGGATTGTCTGGGCCTGCGTGTGCTATGTATTATTTTCAGGTGGAGGCAGGATAGCCTCTGGATTCCTAATGATAATATTCCTATTGAAAAATATATAGTAGGGCCATAAGTGGGTAGAAAATGGGATATATATATATATATATATATATTCATCATTGGGTGGAGGTATAAACCTCTACATTCCTTGATGATTGTGGGTGGACGTAAGCCTCCAGATTCCCTCTATGATTATGGGTGGACGTAAGCCTCCATATTCCCTCTATGATTGAGGGTGGAGGTGAACCTTTGGATTCCCTTTTTGCTTTGGCAACTGATCCAGTGTGTGGAAGTCAAAGAGAAGAGAAGGAACAGGGTCTTTCCAGGTTAGGCAATTGACCCCGTGTGTGTATGAGAAAAGAGAAAGCCATCAAATCAAGATAAGTATCAATATTTCATTGATTTCTAAATTTTTAAATTATGAATATGATTTAGTATTTTGATTTATGATAGTTTGGTTTTGAGCTAACCTGATGTGATATTTTGAATTATCATGGATTGGCTTATGAACTAACCTGGTTTTGTTGTAGGAATTAAGGAAAATTCCAAGTTCACTACAAGGATAAACTGCTAATGAGGTATAATTTACATTCATTACATTTTCTTTATGATGAGTCTCATGGATTTTGTGTGTCTATGATGCAGGAATAGACATGACACTGGTCAGTTCCAATGAAAAAATATGACCACAGGGTGGAATAACAGTAGTGTGCAGAAGCAAATATCTCAGGAACAAGGCCATTGTAGGACACTAGCACCAATGGTTCCAACTGATCACCATAACACATACTATGACAGATATGATATTGTTGAGGCAAGGATATGCCTTGGTTTTGAGACCCTTCTAATGTGAGGAAACATTTTCAAGGAATGGATTGCCTGAGGGACTGGGAAGCAAAGAAGGGATGCCTAAACCTAGAAGGTGAGTGACTGCACGAAAGGGAGATGACCAGATTTCTCGAGGGATTGGGAAGCAAAGAAGGGAAGGTTGGAAAATAATTTGGTTTTAAATAGTCATGAGCATAGCTGATTGGAATCAAAAGCACATTAGGGGTGTCCTCGAAATAATGATTCGGGAAATTTTCACTGAAAGAAGAACAAGGAGCGCAAGGATAACAGCATTGGACATTGGAGGCAGACAACACTCCAAGGAAAAGGTACGGATCCAAGTGGATCAAATGCATCGAAAGCGACAAAGGACTACAAAAAGGGCCACTCAAAAGATTGCAAAATTAATGAATTAGTTTCTACGATTGGTTAGGTAAACCATTGTGCATATAAATTCTATTGTTAAAGTTGAAATGATTTATATATTTAAAGCTCCATATCAGTTGTATTGTGTCTTCTTAGCAGTCATTTGTATATTGTACATGGTCATTGAACACCAAGGATGGTGTTCTCCTAAGGGGGGTGGGGGGGGGGTTGTGATATCCCGGTCACCTTTCAGCTTTATGAATTCTCTAATATTTTGAAAGAAAATATAGACACATAGATTGAGGCAAAGGAACATTGATTCTATGGCTAAGGAGGATTTTTCTTGGGGGAATATTTTAGGTTCTTAATGACAAATGGAAAGTGAGGGGCAGGTGGAATTATAGGGATTGGCTTGCAAGACTTGGCAAGCAAACACAAAATTAACCAGAAATGAGAAGGCCAACTAACACAAAAAATAAATTGGAACAGAATGGACAAGTTGGTTTCATTTGATTGGATCGCCAGTTTTTGGGACAAACTTGCAAAACAACAAAAAAAAGGCAGAATTTGGGCCACTACAGGATACGCTAGAGGAGGAATATTCAACGAGGGAAATAAGTAGTGAAAAGAAAGGGAGAAAAAGGGGACTTGACTTGTTGTGCAGGGAGGATAGGGATATCCAAATAAAGAACAAGAGGGAGTTGAAGAGCATGGGAACCCCAATAAAATATTGTTCTGACACTACTGGAGATCGACTTGAAGATTCATCCCTATACCCATCCTGAGCAGTGTAGGGTTAAACAAAGCCAAGAGAATGAATCTCACACAGCTAGGAGGGAGATTCTTGTCACTAGAATACTTGGATCAATTAGCATCTTGGGCTTTGTCCTTGGAGTAGTCTCCTTATGCCCTAAGAATACAACTTTATGGAGACAACTGCACAAAAAAAGGGTTTGAGTGTAATTAATCTACATTTGGGAGGTGAGTTCTTATTCCTAACCCGGTGCCTAACCCCTTTGAAATATATTACTCCCTTATGTTAATTGTACAACAAACTACTGCTACTACTAGTAGATTGGATACATAGCTTGTGTAAGTTTGAAATGTGGTCTTGATTGATGTTGTGGAAGATTTCAAGATACTATGTATAGCTTTTTTTATGTCCTTGGAGCACTTGGAAATTTTATGAAATGTTGTGTATGGTCTATACAGTGAACTACGTGTAACTAGAATGCCTGAATTGTTCATAAGGCACTATGTATAACCTATGTCATGAAATGTGTGGGTATTACCCATTAAACACGAAGTTGGGGATGATGCCATGCATTATTCTACAAAATACATAAAGCTTGGCCTTTCCCTGTATTCTTAATTTGATGATATATGTATAACTTGCAACACTAGACAAGGCATGGTTCGATTATTTTCACATTTTGGCTTCCAAAATGTATCTAACAATACTCCTCTTGTACACCTTCCAGTCAATTTTTTCTAGTTAGAACACTATTTAGTCCATTGACCAGCTTAGTCTACACTATTATGGATGATTATGCTCTATATGACTCTATATATCATTATAGTATTTTTGGAGAAATTATTGTTGTTAATTGTACATGAATGTTACCTTCTTACTCATGTAATGTTTTGAGTGAGCATGATTATTGCCTCTCTCCCTCTGGTTTTGTTGATCCACACAACTCACACCTCGTAATAAAATGGACATCAGGCCACCGAGGCTGCCCGAACCAATGAACACTTACACCGACCGAGCACGGTTTTCCTGGGATTATACCTTGCACTCTTGATGGCAAGGGAAACACACTCACTTGAATGGGCACGTAGGATGTAGCTCAATATCTGGCACATGACATCAAGAAAATTCATGTAAGTAGCCAAACATGTGCACCTATCGAGTCTTCAACTTGTTATTGGGTGAGGTTTAGAGAGTGCTACCCGATTTGGATCATCAACCTACCATTGGGCAAGAAGTGTGGAACCTATCAAGCTGTCGAATTGAGTGCCCATATCAGGTCGTTCAGTAGATAGTGGGACGTCGACCTACGATGGATCATTGGGCCATAGGGCTAGGGCTAGGCCATCAATCGAGTGAAACTTGGACCATTAGACTGCCAAGTAATAAAAAGTTGGACCATACGCAAATAGTCGGGCCATCAAATGAGGTTTGGGAACAAGTGAAATTGGATTAGTCTATGAGGTAGGTTCAAGTTATTGGAACACGAGTGAGCTATTTCCTGTACCTATTATAGGTACATGGAGTCACACTTGTGAACAACACAATGCAACACCTATAGTGACACTTTTCATACATGGGGTTGCCAATGTTAATGAAACCATATCATTGCAACACATAATGTGCCTGAGGGTTGCATGTGTATGGATATGGTAATTGCACATAAAAATATATATACATGCCTTATCCTACATACTATATGGCCTCGCTTAGTAAATTTATATAAGGGTATATTATATAAATAGCCATATATGTACATAGATATAATCCATCATATAAGCCTTAGCGGGGTAAAGCCCTACAATAAGAATGAGATGCATCCAATGGTGACCCATGTAAGTATGTCACATGGCCCAAGGGGAAGGTGGTAAATACCACTTAGCTGATCATAACGATGAAATGGTCCTAAGGTAGAATGTCATGTGGGGGCCACGTGGCATGACAAAACACCTTTGTAGAGAGGAAGTAAAACTTTAAGGTGACATAACATCTGGTTCCAGAACCTGAATAGGGCCAATTTTTTGTATCATTAGAGCCATATTTATGAGACAATTGTGTTGGTGTCGACCATTTTTTACTTCGAGAGGTCTAAAAGAGGAATGAAATTTTTTTACACCCTAATCTCTCAACTGCATTGTGGGAGTCGGGTAAACCTAGTAACCACCTCCTTACGCTAGTAAGGTAAGGAGGTGTGTTACAAAGTGGTATCAATTTTTATACCTCTTTCTCTCAACTGCACTATGGGAGTCGGGTAAACCTAGTAACCACCTCCTTGTGCTAGTAAGGTAAGGGGGCATGTTACAGTCGTTATGGTATTACCAAGGATGCTTTAATCACTTTAGTTGCAAGCTTGAATGGTGGTGCCATTAGTGGGGGTGCACCTTCTACTTGTAAGTCCAAGTCTTTCAAGGATGCACTCAAGTCACGATCTAGACCTCCGACAAATAAAGAACTCTTAGGGTCTGATTTCATTATGGACTAGTCAGATCAAACCCAGAGATTTATCTAGAGTAGTCTATCATCTATCAATCTAACGAGGATTTTATGAGGCATGCTATTATTTGTAGGTTCAATGGCTTTTGCCTTCGATAATTGCACTTTGTAATTGGGTTCATCATACATGGACACTTGATGCAAACTTGTTTATTTTCTCAAAAGGTTTCTTTGTGGTTAAATTTAAGAATATCCATGATTACCAAATGGTTTTTTATGAATACCCTAGTTTTAGTGTCAAGTTAGGCTTTCCCTAAAGCCTTATTTTAATTGATTTAACCCTCTTTTTATTCCATCCCTGCCCACACCCATTTGGGTTAGGCTTCCAAATATGCCCCTTCATATGCTTCATCCAGATATTTTAGCTAAAGTGGGCAATTCCATCGATTGTTTCATTAAAGGATATACATAAAGGCTAGAGAAGGGCATTGCTACATTCAATCACATATGCGTTGAAGTAGATCTTACCAAGTCAATGCCAGATAAACTCCTCCACTAGAACAAATTATATTTTATGTAGTCATTGGATTATAAAAATATGGCTTTCCAGTGTAGACTCTGCCAACAACCAAGGCACCTACAAAATTCCTACGCTTTTTCCCATGGGTGCCCTTATCCTCTGGTTTCCAAGAATAAACCTCGAGCATGGAAGGATCCCAAATTGTTAAGGAATCTAAGAAATCTTCAGCAAACCAACCACAAAACCCTCAGCCCCAAAAACTACTACAAGTAAATCGACTCCTTCAGTTACAACTCAGACACATGCAACATCGTCTTACCTTTAGTTGTTGGGGTCCAACCCTTGAATGGAACCACAGGAGACACAACTATGGTTCTAACTTCAAAAATATTCAGTTACGAGCATTTTCATGAATCGAATCACTCAAATAGTGATAAGGAGGCAATTACATATGCATAATTCCTAGAATTAGAATTGACTCATGAAAACTTAAGTATTGTACCATCTTGTGTTGATCCTGACAATTCCACAAGGTGGATAGATATGCGCAAGAGAAAAGGGAAAAAATGACCATAGGAGAGATTCATGATTATTCCTAGGTTCTTTATCTAGGGAAGCAGCTATGATTGGGTAGGTAGTTAGTCCAGGGAGATAGTGGAGGTATTATGGTGTACTGTGATTATCAACAATGGGAAGTTTGATGTACTCTGTTATTTTGAAATAATGCAAATTAATTTATAGAAAAATCCATTAATATGAAAAACAATATAATTTATCTTAATACCTAATATTATAACTGTAATATATTTATATATATATATATATATATTATATATATATATATATATATATATATATATATATATATTATATATATATATTAATTAATTTTTTAAAAAAAACTAACCATTAAAAATATTTTATGTATTAATATTATAAATAATAATAATATTAAATTAATGAATAGCAATTTGACCTGGGCCGTAGGTCAAAATTAGCCGTTGGTCGATTTAGCCGTTGGAGTCTCTGCTCAGACTATTTAACATGCTAAGCTGGATCTGTTTCTTCAACTTGTCCTGACGATGAACCACACTGGTTGGTCGAAACGCGTCGACAAAGGTCTTTCCTCATGTGATTTTCGCCGAAGTTTTGCTTACAAATATAATTTATATTGAAAATATCAAAAGGAATGTTTGCAAACTTTGAATGATTTGATTCATAATCACGATAGGTCCATAATTAATGCAATAAGAAAGGATCCTTGCCTTTGGAATTAGTCATCTTAAGGGAAAAAAAACTACTCAGACGCATTTATGAAAAGGAAATGTCGACCATACTGCAAGCAATTAAGATTGACACTTTTTCCTAATAAGAAGACACTTCAATGTAAGAATAGATCATGATAATTTGAATTACTTATTGGAAAAATAATTATCTTCAAATGAGAAACATAAATTGGTTACAAAGATCATTTGAAAAAAAATGGTTACAAAGATGCTAACTTGTAACTTTGAAATTATATATAAAAAAGGAAAACAAAGTGTTGTGACAAATGCACTTTCAAGAAAATAAGAAAACACAAAGTCTTAAGTCCCTATACTACTAGTGTATTCCGCTCATTGTTATTGTTAGTGTAACCCCTATTGTTATTGTCGTGCCCATTTATCCCCCATGTTGTTATTGTTGTGCCCCATAGAAGCCCACTATTGTTATTGTTGTGCCCTTACATTATTATTTTTATGTAGCCTCTTATTATATTGTGACCCCTTAGACTCCTATATACTGAGGTCTTATCATTTGTGTCCAATTGTTCATTTATGTGATGTAAAGGGGATTGTGAGTTGGTAGCGTACTTCAACATTTGGTATCAAAGCTTTGGATTCTAGGGTTTTTCTTCTTCAAACATATCATCTTAGAATTTTCAAAATACATTTTTTCTACGAGGCTTCAGAAGATAAAATTGCAACCATGTGGAGCTAAAATATTGGTCAATTGTGTGTACTAATTTCAAATCTTGGTTCTCTATATTTTCGGAGATGTGATCCAAGGAATTTAGGGTTTTCGCAGGCTCCAGAATTCAATCTTAAACAGGTGACCTAGGGAAAATCATCATAACTTTCTCTCCAAGCATCAGATTTGAATTTCGTAAAAAGTGGTTGAAATTCCACAGAATTTAGTTTGCTAGATATCATTTTCTGGGTCGGAGGTCAAAACAGTGACACGTGAAACTCCATACAATTTCGCTCTACTAAACCAGTCTATAATCAATTCATCATGGGAGATTGGGCATAACTCTTTCTTGAAGGATAAAATATTAGTCTTAATTGTGGGATTGGAAAGAAGAATCGGAGGGATGCCATAATATGAAATTTCAGATCTTGGAAATTCACAATTACAGAGATACAACAATTTCAATATCGAGCTCCAAAAAATCAAGAAAAAGGTGTGTATTTGTTTTAAATTTTGCATAACTTTTGTTTGAAAAAATAGTTTGGAGTGATTCAAAGAGCATAGTAAAGCATAGATATCACTATTTGATTCCAAAATTCCTAGAAACAAAAATATGGACACACCTAGTAAGCAACCAAAAATCTCTTCTATAAGGCATGAAGAAGAGGAACAAATGCAACATGATATATCAAATTACGTGACCAAGTGCAACAAATTTCTCTCTCACAAAGAGTAACCAAAAATGAAATGGAAGCTAAGATGGATGATTTGGATAATGGTTTAAAATCATACATGGAAGGTTTGAAAGCTGGATTAGATGTAGACATGGAAGGTTTGACAAATTTGCTACAATAAATGCTTCCTAATGGCGAAAAGGTATTCCATGAAACTCATGATGAGGACAAAAGGAATATGAATTATGATTTTAGAGACTCTAATGTTGGGTTTAAGAACCACTACATTCCAATATCGATATGAGGAAGTTTGATGGCAAGGATCCAGTAACATGGATACTACAAATGGAGCAATATTTTGATCTCCATGATGTGCAACACACACAAAAGGTATGCATTACATCTTTATATTTAGAACCCAATCAGTTTTTATGGTATCGATGGATTTGTTCTTGTAAACCACTTGTCACTTGGTCAATTTTTACGGAGGAAATGATATCACATTATGAGGATACAAAGAGAAACACCTTATTTAGCTAATTGATGAACATCAAACAAAAGAATTCAATGGCGAAGCACATTGAGGACTTCCAAAAATTGAATATTAGGGTAACTGATATTCTAGAAGAGCATAGGATTGATGTCTGTTCATAGGTACTTTGAAGGATAACATCCAACATGAGGTTCACATTTGAGAACCTAATTCATTGTAGAAGACATTCAAGGTAGCAAGAAAAGTTGAAAGAAAAATTATGTCAACAAGAAAGTCTTCCACTCAGAAATATAAAATGGAAGTGTTGTTGCTCCTAGCCTTCCAAAACTTGCAAGGTTGACACCACAACAATTGGAGGAAAAAAGAGAAAAAGGGATTTGTTACAGTTGTGATAGAAAATACATTAAAGGTCATAAGTGTGCTGAGAAGAAATTATTCTACATAGATTGTGAAGAGGAGGAAGAAAAGGAACAAGAAACATCAAACAGGAGGATATACACCAGGAACCAACCCCAGAGAAAGAAGAAATGAATCTAACCATATCTTGTAATGCATTGGCATGAATTACCACTCCTCAAACTCTCAAGATAGAAGGATATATTAAGAAGAAAAAGGTAATAGTGTTGATTGATTTAGGTAGTACCCATAATTTTATTCATTGTAAGATAACCAAGGAATTGAATTCTTCTATATCCAACACCAAAGTGTCAAGTGATGGTTGCAAATGGAGGAACTATAAATTGCTCTAGAAAATGCCATAATATCAAGCTAACCATGGGGGAATATGTATTGAATATTCCAATGATTTCCATTCCAATGGGTGGTGTTGATGTTGTACTATGAGTCCAATGGTTACAATCTTTGGGGACGATAGCTTTTAATTTTCAAGAAATTTTCTTGAAATTTTTGGGAAGGAAATGAAGTTGAATTAAGGGGTATCGCAGGGAAACCAGGAAAGATAATCATCTCTAATGACATGAAAAATCTTCTGAAGAAAAAACAATTAAGCGTAATTGCACAATATGCTCACTAGAGGTTCAAACATCGAAATCATTTATTTCTCAGATCTCCAAAAAGTCTTGGATAATCATTCTAAAGTATTTGAGACTCCCAAAGG